>PVHT020000026.1:7952035-7975423 GCA_004024745.2 Catagonus wagneri
TCTCTCTCACCTTTTTTTTTTCTTCACTTGTTCTACCCAGTTATTTCAGGGGTTTCTTGCAGTTTTTGGAGGTTTAAATTGATCAGCATTCAGATGATGATTTGTCCAACTTGTTTTATATTTAGATGCGTTTTTTGATGTATTTGTGGGAGAGGGAGAGCGCGACCTCTTACTCCTCCGCCATCTTGCCGCCTCCTCCGAATAGTGCTTTCTGATACAAAATATTTAAAATTTTTCATAAAATCCAACTTGTATACTTTTTCTTTTGTTTCCTGTTCTTTTGGGGTCGTATCTCAGAAATCATTAGCAAATCCAATGTCAAGATTTCCCCCTGTGTTTTCTTCTAGGGGTTTTATAGTTTTTGGTCTTACATGAATCCATTTTGAGTTAATTTTTGTACACAGTATAAGGTTAAGGTCCAGTTTCATTCTTTTGCGTGTGATAACCAGTTTTCCCAGCATCATTTGTTGAGAAGATTGTCTTTTCCCCATTGACTGATCTTGTCTTTTCCCCATTGACTGATCTTGGCACCCTTGTCAAAAATCATTTGAGGGAGTACCTGTTGTGGCTTAGTGGGTTGAGGACCTAACGTTGTCTCTATGAGGATGTGGGTTTGATCCTGGCCTTGCTCAGTGTTTTAAGGATCTGGCATTGTTGCAAGCTTTACTGTAGGTCACAGATGCTGTTCCGATCTAGTGTTGCTGTGGCTGTGGCATGGGCTTCAGCTGCAGTTCTGATTCGACCCCTAGCTTGAGAACCTCCATATGCCACAGGTGCAGCCATAAATATGTGTGTGTGTGTGTGTGTATTGACCATATATACGAGAGTTTATTTCTGGGTTTTCTATTCTGTTTCATTGCTCTGTATTTCTGTATTTCTGCCTATACACACCTTTTAAAATTTTTTTTTTGGCTTTTTTTGACTTTTGTCATTTTAGGACTGCACCCGCAGCATGTGGAGATTCCCAGGCTAGGGGTCTAATCAGAGCTCTAGCTACTGGCCTGTACCACAGCCACAGCAAAGCAGGATCCGAGCCGCGTCTGCAACTTACACCATAGCTCACAGCAACGCTGGGATCCTTAACCCATTGAGTGAGGCCAGGGATCGAACCCACAACCTCATGGTTCCTAGTCGCATTCGTTAACTGCTGAGCCACAGCAGGAAGTCCCACACCTTTTTTTAAAATGTTTAATTTTGTAGTAAGTTTTGAAATCAGGTAATATGAGTCCTCCAGCTTTGTTTTTCTTTTTCAGAATCATTTTGGCTTTTCAGAGTCCCTTGAGATTGCATATGAATTTTAGGATGAATTTTTCTATTTCTGCAAAAAAACATTGGGATTTTAATAGGGACTATATTTAATCTGTAGATCACTTTGTGTAGTGTTGGCATCTTAAACAATATTGTTTTCCAGTCTATGAATGTGGAAGGTCTTTCCATTTATTAATATCTTCTCTAGTTTTGTTTCAAAATGTCTTGTAGATTTTATTATAGAAGTCCTTCATTTCTTTTTTTTTTCCATTATAGCCAGCTGCACAGTGTGGTGACAGGGTTACACATACATATATGGATTCATCACAAGTGGTTAGACATAGTTCCCAGTGCTATACAGTAGGATCTCCTTGCTTTTCCATCCCAGAGGCAACAGTCTACATTTCTTTAGTTATTTAGTGCCTAAGGTTTTCTTTGTTGTTGTTGTTCTCGTATATGGGATCGTTTTCTTAATTTCCTTTTCAGATTTTTAATCATCCGTGTATAGAAATGCACCTGATTTTTGCATGTTGACTTTGTATCCTGCTACTTTGCTGAATTCATTTATTAGCTTTAATATATTTTCTGTGGAATATTTATGATTTTCAACATAGAAGATCATAATCATCTGTGAACCAAGATAATTTTATGTCTTCCCTTCTAATTTGAATGAATGCCTTTTATTTCTTTTCCTTGCCTAATTTCTCTGGCTCAGACTTCTAATACTATGTTGAACAGAAGTGACCAAAGCAGACATCCCTTGATCTTGGAGGAAAACTTTCATTCTTCCATCATTGAATATGAAGTTTGCTGTGAGGTTTCCACATATGGCTTTTATTATGTTGTAGTAATTCCCTTGAATTCTTAGCTTGTTGAGTGTGTTTATTATGAAAGGGTGTTGAGTTTTTCACATGGTTTTTCTGCATGTATTGAGATGATCATGTGATTTTTTTCCTTCATTCTGTTAATGTGATATATGGTGACATTTACTGATTTTTATATTTTGAACCATCCTTGCATTCCAGGAATAAATCCCACTTGGTCTTGGTATATGATATTTTTAATATGCTGTTGAATTTGGTTTGCTAGTACTTTGTTTAGGATTTTTGTATCTGTATTCATCAGTGATAGTGGCCTGTAATTTTCTTTTCTCATAGTGTCTTTTGCTGGTTTTGTATCAGGGTAATGCTGGCTTCTTTCCCCACTCTTCAGTTTTTTGGAAGAGTTTGAGAAGAATTGGCATTACTTCTTTAAATATTTGGTAGAATTTGTGGGTGAAGCCATGAGATTCTGGGCTTTCCTGTGTTGGGAGATTTTTGATTACTGCTTCAAACTCTTTACTAGTTATGTCTGTCCAGTTTTCTATTTCTTCATTATTCAGCCTTGGTACATGATATCTTTCTAGGAATTCATGCATTTCTTCTTCTAAGTTATCTAATTTATTAGCGTATAAGTTTTAGTAGTAGTAGTCTCTTATAATCTTTTTGATTTTCGTGGCATTAGTGCTAATGTCTCCTCTTTCATTTCTGATTTTGTTGGAGTTTTCTTTTTTCTTGATTTAGCTAAAGGTTTGTCAATTTTATCATTTCAGAAAACCAACTCTTAGTTTCACTGAGTATTTTCTACTGTTTTTTTCTAGTCTCTGTTACATTTGTTTCTGTTCTAATTTGTATTTCCTTCCTTCTGCTAGCTTTAGGTTTAGTTTTTCTTTTTCAAATTTCCTAAATTGTGTTGAGACTTTTCTTGTTTTAATGTAAACTTTTATAGCTATAAATTTCCCCCTTAGCACTGCTTTTTCTGTGTCCCATAAGTTTTGGTATGTTGTGTTTTCATTTTCATTCATCCCTAAGTATTTTCTAATTTCACTTGTGGTTTCTTCTTTGATTCATTGGTTGCTTAAGTGTCTTGTTTAATTCCTACAAATTCTGAATTTTCCAGACTTCAAGACTGACAGATTCACCCCCCACCCTATTTTACATTCTGAAGGAATTTATCATATGGGAAAGAGTCGGCAAATCAGTGGACCATGGCCTGGGTATTAGATGTGTTGCATAGGGATCGATTAAATGCTAATTTAACAATTTCATTTAACAATTTTACATAAAAATTTATGTTTATATCTTCTGAAAAAATTTTTAAAAATCTGGAAACATTTGGTCAGTATTCCCACTAAGCAGTAATCAGTTGGAGCCAAATAGCAAATGTCACCTTTAGACATACATTCTCCAGTTTGACATAGTCCCCCAATGCCTTATTTGCTCCTATATCCTGTGTGTCAAAGTATCATTTATCATCTTCTTTGTGTCATTATTCTTATAGCAGGTATAAGAGGGAAATAAATGTTTATGGCACCCACATCTCTATCAGAAATGAGGGAATGAAAGCTAGTCTGATAGGGTGTTTCAAGAAAATGCGAAAGAATTTCTTTGTGATAGAAGTAAAAAAAATGATTGCTGTGTGTTTAATGTGCAAAAAAAGTATATCTATGTCAAAGGAATATGACTTAATAGCTCATTATGAAACTAAAGAAAGTTGAAACTGCGAATAGTATACGGAAAAGCAGTGTGATGAAAACTTATTGAATTCATGAAAAGGACTGAAATTTCAGCCAGGTTTATTTTGGCAAGTGGATAAAATCAGTTATCCTGTTGTGAAATGCAGTTATATAGTTATATATTAAGGAAAATGATTACCAGGCATCAAACCATTTTATAGATGATACGTTCACAAAAGTATGTGTGTTGAGTGAGGCATAAAATGTTTTCTAGTTTCAAGTGTAAATCTAACCAGAAATGCTGTTTTTTGCACTTTGATGGTATGGCTGATAATTTATTGGACAGGTTGCTTTAAAGGGGTTACTTGTGGTGTTTCTGTTGCATGGACATATGTAATACTGCACAGTAAAGTATATTTGTTCGTGGTGTCAATGATAATTTTGATAAGAAAGAATTTTTTTTTGTCTTTTTGCCTTTTATCTAGAGCCGCACCCGTGGCATATGGAGGTTCCCAGGCTAGGGGTCTAACAGGAGCTGTAGCTGCCGGCCTTCGCCACAGCCACAGCAACATGGGATCCGAGCCACGTCTGCAACCTACACCACAGCTCACGGCAATGCCAGATCCTTAACCCATTGAGCAAGGCCAGGGATCGAACCCGCAACCTCATGGTCCCTAGTTGGATTCGTTAACCACTGAGCCACGAAGGGAACTCCAAGAAAGAACTTTTGAGCATAGTGTTAGGTGGTAACTGTACAAAATGAAACACAAAGCTGCAAGACAAAAATAGCTGGAGAAACTTAAATTTTAACAACATAACTTGTATCTTCACTGTTTCTTACTCCTGAGTTTGTTCCGCTCAGTGTTCCCGGCCACTCTGTTGGTCGATAAACCTACTTGAGATCTAATTGCTCCTGTCTCTGCCTTCTTCTTGCCTTGCTATTTCTAACATAATTGGTGCCAAAACCCAGGAGGTTTATCTGGCCCTCCTTTTCAATTCCTTGGTCTCCAGGAACACTCCCAGGCTTGAAGGGACAACTGAAGACATTAGCCAGGGCTACTCTCTGAGGTGTTCTGAAGGCTCCTCTAAGTCCCGGGGGCAAGTAGTTTCAGCCTAAAAGGGTGGAAGCCTCCCCTACCCAGCCTCCATGGACACTCGGGCCTGAAGGGACAACTGAAGACTCTGTTGGTTGATAAACCTGCTTGAGATCTCATTGCTCCCATCTCTGCCTCCTTCTCTCACCGTTTCTAACACATAGCACTTGTGTCTTGTAAGTTTAATGTAGATTGCTCAAAATAATTTAAGTGTGACTATAGAAGATATTTCTGCAATGGTTAGTTATTAGGATAAATCTTGATTTAGATTTAAATCAATCCAAGGTGGAAGCATTTTTTAAAGAATATAAAATAAGTCTATTATTTGTATAATTTACCAGGAAACATTGTACTAAAAAAGCTAAAAATGAAACATACAGATGAAGTAATATTACATGTATACTGAATATTCTTCTGTGGCTTCAAGAGAGATTATTGCTTTGTTGGGTGAATGTGATGCATAATGTAGTAGTTGCCTCTATTTCTTGGAGTTTAGGGGGCTTAGTTGAATGTGGTGCTGTCACAACTTGCTTTGCCTCGGAAGCAGATTTTAAAAATAGAGATTAGCATGCCAATAACTTATTAAGGGAAAGGAAAGGAAAGGAGGCAGGATTAGGTAAAGGGAGACGTTGGGCTGATATAAAGTTACCATAAGGCTTCAGCTTTAGCCCCCATGGGATGCTCTGAAGCTGGGATGACATTTCAGAATTGTCTTCGTTTAAGATAAGAACTAGATTTTTTTTTTCTTTTTAGGGCCGCACCTGCGGCCTATGGAGGTTCCCAGGCTAGGAGTCTAATTGGAGCTACAGCTGCTGGCCTACACCACAGCCACAGCAACGCCAGATCCGAACTGTGTCTGGGACCTATACCACAGCTCACGGCAATGCCGGATCCTTAACCCACTGGGCGAGCGAGGCCAGGGATTGAACCCACAACCTCATGGTTCCTAGTTGGATTCGTTTCCTCTGTGCCATGACAGGAACTCTGAGAACTAGATCTTATAGCCCAGTGTTTACTAGTCATTGGATGCTAGCTAGCTGCCCTTGGAAGGGGGCATAACCTTGGATTAGGTTACTCTTTCAGCCTAGGTAATTCCTAAGGAACAAGCTGGAAATAAATATTTCAGTCTTGAAGGGGAAATCTGGGCAGTGCAGCACAGCATTTCTTTTAATAGCACAGGTGCTAAAGAGGTATTTTTGAACTGTTGAAATAATTCAGATCATTCATGTCACCCAAAGGGAGAAGTCCCTTCCTCAGTTCAAAACTTACCTCTTTGGTGAATATGACAACCCATATAAACACTCTGAATCTATCTTTCTGCAAATGCAGTAAGAAATTACGCAAATGTAAATTTTAATTCACATGTTCTTAGTGAAGTCGTTTCTTTGGGAAACTCATTTGGCAAGGACTTATCTGACTCACTTTTTCTGTGTTGAAATTGATTTCCAGGGAGTTCCTGTTGTGGCTCAGCAGTTAATGAACCCAACTAGTATCCATAGGGACATGGGTTTGATCCCTGGCCTCGGTCAGTGGGTTAAGATCCGGCATTGCCGTGAGCTGTGGTGTAGGTCGCAGACGCAGCTCGGATCCTGCATTGCTATGGCTCAGGCATAGGCCAGCAGCTACAGCTCTGATTAGTCCCCTAGCCTAGGAACCTCCATATGCCACGGGTGCAGCCCTTAAAAAGACAAAAAGACGAAAAAAAAGTGAAAGAAATTGATTTTCAGAGATGGAAATTATTAACTAAACTACATACTCAAAATTTTAAAGATTGAATTTTTAAAAATATGTTTTCTGATTTCCAACATTATAATAATGAACAACATTGTTTATTTTGCCTTTCTCAATTAATATTACTAATGTGAATAAAGAGCTACAGTTTGCACTGCAGTATATTATGGTGCTAAATTCTAATTTGACGGCTTGGGAATATCAGATGCAGTGGACATTTATGGCTTTTGGTCATTCATACCACTTACTGATAACAATATCCAAATTTCCATTTTAAGTATCTACTTCTTTCCTATCAGTATGTGTGGACATTGATTTATTGATATAGGACAGTTTCTGTTTTCTATTTCTAAATCAACAGAGTAATCAATTTCAAAAGGAAAATATGATAAATGTTTGTTTTTAAATTTCAGATTAAAATATAGCTTCTATTTTTTGCCTGTCTGTACTATGTTACCGTGCTTATACCATCAAGTTAATAATAGTTTGAGTACATATCTGGCCGTTGCTTTTTTTTATAGTCTCACACTTACATCTATAGACAGTATAGGAAATTGCGTTATATAACAGTGTTTTTAATAATAATTCTTTAGCAAAAGTAAAAATGCGTTTTATGTAGAGAAGTTTCTTTTAGCGATAAAAGCTGAGTGTACAGAATGTTGACTGTTAAAAAGTGAATGTAGTTCTGCTGTGGACTAAGTAATAAGCACGTGTATTCCAAATGCAGTCCTCTGATGATCCCCCTTGATGCCAGGATAAAATTTTGCATACATTAATGGATAGATGAAAATACCATGTCTCTTAGGTGATTTTTTTAAAAAAATTACCTTTTACAGCCAAGCTTCACTAGGAGTTAGAGTGAAGAAAATTTCAGGTTACATGCTTACGAGATCTTGGTAATACGTGGTGCTGTATAAGGAAGGAAGATGATATGCTTTGGATTCTGGAAAAGCAGTTAGATGGTTTGATATTTTGTTATTATGAACCATTTCTCATAAATTGTTAGATTATGTCTGTTTACTTTCTGACTTTATCATTTTAGAAAACTTGTCAAAAGATAAGATTAATTTGGCATGTCTTTTTCTCAGCAAATCCTTGCTGGTTTATGTTAGTTAATCTCAAACTTTAACATATATATGATCAGCTGAAGATTTTGTTAAAATAGAAATTTTAATTCAATAGGTCTGGGATGGGGACAGAGATCTGCATTTTAACAAGCTTCCAGGTAATGCCGATAGAGTAGATCTGTGAACCACACTTTGATTGGCCAGGTTTAGGAGTCGTTTGCCCCCTTTGTAAAAAAAAAAAATCAGAATTTTTCCTGTCTCCAGTCTTCATCACCTCTCCAGTTTAACATAATTTTCTTAAAGACTTTTAGGAGTTTCATGTGTGAAATTTCTTATTCCCTTATAATGTAAATTCATCTTCTCTAAGGGTTCTAAACTCTTTTATAAATTTTTTTTAGTGACTGTTACTATCTCCTCACTTTAGTTTTTAATTTCTTCTTTTCAAAATATTTATCATTTTTTTACTCTACAAATGTACTATGTCTGTAATGAAAATTTTAAAGAAAAAAGATCATATTGAATCTTATTTCCTAACAAGTAATCTGTTTTTATTTTTTTTCTTTCCTTCAACTTTGTCGTAGCCTTCCTATTAAATAAGACCTGATGTTGTTTTATTAATGTAATAGTTATTGAACTCACTATTGAATAGTATATTAAAATGTTTGAGCTGTCTCAATTCTGCACATGAAAAGAGTTTCTGAAAAGTTATGTTCAGAGAGAATTTGCTATAGTAAATGTTATTTTTCCATAGATTTACATTATACAAATAAAAATGACATCTCCAGAAAATATTTGGCCCTAAGATATAGTAAACTTGTACTTAGGAATGCAGCAAAATTTAAAAATCATATGTTTAACTGAAATTTGGGAGTTCCAGTTGTGGCTCAGCGGTAACAAAGCCAACTAGTATCCATAAGGATGCAGGTTCAATCCCTGGCCTCACTCAGTGGGTTAAGGATCCAGCATTGCTCTGAGCTATGGTCACAGATGCTGCTCGGATCCTGCGTTGCTATAGCTACGGCATAGGTCAACAGCTATAACTCCGATTCAACCCCTGACTTGGGAACTTCTGTATGCTGCAGGTGTGGCCCTTAAAAAAAAAAAAAAAAAGCAAAGAAATTCATTCCTCTGATAATATAATAAGTACTTGTGTGGGTTGCAGAAATGGCATGCTCACTGAGATGAGAGATCATTTCCTGAGAAAATAAAGAGACAGATACAGTATTGAGGACCTCATATTCTGAGTACTAATTCTTTCCTGGGATATCATAAGATACTAGGAGGTAAAAGCAATCATCAGCTGGCCCCTGGGGTTTGATTTAATCATGCCCACATGGTTATTCCCGTGTAATAGCCATTAACAAGGCTGAGTGTTGATAAGACTATCACCACAGATCTCAACTCTCCTCTCCATATAACACACTTTGTAAGGCAACCATTAGAACTTGTTTTAATAAAAACTCTTAACGAGTATATTGTCAGAAGTCATCTTTCCGGTTTGTAGGAGATGAAGGTGGCACGGTACTCATTTCTTGAATACTCATTTCTTGAATCTTTGGTGTATTTTATTGGGATAGATCATTGTTCGTTTTTTAATTTCCCTAGGGGGAAAGGGGTTGGTTTTAGGATGTTTGAGATGGAAGAGGAGCTGAAGGGATTTTTAAGGTTGATTGCTTTTTAAAGATGAAAACTGGATTTTCTTTAGTACTTTGGGTACATTCATTTTATCAACAAAAATTGTATCTAGCACAACATGTCTTTTCTTGGGTCAAATTGGAGACAAAAAAAAAAAGTTCTATTCTGGCACAGTGGGTTAAGGATCTGGTGTTTTCACTGCAGTGGCTTGGGTTGCTGCTATGGCTTGGGTTCGATCCCTGGCCTGGGAACTTCCACATGCCATAGATATGTCCAAAAGGGGGGGGGGGGAAGAAGTATAAGAAGTAGGCATTTCTTTAATGACTTTTACAGTCTCCTACAGTAAGTTAAGCATATAATATGCTTGATCAGTGAGCTGGCAATAAAATGCAGGATATGAGAAATGCATAGTATAGATGATTTATATGAGTCCTGTATGAATTTAGAGGAGGGAGTGAAAGATCACTGTGGAGTCTCTTGGTCAGAGGATGCTCAGTGGAGGAGATAGAGACTTAAAAGATGTATAAAATTTTTGGCGTTCCTGTCGTGGCTCAGCAGAAATGAATCTGACTAATATCCCTGAGGATACTGGTTTGACCCCTGGCCTTACTCAGTGGGTTAAGGATCCTGTGTTGCCGTGAGGTGTGTGTGGTGTAGGCTGCAGTTGCAGCTTGGATCTGGCATTGCTGTGGCTGTGGCATAGGCCAGTGGCTACAGCTCCAATTTGACCCCTAGCCTGGGAACTTCCATATGCTGTGTGTGTGGCCCTAAAAAGACAAAAAAAATGGATAAAATTTTCATAGGTGAGTGAGTAGTAATAGCAGAAAGTTTGGATTGATAAAAAAATGTTGTAAGCACAAGGCATATTTGGGGATAGTAATTTAGTCCAGTTTATCATCTTTTATTTAAAGGGTAACATATGGGGACAGTAATTTAGTCCAGTTTAGCATCTTTTATGTAAAAAGTAACATATGGAAGACATAGGGACTTCTTCATGGAACTTTTGTCTTGTTGGAAAGAGGATATGTTTAAAGATAACAATATAAGATAGCACATGGAAAAGGGGGTAACTGACAAATTTGTATAAGAATTAAGATAAAGCCTAGATCACTGTATATTGGGAACATCAGAAAAGCTTCTTTGAGGGTGAGACTTGAGAGGGGCTTTGAAGGTGGGAAAAGATTTAGGAAAGTGGAAAGTAGGAATGAGGACGTTTGTAGTAAGTAGATATGGGGACAACAGGATTTATTCAGAATATGATTAATGGATCAGAGAGGCTGCAGCACAAGTTTTATATAAAAGGTATAATGAAATGTAAAATTAGAGAGGTAAATTGGAATCATTTGTGAAAATCCTTGAAAAGTAGCTTAAAGGACTTTATGTTATAGGCAAATTGAAACCCATTCAAGGTTTTCAAATAAGGTAGTGACATGCTAATGGCAATAATATGTAAAAATTTGAGAAGGTGAGATTCGAGGTAGAAAAATCAATTAAGAGTCTTTGAAAGTAGCTCAAATATGAAGTAATAAGAACCTGAACTAGATTGATAATAGTGGCAATTAATTCTTTCATATATGAGTTCCTACAGTGTACTGCTATTCCTACAGTTATTTTATTGCTGAGGATTCAAGATACAGAAATTAAATAATACACAGTCCTGGAGTTCCACTGTGTCTCAGCAGGTTAAGAACCCTATATCGTATCTGTGAGGATGTGGGTCCAGTCCTTGGCCTCGCTCAGTGGGTTAAGGATCCAGTGTTGCCACAAGCTGCAGCATAGGTCACAGATATTGCTCAGATCTGGTGTTACTGTGGCTGTGGTGTAAGCTGGCAGCTGCAGCTCCAATTTGACCCCTAGCCTGGGAACGTCCATATGCTGCAGGTGCAGCCTTAAAAAGAAAAAAATAAAAAGAGAAAATAGTTTCAAGGAGATCTCTGCCTAAATGGGGAAGAGTAGTTCATAATTATGAAACAAATATAATCACAAATTATTTGGATATTACCAAAGAGAGGAGCTTGTGAGTGGATGATTTATGAAGATAAAACTATTCTTGCCTACATATCTGGCATTAGAATTATATTGTTTTGAGTTAGTATACTGTCTCTTGACGTTTTTGCTTTTTGTCAACCATATTAATAACTAATTTACCAGCCCCATACTATCGTCAAGACCTACCATTTTAAACACTTTCACATTAAGGCCGTGAACTATCCAATTAAATTCTTGCCATAAACTACAAATAAGGCATCTTACTCTCAGAGGCTCCGCTATAGGAAATGGAAAGAAGTGATAAGAGTAAAAGACACTATGGAAAATAAGAGTTGGGTACTTCAAAACCCCATTTTCAACTATAAATAGATCATCTACACAGAAAAGCAACAAGAAAATGTAGAACTTGAACCATATGTTAGATTAAATGGACCTAATAGACATTTATAAAACATATTGCATCCAGCAGCAGCAGAACCCACATTCTTTTCAAGTACACATGGAATATTCTCTAGGAATGATTATATGATAGTACGCAAAACAAGTCTTAGCAAATTTAAGATTGAACTACAAAACAACAGTAAGAGGAAAGCAGGAACTACAAATATGTGGAAATTAACAACACACTCCTGAACAATCATTGGGTCAAAGAAGAAATCAAAAGGGATTTTAAAATATCTCAAAACAAATGAAATGGAAACATGGCACCTCAAAACATACAGGATCCTGCAAAAGCAGTTCTCAGAGGGGAGCTTCTTCCAATAATGCATATATTAAGAAAACTGATCTCAAATGAACAACCTAACTTTACACCTCAAGGAGCTAGAAAAGAAGAACAAACTAAACTCAGAATTGGCAGAATGAAGGCAATAACAAATCAGAGTGGAAATAAATGAAATAGAGACTAGAAAAAAAATCAGTGAAACTAAGGGGTGTTTTTTTGAAAAGATAAGTTAAATTGACAAAGTTTTAGCTACACTGAAAAAGAAAAAAGAGAGAAGACTCAAAATAAGAAATGAAAAAGGAAACATTGCAACTGATAATACATAATTCATAGGACAATTAGAGACTACTATGAGCAATGATTATATGACAACAAATTGATAACCTAGAAGAAATGGACAAATTCCTAGAAACATGTAGTCTACCAAAACTGAGTCAAGAAGAAATAGAAAATCTGAACAGACCAATAACAGATTGAACAAGTGATCAAAAACCTCCCAACACAGAAAACCCCAAGAACAGATTGCTTAACTGGTGAATTTACGTAACATTTAAAGAAGAATTAACACCAGTTCTTCTCACACTCTTCCAAAAATCTAAAGAGGAGGAAACACAAACTTATTTAATGAAGCCAGCCATGATATTAAAGCCAGATGAGGACACCACAAGAAAGGAATACTGTGGACCAATATTCCTCGTGAATATAGATGCAAGCATCTCTACAAAATATAAGTAAGCCAATTCAGTAACACAGTAAAATGGTTAAATGACATAACCAGGTGAGATTTATTCCAGGGATGCAAGGATGGTTCAATGTACACAGATCAATAAATGTGATACAGCATATTAATAGAAAGATAAAAATCATATATGATACTCTCAATAGATGCAGAAAAAAACATTTGACAAAACATAACATCCTTTCATGATAAAACCCTCAACAAATTGTGTATAGAAGGGACATACTTCAACATAAAAACATATACAATAGACCCATAGCTAACATCATACTCAATGGTTAAAGATCAAAAGCTTTTCCTCTAAGATAAGGAACAAGACAAGGATGCCCACTCTCACCACTCTTATTCAACATAGAACTGGAAATCCCTGGTTGGAACAGGTAGGTGAGAAAAAGAAAAGACATCTAGATCAGAAAGGAAGAAGTAAAATTGATATGATCTAATGTATAGAAAATCGTAAAGACTTCACCAAAAGACTGTTGGAGCCCATAAACAAATTCAGTAAAGTTGCAGGATATAAAATCAATATTTAGAAACCAGTGGTATTTGTATATACAATAATGAGATATCTGAAAAAATATCCAATTCACAGTAGCATATGTCAACATCATGGCAGTGTGAGATGTTCTCTTTGTCCCTAGCCTTCAATCTACAGCTCGTAAAATATCTGGAGCTCAAAAAAGGTTCTTCTGCCCCAAACACTAGGATGCTGGAGAGATCCACACATCTTTACAACTGAAGGTATATGGATTGGAAAACATACAGTAAGTGGAACCAGGAGAACCATGGAGGTAGCACCCATGATCCTGGTCCCTTTGCTGTGGTGGCTGAACCCTTAGCCCAAGAAAAACTGGTAGCAGCAGGGGAAGCGACTGCCATCCTCATGCCCCTGGTGATGATGCCAGTGGCAGTAGCAACACTGGCAGCAGCAAGACACCAGCATCCTTAGAGGCACAAGTAGTGATTGACAAGGGCGCTGGCGTTACCTCAGGCAGCAGAGTTGGAGAATGGAAAGTGCTGATTCTCAAATGTAGCCAGAGATCATGCAGATAAGAGAAACCAAAAACTTGTGTTATAGTGCCACTTACTTGAAAACCCAAGAAAAGTCTCTAACTTCCCATTTGTTGAAGTGTTGGAATTAAAGTAAACAAAAGTTTACCTAAATAAGTAATGTATTTGCTACTTCAAATGCACTGGCAGAGGAATAACTCATAAAGAAACATGAAAAACCACAGTACATGGTATCACAAAAAGAAAATGACATTTCTCCAGAAACCAAACTAAAGTCATGGAAGATTGTGATCTAATTGATAGAAAATTCAAAATAGGTGTCACAAAGAAATTCAACAAGTAAAAAGAAAACTAAGAAAGACAGTTCAATGCGATCTGTAATAAAATTAATAAACTGAAGGAATACTTTACCAAGGAGATTGAAACTCCAGAAATAACCAAAAAGAAATTCTAGAATTCAAGAGTTCCCGTCATGGCCTCCTGGTTAATGAACCTGGCTAGTATCCATGAGGATGCAGGT
Source organism: Catagonus wagneri (assembly GCA_004024745.2). Classification (NCBI taxonomy): domain Eukaryota; kingdom Metazoa; phylum Chordata; class Mammalia; order Artiodactyla; family Tayassuidae; genus Catagonus; species Catagonus wagneri. The sequence continues at coordinate 7,966,288 of PVHT020000026.1, forward strand.
TTGATCCCTGGCTTCGCTCAGTGGGTTAAGAATCTGGCATTGCTGTGAGCTGTGGTGTAGGTTGCAGACATGGCTCGGAACTGGCATGGCTGTGGCTGTGGTATAGGCTGGCAGCTGCAGCTCTGATTTGATTCCTAGCCTATGAACCTCCCTATGCCACGAGTGTGACCCTAAAAAAAAAAAAAAGACAAAGAAATTCTGGAATTGAAGAACTCAGTAATGACATGAAGAATGTGTAAGTAGAGCAGACCATATGGAAGACAGAATTAGCAAGCTTGAAGATAGAAATCTAGAAATGATTCGAGTAGACAAGGAAAGAGAAGGAAGGTTTTTTTCTTTTTAATGAAGAAACTATAAGAACTACTTGACTCCATTAGAAAAGGGAACATAAGGATAATGGACATGCCAGAAGAACAAGAGGAGACGGGAACAGAGAGTTTATTTGAAGAAATTAGAGCTGAGAATTTCCCAAACCTGGGGACAGAACTGGATATATAAGTCCATGAAGCTAACAGGATGTCTAATTATCTCAATACAAAAAGATCTTCTCCAAGACACATATTAAAACTGTCAAAAGTCAATAATAAAGAATTTTAAAGGCAGCCAGGGGGAGAAAATAACAGTAACCTACAAAGATAACCCCATTAGACTATCAGCAGATTTTTCAGCAGAAACTCTGAAGCCATGATAAAGTAGAATGACATACTCAAAATACTGAAAGATTAAAAGCTGTTAGCCAAGGATACTCTATCTAGAAAAGTTATCTTTTCAGATATGAAGGAGAAATAACAGTCTTTCCCAGACTAGCAAAAGCTGAAGTAGTTCATCACCACTAGACCTGCCTTACAAGAGATGTTGAAAGGAGCTCTTCTACCTGAAACAAAAAGGCTAAAGTATACAACTTTAAGTAAGGTGATAAACAGAGAAAATCATAAAATTGTGACTGTATCAGAATAGGTTATTAAATGCTGATTATAGCATAAAATATTTTTAAAGCATTAAAAAATAGCTACTTCAATTTGGTAACAAGCTTACAACATAAAAAGAAACAATTTGTGACCACAAAAACATAAAAGAGGAAGACAAAAGGATGGAACCTGTGTAGGAAAAGGAAGATAAAATGATATCAGCAGAAAAGGGGCTATTTTAACTATGAGATGTTTATCCAAGCCTCATAGTAACCAAAATCTAGGGCAGAGACATGAAACATAAAAAAAGATGAAACTGAGAAAAACATCATAGAAAATCACCAAACTAAAATGGCATGCAGAAACACAAGGAAAAAGAAACAATGGAGATACAGAGCAACCAGAAAACAAAAGATAAAATGGCAGTGGTATATCATCATATATCAGTAATCACCCTAAATATATATGAGTTGGATTCACCAATCAACAGTCACAGAGTGAATGGATGGATTAAAAAAAATGACCCAAATATCTGCCTCCAGGATACTAATCTCAGTTCTAAAGACAAACATAGGTTCAGAGTAAAGAGATGGAAGGTGATACTCCAAGCAAATGGCAGCTAAAAGAAAGTGACTATAGCTATACTATTATCAGACAAAATATGCTTTAAGTCAACAAAGGTAACGGGTGACAAGGATGGATATTGTATAATGATTAAGAGGACAGTTCACCAAAAGACGGTTCACTAAAGAAGAAATCAAAGGAGAAGTCAAAAAAAAAAAATACCCAAATACAAATTAAAAGGAAAATATGATAAACCAAAATCTATGCTGGAAAAACTGTACTAAAAGAGAAGTTTATAGCTATAAAGCCAATCCTTAGAAACAAGAAAAAATCTCAAAGAATCTAACCTTATACCTAAAGGAACTAAAAAAAAAAAAAAATGAATCCCGAAATCGGTAGAAGGAAGGAAATAATAGAAATCAGAGTGGAAAACAGTGAAATAGACACTAAAAGGACTATAGAAAAGATCAGTGAAACTAAGAGCTATTTCTTGAAATATAAATGAAATTGACAAACCTTTAGCTAGATGCACTAAGAAGCAGAGAAAAGTCTCAAAATCAGAAATAAAAGAGAAGTTACAGTAGATAACATAGAAATATATAGGATTGTTAGAGACTAATGTGAACAGTGATATGACAACAATTCAGATAGCTTAGAAGGAAGAAATAAATTCTTAGAACCATACATTCAAGACTCAATGATGAAGAAATCTTATTTTATGAGGCCAACATAACCCCGTTACCAAAACAGAAAAAAACAACACAAAAAAGGTAGTTACTGGCCAATATCTATGATGAATATAGATGCAGAAATCTTCAAGAAATTGTCACCAAACTGAATACAACAATACATTAAAAAGGATTATGCATTATGATCAAACAGGATTTATTCTATGGCTGTAAGAATGGTTCAACATCCACAAATCAACCAGATAAATCACATTAACAAAATGAAGGATAAAAATCATATGATCATCTCAATAGATGCAGAAAAAAATGATTTCACGTGATTCAGAATCCATTTATAATAAAAACTCAATAAAATGGGTATTGAAGGAATGTACCTCAACAAAATAAAGGCCATATGTGACAAACTCACAGCTACCATTATAGTCACTGGTCAAAAGCTCAAAGCTTTTCAAGATTGAGAACAAGATGAGGATGCCCACTCTCACCAGCTTTATTCAATATAGTATTGAAAGTTCTAGTCAGAGCAATTAAACATGAGAAATAAATAAAAGGCATCCATATTAGAAAGGAGGAAATAAGATTGTCACTGTTTGCAGCTGACATGATTTTATATGAATAAAACCCTTATGTACCACACTCATGTCAGATATTAATAAAATGGGAAACTGGGAATGGGGTATATGGAAACTTACTGTACTCTCTAGCAAAAGCTATTAGAAATAATAAACAAACACAATAAAGATGGAGGGTACACAGTCAATATACAAAAATCTGTTGGATTTCTATATATTAACAATGAACTAGCTGAAAAGGAAACTAAAAAAACAGTCCCATGTACAATCACAACATAAAGAATAAAATGCCAAGGAATAAGTTTAAGGAGGTTTCACTGTACACTGAAAAATATAAGACATTGTGAAAGAAATTAAAGACAGAAGTGGAAAGATATTCTGTGCTCATTGATTGGAAGAATTAACATTGTTAAAATGTCCATATTACAAAAAGCAGTCTGCAGGATTCAGTGTAATCCCTATCAAAAATTCAATGACTTTTTCACAGAAATAGAGCAAATTTTTTTAAATTTGCATAGAACTACAAAAGACCCCACCCAAATAGCCAAAGCAATTCTGAGACCAAAAAGAAAAAGCTGTAGTATAATTTCATAGTAATCAAACGGCATAGTATTGGCAGAAAAAGAGAGACAAACAGATCAATGGGACAGAACTGAAAGCCCAGAAATAAACCTGCATATATATGGACAACTAATTTATAGCAAAGGAAACAAGAACCTATATTGGAGAAAGTGGTGTTCGAAAACTGGACAGGCCCATGCAAAAGAGTGAAACTATGTTAAACTATACACAAAACTTAACTCAAAATGGGTTAAACTTGAATGTAAGGCCTGAAACCATAAAACTCCTAAAAGAAAAATTAGGCAATACGTTCTTTGACATTGATTTTAGGAATATCCTTTTGGATATGTCTCCTCAGGCAAGGGAAACAAAGGCAAAAAAACCACAAAAACAAGTGGGACTGTATCAAACTAAAAAGCTTCTGCACAGCAAAGGAAATCATCAACAAAATGAAAAAACCTGCAGAAAGGGAGAAGATATTTGAAAATCATATATTTGATAAGGGGTTACTATTCAAAATATGTGATTAACTCATACAACTCAACAGCAAAAGCAACCATATTTTTTAAATGGGCAGAAGAGCTGAATAGGTGTTTTTCAAAAAAACAAAACAAAAGAGATGGCCTGTGAGCACATGAGATGTTCAATATTATTAATTATTAAGAGAATGCAAACCAAAAGCACAACGAGTGGGTCCCTGGTGGTTCAGCAGGTTCAGGATACAGCGTTGTCATTGCTGTGGCACGAGTTTGATCCCTGGTCTGGGAACTTCCTCGTGCTGTGGGTGTGACTAAAAAAAAAAAAAAACCCACAAGGAGTTTCCATCGTGATACAGTAGAAATGAACCCGACTAAGAACAATGAGGTTGCGGGTTTGATCCCTGGCCTCGCTCAGTGGGTTAAGGATCCGGCGTTGCCGTGAGCTGTGGTGTAGGTCGCAGATGCAGCTCGGATCCCGCATTGCTGTGGCTGTGGCGCAGACCGGCAGCTATAGCTCCAATTAGACCCCTAGCCTGGGAACCTCCACATGCCGTGGTTGCAGCTCTAAAATGACAGAAGACAAAAAAAAAAAAAAAAAAAACCCACAATGAGCTATCATTTCATATCCATTAGAATGGCTGTTTTATATGTATATATATCTATATGTATGTATATAAAAGACAAGACAAATCAAGTGTTGGAAATGATGTGGAGAAAAGGGAATAAGAATTCACTGTTGGTGGGATTATAAATTGGTGCAACCTCTGTGGAAAAAGTATGGCAGTCCCTCAAAAAATTAAGAATAGAACTACTGGAGTTCCCATCATGGCTCAGTGGAAACAAACCTGACTAGTAACCATGAGGACGCAGGTTCAATCCCTGGCCTCATTCAGTGGGTTAAGGATCTGGCATTACCGTGAGCTGTGGTGTAGGTCATAGATGCGGCTCAGATCCTATGTTGCTGTGGTGTAGGCTGGTGGCTACAGCTACGATTCAACCCCTAGCCTGGGAACCTAAATGCCGTGGGTGCAAGGCCTAAAAAAAAATAAAATAAAATAAAATTTAAAAAAGAATAGAACTACTATGTGACTCGACTATTCTATTTTTAATAATTTATCTGAAGAATACAAAAACATTATTTTAAAAAGAAATATTTACCCCTATATTCATTGTAGCATTGTTTACATCAAAATAAAGTGACTCATGAGGACAGAATGTGTAGAAAACAAAACAAACCTTTAAAATGTTTGTTACCATGCATTGGATCATATAGCAATTATATTTTTAACTTTTTGAGGAACTTCCATACTGTTTTCCACAATGGCTGAACATATTTACACTCCCATCAACAGTTTTCAAAGGTTTCCTTTTCTTCACATCTTTACCAGCACTTGTTACCTCTTGTCTTCTTGAGGATAGCCACTCTAATTAAACAGGTGTGAGGTAATATCTCCTTGTGGATTTGATTTGCATTTCCCTGATTCATTTTGATTAGTGATATTGAGCATACATGATCTGAATTCCAGTGTATGCGATAAGTCTAAATATGGTACACATATAAAAGTCATGAGACATTTTGGTTTTGTAATAAACGAGGCAGTGGCCAACTATTATTCATTGGTAGCTTTCTTGAGATAAGCTACCAAGTCTTCCCTTTATGATTTCTTCTTAATGCCAGCAACGATCAGTTTTGTTCCAGGGATGTACTTCTTGGGATTCTCCAAGTGCTCCATCAGTGCCTCCTCTCCCCAGGTGATGCCTTTTGTTCTAGTTGGCATCTCTGTAAGTGAATCCAGGAGCCTGACCTGTCTTCCGCCCAAACAGACCATGGAGGTTTGGACCAGTCTTGTGCTTTCCTCCCTTTTCTACAGTATGGCACTGGGAACACTTCTGAACAAAAATCTTCTTGCCCTTCCAACATCACCCATTTTTAAATTGTTCTTTTGCCAAGCACAACAGACAAGTAGCCACTCACAAACCAGATATCCCACTCTATTCTATCTCTTTTGCAATTTTTTTTAAGTTGAAGTATAGTTGATTTTATCCCCTACTAATTTCTGATTTGGAGATTTTCCTAGACTTTTTTTTAGTAGGAGGAACTAGCTGCTTATTTCTCTAAAAGCTCCCTTTTATGCTTCTGTTTGGTTTCAGGAGTCTCACCTCTTGATTTCCCATCAGTCCAACTGTATTTGTTTTAAATTACAGAAATTCTTCAAAGATTATGACCACTGACAATATATTTTCTAAGGTCCATTCACTATTGAATCATGGTTAATAATATGGATTCCAGAATCAGATTACATGGATTCAAGTCCTGGTTCCTCCACTCTGCAAATGGCTTAACCTTGAGCAACTTGTTTTAACTCTCTATCCTTATGTTTACTATCCATTAATAGTATTTACCTCTTAGGGTTGTCTGAGGATTAAGTAAAATTAATTCATGTGAGGTTCCTGGCACATAATAAGCATTCACTTCTGATATTGGCTATTATTATGTCTGAAAAAGTATTAGAACTAATATAGTTTGTCATTTCAAGTTGAGTTGTGTGTCTACAGAATAGAATTCATGCTCACCATTTCACGTAAGGCTAGTACTCCTGGACATGAGTGAGATGCTGCATTTAGCTTCTTAAGCAATTTTCTGAGTGTCACCTTTTTTTTGGCTTAAAATAATACAAATTTATTATCTTACAGTTCTGGAGGTTAGAAGTCAAACATAGGTCACATTAGGCTAAAATTGGGGTTTAAATCTATAGGGGAAAATCAGTTTCCTTGTTTTTACTAGCTGCTTGAGGTCACGTATATTCCTTGGCTTATGAGCATCACTTTTGAGCTATGCCTAAGAGTAATTTGGAGAACAATTTTACTAACACTGAGCCCATTTATAGGTGTTGAAGTGATGATTGCTGAAATGCTATTTTACATGAGCAGTGAGTATATGTCAGCAAGAGGAAACATATGACATATTGGAATGAGTCCCTACTGTTAACTGAATAATCTCAGACAAATCATTTAATTTCTCAGGGTCTGTAAAAAGCAGAATAATGGCTTCTGAGGAGCCTCCACACCCTAATCACTGGGACGATGAATATATTATTTTACATGGTAAAAGAAACTAAGCATATGTAATAATAGGGAGATTATCCTGGATCATCTGGGTGGGTCCAATATTACCACATGCGCTGTTAAAAGCAGAAGAGGTATGCAGAAGATGAAGTCTGCTAGATTCAAAGTATGAGAGTATTCAGCACACCATTGCTGGCTCTGAAGAAGAGAGTGGGCCATGAGCCAAGTATTGCAGGTAGCCTCTAGGCGTTAAGAACAAATCCCAGTCAAAGGCCAACAAGGAAATGGGACCTCAGTCCTACAACCTTACAGAATTGAAGTCTGCCAATAACCTGAATAATCCAAGAAGCAGATTCTTCTCTAGAGCCCCCAAATAAGAGCCAAGGCTTGCCAATACATTGACTTCTTTTTCCCCATTACTTAATGAATTTTATTACAATTATAGGTGTACAAAAATCATCACAACTCAATTTTTATAGCATTTCCATTCCAAACCCTCAGTGCATCCCCTCACCCCCCGACTTGTCTCATTTGGAAACCATAGGTTTTCCAAAGACTGTGAGTCAGTATCTGTTCTGCAAAGAAGTTTATTGTGTCCTTTTTTTGGTTTCCACATGTAAGTGGTAGCACTTGATATTGGTGTCTCATTGTCTGACTGGTTTCACTTCGCATGATAATTTCTAGGTCCTTCCATGTTGCTGTAAATGTTGTTATTTCATTCCTTTTAATGGCTGAGTGATATTCCATTGTGTATATGTACCAGATTTCCCTATCGATGGGCATTTAGGTTGTTTCCATGACTTGGCTATTGTATAGAGTGCTGCAATGAACACTGGAGTACATGTGTCTTTTTGAGTCGTGTTTTTTTCTGGAAGGATGCCCAGGAGTGGGATTGCTGAATCAAATGGTAATTCTATTTTTAATTTTCTAAGGAATCTCCATACTGTTTTCCACAGTGGTTGCACCAATTTGCATTCCCACCAACACTGTAATATGGATAAACAACAATGGAAAAGAATATTTTAAAAAGAATGTATATATGTGTATAACTAAGCCTTTGCTGTACAACAGAAACTAGCACATTGTAAACCAACTACACTTTAATTTTTAAAAAAGAAAGCATTTGAAAAAAAAGAGTGCAAGAGTGGCTATACTTATCAGATAAAATAGACTTTAGACAAAACTGGTCACAAGAGACAAAAAAGGTCAGCATATAGTGATAAAGGGGTCAATTCATCAAAAGGATATAACAACTGTAAATATATACACATTCAATATTAGAACACTTATGTATTAACCAAACTGAAGGGGGTAATAGAAATAAATAACAGTAGGGGACACTTCAGCAACCCACTTTCATTGTCTCTTAAAATGTTCTTCATTTTAAAGTCTATTTTGTCTGATATGAGTATTGCTACTCTGGTTTTCTTTTGATTCCTGTTTGCATGGAATATTTTCTTCCATCCTCTCACTTTCAATTTGTATGTGTCCCTAGAAATGAAGTGGGTCTCTTGAAGACAGCATATATATGGGTCTTGTTTTCGTATCCATTCAGCTAGTCTGTGTCTTTTGGTTGCGGCATTCAGTCCATTAACATTTAAGGTAATTATTGATATGTATGTTGTTATTGCCATTTCATTAAGTGTTTTGGATTTTTGTTGCTCTTTTTTCTTTCCTTATTCTCTTGTTGTCTCCTCTCACAAGATGACTATCTTTAATGTTGTATTTGAGTTGATTTTTCGTATTTGTTTGTGTATCAATTGTAGATTTTTGGTTTGCAATTACCCTGAAGTTTTGATATAGGAGTCTATATATAAATGAGATTGTTTTAAGTTGTTGGTTTCTTAATTGCACGTGTGTCTCCAGTGTCCTGCATTTGTACTCTCTTCTCGTGATTTCCAATTTTGTTTTTTTTTTATTTTTGCATTATAGCTGGTTTACAGATTTCTGTCAGATTTTCCAACTGCACCATGTGGTGACCCGATTACATGTGCATATATGGATTTGTCACATGTAATTAGATATAGTTCCCCGTGCATTACAGTTGGAGCTCCTTGCTATTCCATCATTAAAGCAGTAGTTATCCCCACTCCCTCCAACCCCTCCCCCACCCCTCCCCCGCCCCCTTGGCAACCACAAGTCTGTTCCCCAAGTTCGTGATTTTCTTTTCTGTTGAGATGTTCATTTGTGTAGTGTTTTAGACTCCAGTTATAAGAGATTTCATATGACATCTGTCTTTCTCCTTCTGACTTGCTTCACTCAGTATGAGGGTCTCTAATTCCATCCATGTTGCTGCA
>PVHT020000026.1:7978772-8002703 GCA_004024745.2 Catagonus wagneri
TTTTTTTCCTTCACTTGTTCTACCCAGTTATTTCAAGGGTTTCTTGCAGTTTTTGGAGGTTTAAATTAATCAGCATTCAGATGATGATTTGTCCAACTTGTTTTATATTTAGATGCGTTTTTTGATGTATTTGTGGGAGAGGGTGAGCGCGACCTCTTACTCCTCCACCATCTTGCCGCAGTCTCCTCCATAAACAATTTTAAAGGATTTGTTGGCAGAGGGAATTGGTAAATTTCTTTGCATTCTTTCAGTTTTATTGAGATATAATTGACATTATATCTTTGTGGATCTCATTCCAATTTTTGTAAGTTGGCATCATTTTCGGAGCAAAAGAATAAATTAGATATTGGTAGATGATTATATGATTGTATGTTTTCATAAAACTAAAATGTTTATGGCTTTATAAATTAAACAGAAATTGAATTGAATTACTTATTGTTGACAGATAGGCTTATTTAGACATTTAATGGTATTACCTAGGCTCAGATATAGTTTTATCTTGCCTGTTTTGCTCATATTCAAACTTAACCTCATTAATCAAAAAAAAATAGTTATTCTATTCACACCACTTAAATTGTGTCTCATTGAACAGAGAATCTGTTGGGTTTAATTTCCTGAAGATTATCTGTGAACATTTTAAGTCATCAGAAAATATTGGTAAAGCTTGGCTGCTTCACATTGACATGCTTTTACAAAGGAAAGAAGAATTGCTTGCCAAGGAGAAGATTGAAGAAATCATTATAGGTCAGTTGGATTTTCGTAGGTATTTTAGAATGGTGTTAATATGCATTTAATTCTAAGACGTCAGAACAGTAGCGAAATCCTCAGGTCAAAAGATTGTTTTCCTTTTTCTCACTTCCTTTTTTTTCTTCCTAATGCCCTTTGATGATAACAACTCACCTATCCAGATTCCACATATTTGGCAAGCTAGAATGAAAACTAAACAAAAATAACAAAACATCGATGAAAACAGACAAACCTCTGAGCTTTAAACTAATATGTAATGGAAAATTGAGAAGTTAGAAGCCTCATTTCCTGTTTCAGTTTGATCTCAAATTAGCTGTATGTGCCTTCAGGCAAGTCAATAATATCTCTGGATCTTGTTTTTTTTTCCAACTATAAAATGAAGGTTGTGAACTACATTCCTAGTTTTTAACTTTCTTTTAGCAGCAGAATCCTTTTGTGATGCAATCTTATATGAACCGTGCCCCCAATAAAATAGACTAGAGTTGCTCTGGTTAAAGCAGAAATCTAGAGCCAAATCTCAGCACTCCACTAATCCCCCATCTCTCTGTAGAGCCCTATGCCCTGAAGAACACAGGTAGTACGATCCCTCTCTTAGAAAATTCTCACCCTAATCTGTCCTTCCAGCTCTATACATAGAGAGATATAACTGAAATGATAGTCACTAATTTTAACACTGGAACTTATTCAGAGTGGTGCCGGTTTAGGTGATTTGTTGCTTTCTTTGTTTTTTTACAGGTTGCTTTAATTTTTATAAGTATGTATCATGTTTTTTATAATAACAAAGTCATTGATTTTTAAAAAGGAAATCTTTTGACTAGATAACCTCTAAGAGTCTTTCGAACTCTAGATTCTATGACCTGTATTTTACTGATGACACTCTTCCTCCGTATCCTCACTAAGAATCTAGTAATGTTGATATGTTTGGTTGTCTGGTTTTCCAGCCCTCAGCATTTTAATGGTAGCGTATTATGAAGGGAGAAAGAGTCTACAAGGAAATATACAAATAACCTGATCACAAAAGAGGCTAGGAAAAAACATATGAATTGTCTTAAATGGTTTCAAATATTTTAAAAAATATAATGATAATAAAATATAATAATAATAACTATCAAAGGCATCTCAATGATATGTTGATAGAACAATAAAATACAATAGTTGTTAGTGTTGACCTTGAATAGTTAAGCAAAAGTTAAATTGTACTTCAGAAAGCTAGAAAGTATGCTTAGAAAAACATAATTCATTAAACATAATTTTTAGAAAAATTAAGAACTTTAAATGATTTAGACTTTTAAAAAAAGTTTTATGTTTAATGAAAGTAAACTGCTGGTTAACTGGAAAACTTGGTAATCCAGAATAACTAATTTTCTAAGATTACAATTAACCAAAATTATATTGTGGTATCTATATACTTAATACTTTCAAAGTATTATAATATTGTAAGTAGATACTTTATATAGCTTTTTACTCTCATGTGAGGATTTTTAACTAAGTCCTGGAACAAGCAATGTCTGCTGACAGCTGAGGGGGTCAGAGACTCTCAGTGTTCTAATCAAGACTTTTGTGGAAATTGATAGAACCAAAGGAGTGGAAGTAACGAGGGTACAGAATTCAATTATAGCTTAAGCTTTACCTTAGTGTGTGCTAATGTATTTGAACCCTGTAAATGTCTAGACCAGAAACAATCAGACATGAGTTACAGTTTAAAATAATAGAAACTTGGTCTTAAAGTATTTTTACAAAGGCTTTAAGGTATAATTGGCCTTTCTTGTGAACTTTATCTGATCTAGTTAGTACAAATAGTATAAGCACTTCTTATTAATGATTTCCAGCATTGCTGTCTGTTCATTCACAATAACATTAAAGCACCAGATGATGATCAAATTTGGAACATGGAAAATACGTTAAAAAGAGACTAGGCTAGAAAACTATTACAGATTGATGGGCGAATTACAGTGAGTCTAGCAAACTCTGATTGTATTATATAATCAATTTTGCTAGTAAATCTAAAATTGATGATGAAAACCTGTCTGAATGTGATTGTGTTTGTAGACATTACTTAAAGATTATGGGTTCTGAATATAGTTAGTGAGTCTTGTTTTTAGAGCTTTTTTTTTTTTTTTTTAGATCACCAAACAGGAAGACAACTGACAACAGAATTAGCAGGCTGTTTACACAACATTCTGTGGAAAAAAGCTGCCAGAAGTTTTGAGGTTTGAGGATAATCTATTTTTATTCTTTACATTCTTTTTTCACCCCAACAAATACAACAGTATTTTCACTATAAAAGTCGTGGAGCATCAAATACTTTAATAATCTCTTTCTGCTTAGGTAGTCTATTTAATACATCTTCATAGAGTATTAATGGGCAGTGGATACGAATTTATTTAAAAATCTAAAGGTGTGATTCATCCCCACTGAGAGTTTACAGGAAAATGACATTCAGTGATAGTAAGATATAGGAAAGTAATTTATTTGAACATGAGGAACAAAGTCAGAGGGGTTTTATTTCCTTTAAAATTGTGATGTGGCACACAGGATTTTTAGGGTAGTGAAAATACTTTGAATGGTACTATAATGATGGATGCATGTCATTATACATTTGTGTAAATCTCTAGAATGTACCACACCAGAGTGAACCCTAATGTAAGTTCTTCAGTTGTAACAAATATACCTACCACTCTGGTGGAACATGTTGATGATAGGGGAGGCTATACATGTGTGGGGTCAGGAGGCATATAGAAAATATCTGCACATTCTTCTCAGTTTTGCTGTGAACCTAAAATTGCTCTTTAAAAAACTTTTTAGAAAGTTATAGTACAATAAAATGCAAAAACAGGTAATATTTTTTCTTTTTACAAAATAATCTAGGTTTACTGTAGAAAAATTTGAAACCACAGATAAATTTTTTTTAAAGTAAAGAATAGTCATTCTTAATCTAATCACTCTTAAAATTTTAGTATATTGCCTTCTAATCTGTATACACGTGTGTGTCTATGTATGAAAAAAGGAGGTACTGTTTTAGTGGACTTCCACTTCCAACCAAGATGTAACAGATAGCCAGGTTTAGGTCCTTGCCTGGATAATACCCTACTCCCTTTCCCCCTTCCCCCTAAAACAAGACAAAAATCATGAAAAAATTGTTTTTAAGACATTGGATATTAGGCAATGGAGAGTGATCTCCGGGAGAAAGGAAATAAACCAAGGTGAGCACTGCAATTATTCAGCTTCCTGCCTTGAGTTTCCAATCTGTGGTATAGGAATGGAAGCTGAAGGCTTCCTAATTTGAGGAGATGGAGCTGACAAGTATGGGAAGACCAAGGTAGCTAGAGTCCATAGGACAGAGTATCAGGAGAACAAAGCACAGAAGGAGAACTCCAGTAATCAGAGTCTTTCTTCAGTGTTTAGCAGAGTACTTACTGATCAGGACAATATGGGATGAAAATACCTAAAGCTAGGGGAGTCACCATCTAAAAAAAATATATATTAGAATAGTGCCCGACACTCACACAAGTCTAGGAATAGAGTCTGTTCATACCAGCCAGACTGGAAAACTTCTAATTGTTGGGGCATTGGGTAGAGAACTCAGAAGGGTCTTGTTTTAGTAGTAGGAAATAATTAGTCCTAAACTGAGCACTGTTCCAGACCTACCTAAAAAAATCATAAAAATATGACCTGAAAGGATCGAATTGATCCCAAGGAATTCAACTGCTTGCCGGAGTAGAGACCAAGAATATTTATTAGAATGAAAAACTATCTAGCACCGAGCAAGGTAAAGTTCACAATGTCTGACATCCAGTAATAAATTACCAAGCATACAAAGAAACAGGAAAACACAATCTATAATGAAGAGAAGAAGCAAAAATCAAAGCTAACTAGAAATTGACATTAACAGAGGACATTAAAATAGCTTTTATAATTGTATTCTCTACATTCAAAAAGTTAAATAGAGGCATGGAAGTTATAAAAGACCAAAGTCAAACTTCCAGAGTTGAAAATTACGTCTAGGCCGAAAAATATATTGGATAGTATTAACATCAGATTAGACATTGCAGAAGGATGGATGTGTTAATTGATTGTGATCATCATTTCACTATGTATATGTGTATCAAAGCATCTTGTTTTATACCTTAAGGTGCTGCAAAGTAGAATGATATTCTCATTTTCTTTTAGAGTGTTTTTATTTCTTTCTTTACTGAGCAGATGAAGTTATTTCAGAATTCCCGTCTCATACTGAATCTTTTTTTTCCTCTCATTTTTCCAGTCTTGCAGGATAATTTTTTAAACTTCCAACACTGGAGAAGAATGTAATATTAATTCTGAATAGTCAAAGGCAGTGTTATGCCTACCCAACACAGCTGTTTCTAGTTGGAGTGAGTTTTATTCCTTTTAGGTACTAATGACTCCTGTCTTTCATTGAAAGTTGTGAAGTTTCTTGATAAGAGTACAAGGGACTCATCTACTTTACCTTGGTGGGCATGAGCAATCTGAATTTTCTTATCTTAAAAAAAGTTATCCAGGTTATTTCTATCAGATTTTTGCTAATAGCTTCTTATCATTGAAAATTATAAAGTGGGGAGTTCCCTTCGTGGCTCAGTGGTTAACGAATCTGACTAAGAACCATGAGGTTGCGGGTTTGATCCCTGGCCTTGCTCAGTGGGTTAAGGATCCGGCATTGCCGTGAGCTGTGGTGTAGGTTGCAGACGCAGCTCGGATCCCGCGTTGCTGTGGCTGTGGCGAAGGCGGGAGGCTACAGCTCCTGTTAGACCCCTAGCCTGGGAACCTCCATATGCCGCGGGTGCAGCTCTACATAAAAAAGGCAAAAAGCCAAAAAAAAAAGAAAGAAAAAATTATAAAGTGCCTCAAAGGAAAAAAAAATGTACAAAAGCATAGCAGCATTTAATCAAAATAATGAAAAACTTACAAATTTGCTACATAGCCTACATTTCCTTATCCTACATAGTAACATGGATTAATACTTAGAAATGAAGTTAAGTGGAAAGAATAGAAAATGAAATTGTAATATAAGCTATGGTTACAACTATAGAAAAATACAAAGGTAAAGTTAAAATGGAATGTGGAAAAATAAAAATAGCTGTATTAGCATGGTAAATTTGAGTGTTCCTTTAAAAATTTTTTGTCATTATTCTTTTAATAACGTTTAAATGGTATTCTGAGTTTTCTAGAGTGGTTCACTACCCTCACAAACTTTTCATCCCATATGTGAAATTTCTTTTTTTCAGCTTTATTGAGATTCAGTTGACAAAATTATGAAGTGTACAATGTGATGATTTGATTTGATATAGATAAACATTGTGAAAGGGTTCTAATAATTGATTTAATTGACACATCCATCACCTTTTATTAACAATCCATTATTAGTTATTTACTTTATTTATTTATTTATTTATTTATGGTGAGAACATTTAAGCTCTGCTCTCTTAAGCAAAATTCAGTTATACAATCTAGTATTGTCAGCTCTAGTCACCATATGTACATGCATACACCAAGTTTCTAATGTATATATTAGATCCTCAGGCCTCTTTCATCTTATAGCTAAAAATTTGTACCCTTTTACCAACCACTCTCCATTTCCCCAGCCCCTAGCCCCTGGCAACCACCATCCTACTCTGTGTTTCTATGAGTTTGCCTTTTTTTCTTTACCTCAGATTCTACTTGTTAAGTGATGCCATGCAGTATTTGTCTTCTTCTGTCTGGCTTATTTCATCTAGCATGATGTCCTTCAAGTTCATACATGTCGCAAATAACAGAATTTCCTTCTTCTTTATGGTTAATATTCCATTGTGTACATATACCCACATTCATCAGTAAACGACAACTTAGGTTGTTTCCATACCTTGGCTGTTGTGACTAATGCTACAGTGGACATGGGAGTACAAATATCTCTTTGAGATGAGATAATGATTTCATTTTCTTTGCATATATATCCAGAAGTGGGATTGCTGGATTGTATGGTAGTTCCATTTTTAATTTTTTAGAAACCTCCATACTGTTTTCCGTAGTGGCTGTATCAGTTTACATTCCCATCAGCAGTATACAAGGTTTCCCTTTTCTCTACATCATCATTACCATTTGTTGTCTTTTGTCTTTTTGATGTTAGTCATTGTAACAGATGTGAGGTGATGTCTCATTGTGGTTTGATTTACATTTCCTGAGGAATTGTGATGTTGAGCATCTTTTCATGTACCTGTTGGCCATTTACATGTCTTCTTTGGAAATGTCGGTCCAGATCCTTTGCCTATTATTTTTTAATATAATGATTTCTGTTTTTTCCATTATAGCTGGTTTACATTTGCCTATTTTTAATCAGGTTTTATGTTTTGTTTTTATTTGTTTCTGTTTTTGCTGGTTTTTTTTTTTTTTTGCTGTTGAATTGTAGAAATTCCTTACATATTTTGGATATTAACCCCCACTGAATATGTAGTTTGCAAATATTTTCTCTGATTTCATAGATTGCCTTTTGTTTTTGTTGATGATTTCTGTGAAACTTCTAATGTGAGGGAAGAAGTGAGAATATTGATTTCTACTTTATAACATATTGCTCAAGACTGTTAACAAAGTATACTTAGTATTCAACTAGATAGGATGTTTTTTAAGTGACTTGGAAAAATTAGGATTAGGTTGAATGTAGAGATATCTTTGTGATTTTGTTATCTCTTCTTAAACTTTAGGTACAAAACTATGCTGATGCTCTACACTGGTACTATTATTCTCTGAGACTTTATGCATCTGATCAAACGGATCTGGACTTGGCCAAGCTGCAGAGGAACATGGCTTTTTGTTACCTGCATTTGGAACAATTTGATAAGGTCTTTTTTGTCTTTTGTCTTTTTAAGGCTGCACCTGTGACATATGGAGGTTCCCAGGCTAGGGGTTGAATCAGAGCTGTAGCTGCTGGCCTACACCGTAGCCACAGCAATGCAGGATCCAGGCTGCATCTGCAGCCTACACCACAGCTCATGGCAATGCCAGATCCTTAACCCACAGAGCAGGACCAGGGAATGAACCCGAGTCCTCATGGATGCTAGTAGGGTTCGTTAATCACTGAGCCATGACAGGAACTCCTGATAAGGTCCTTTGATTTATCTGTTTTTCAAAGGCAGAAAATACTGTTATGGGCAATTGCAGAGAGATGGTTGCAGTAGTGTGACATCTTGACTGTTATATTAGGATATCTGAGAGTCCTTTCATACAGGACAAAGTCAAATTGATATTTTCTGACTTGCATACTGTAAAGGTTAAAGAATGGAACTTCCCAAATGGAGAGAGAATTTGGGTGACTATTAATTCCATTACTTACTGTTTATTTTTAGCACCCTGCTTTGAAAGGTAATGTATCATTGGAATTCATGAACAAAGTTATCTGCTGCTAACCATATGCAGAATTGTTCTTTGAAGCAGAATAAATTTTAATGTACACGCTTTTTGGTCAAGCATTCAGTGAAAGCAAATACTTGGATGAAATGGTCATTCTTTTACTTTCTGAGTTATCTCTTGCCTTTCCAACCATTCTAAAAAATGTTTAGCAATTGATTTCTTTTTTTAAATTTTCTTTTGCTCTCTCTCTCTCTCTCTCTCTCTCTCTATTTCTTCACACCTATGGCATATGGAAATTCCCAGGGTTAAGGGTCAAATTGGAGCTGCTGCTGCCTGCCTGTACCACATCAACTCAGTATCCGAGCTGTGTCTGCGACCTATACCACAGTTCATGGCAACGGCAGATCCTTAACCCACTGAGCAAGGTTAGGGATCGAATTCACATCCTTACAGATGCTAGCTGGGTTCATAACCCACTGAGCCACAACAGGAACTCCAGCAATTGATTTCTTATCAGACAAAATTCTGGAAGGTAAAAGTGATAAAAGTTGTTTGAGGATAGATCCATTCATACTTCCCAAAACAACTGGGACATTTCTTCCTTTGTTTATCATATGGTATGCACATAATGGGGAGGGTGTATTGTCTGATGGTAAGACAAAAAACAGGAAGAACAGGTATGGACTTGTATAAAATATGAATGTTATTGTTGTTTTTCAAGTTTTAATGACAAATTTAGGGGAAAATATATGAGTAAGAGTAATTCTAGACATTTTCTTTGAATATTTGTTTACTTTGAAGAGTTATCTGACTAAATACTCAGATTTTGTTCCAAAAGAATATTTACCATTTAGCTTGTATGTTATAAATTCACAGTCCTGAAAGAGCAGTTGAAAAGTTACTTAATTCATTGTTATTTCTACACAGACTAGTACTTAAGTGTTTCAGAAAGATGGTTGACTGCTGTTTACTTAAAGACCTGAAAAGAAGACATCACGTAGATCTTGTTACCAAATTCATTATATTTCTGCACAGGATACTATTAACTATTTCAGAAAGATAGTTGCCTACTGCTTACTTAAAGACCTGTAAAGAAGGTAATCACAAAGCTTTTGTAATTTCCATGATGTATGTTGACTTGGCAGATTGAGAAGGACCTGGACATGGAGCTAGACATGCCAGTTAGGGGGAATGGTTGCATCCACAGGCCAAGGAATGGTATCTAATCAGTTAGTCAAGGTAGAAAGAACATAGTACAAAATACTGTGTTAGTCTCTGAAGTTACAGAGATGAACAAGTTGCCTTCAACTCAGCCAAGCATCTGGCCTTAGGTATCCTAATAGGCAGACCAGAAGATTATAGCAATAGGTGGAAATCTAAGTGTTGGAAATATTCCATATCTAGGCACACAGGTAGTTGGCATCACATAAGCATATCATCAGGGAACAGGTCTTCAGTCAAGAAATTTGAACTCAGATGCAAGACTCAGAGCTTCGCATCATCATGGGGATATGTGTAGATAGACTCAAAAAAGCAAGGTAGAGCTCTATACCTAACGTGACTGGGGCATGAGGCTGTTTTTAAGAGTGGGGCTCAGGCATAGGGAGCCAGACTGGAATGCTTCTTAAATTTCCTCAGTGTAGTACTGAGCCTATAATCGGGAGTTCAAATGATACTAGTAGTGAGGAGGGGAAGAAGAGGAGAGTAGGAAACTAGGCAGGTCCTAATATGTATACTTAGTATGATTATGTCATTTAAAACCAGGTTGCCTGATTACTGTTAGTATATTTCTCCATTTCGTCCTTCTGTTGGAAACTCAGCAGATATTGATTTGATACCCTTCATAAGTAAGAAACACTCTACTATGCAATAAGAAAGGTGAAAAAAATTATACAACTCATCATATTTTACTATTTTGCTATTCCCACCTAGCCTTGTTAATTTTCACTGTTTGTTTTTTTCGCTTCTTTCCTGGAACTAATTGAACATTATTCAGAAAACTTATGAAACCGTGTTTATTGAACCTGTTAAAATTTCATGGTTTTCAGATAGGCACTCAGTAAAACTGACTCTTGTCAATTTGGTCATACCCTTCACTAATCATTTATGATTCCAAAACATTTTTTAATCCTTAAGCTCCTATGCTTTATCCTTCCTTTTAGCAGAAACCCTTATCTTATAATTTTCTGGGCTTGTAGCCACTGACATGAACTTCATCAGCTTCTCTCATCTTTACCCATTCTTTCTTTTCTTTTATGCCTAAGAAAGAAGTAACTTTCCCAAGGGACCGTCTCTACAAATCTTTATCCTAGCTCTTCAATCTTTCGCTCTCTGTTGTTTCTTTCTTCTGTCACTGTAATTATTTTTCGGTCTTCTTTATCCAAAAATCTTCAACCTTTTCATCCTCCCCAAATTAGTTTGTCTTTCCTTTTATCACCAAACATTATAACTGAAAATTATACCTATATTTTTTGATATTCATTCGTTAAAAATATTTATTGACTTCTACTACATGTTAAGTACTGTCCTTGGCATTGAAGATAAAGTAGTGAACAAAATAGACAAACCTCCCTACCCCCACAGAGTTTATATTCTGCTAGGAGAGACGGGGAATAAAAAGATAAACATTATGGTACATTACAGAGGTCAACAAGTTTTCTGAACAGAATCAGATAGTAAATATTTTAGGTTTTCTAGACCATACAGTCTCTCTCGCACCACTCATCTCTGCTCTTGTACCATGAAAGCATCCATAGACCATATGTAAACAAATTGGTGTGGCTTTGTTCCAACAAAAGTTTATATTTAGGAACACTGAAGTTTGAATTTCATATAATTTTCTTGTGTCATAAAGTATTAATTCTTTTTAAATTTTTTTTTCAACCTTTCAAAAAAGTAAAACTTAGCTTGATAGATGGTAGGCTGGATGTAGCCCAAAGGCCATAATTCGATATCATCTGTTATATTAGTTAGTGATAAGTGCTAAGGAGAAAAAAGTAGGAAAGGGTGGTATGAAATATTTTAGAAGAGGAATGAAGTGTTAGAATTTTAGATAAGGTGGGCAGAGAAGTCCTCAGTGAGAAGGTGGTTTTTGAGTAGATACCTAAGAAATAAGGGATCTAGCTAGCTATGTTGATATCTTTAAAAAAGAGCATTAGGCTATGAGGTGTGGTCATAGGAGCATACGTGTGGTATCTGAGGAACAGTAAGAGATTAGTGTGGCTGGAGCAGAGGGAATATTAGGGAAAGTAGAAGATGTGATCAGAGAAGTAGTGGGAAACAGATCATGTAAGAAAGACATTATAGTTCATTGTAAACATTTGTGTCATTAACTCTGAGATGGGGAACCAGTGGGAGGGGTTGGGGCAGAGGAGTGACAATATTTAGCTTGCATTTTAATACATTCACATGGCCACTGTGTTGAATAAATCAGACTGGATGCAAGGGTGGAAGCTGGGAGACCAGTTAGGAGGCCATTAAAATAATCTAGGCAAGAGATGATGGTTGCATGGACCAGGATGGAGGAAGTATGGATACAGGAGAGGAGAGAAAAAAGAGACAAGAATGACTCTAAGGGAGTTCCCTTCGTGGCTCAGTGGTTAACAAATCTGACTAAGAACCATGAGGTTGCGGGTTCGATCCCTGGCCTTGCTCAGTGGGTTAAGGATCCGGCATTGCCGTGAGCTGTGGTGTAGGTCGCAAGACGGGGCTCGGATCCCGCGTTGCTGTGGCTCTGGCGAAGGCCGGTAGGTACAGCTCCTGTTAGACCCCTAGCCTGGGAACCTCCATATGCTGCGGGTGCGGCTCTACATAAAGGCAAAAAGACAAAAAAAAAAAATGACTCTAAGGTTTTTGACCTCACTACCTACTCCTCTCTTGATGATTTTTGCATCTACGTTTCTATAAACTACTCTTTTGAATATCACTAGCGACCCTTTAATGATCAAGTCTAATAATTTTTTTTTCCTCAGTCCTTCTTGACCTCTGGTCTCTCTAGCACAAAATAATGTAATAGTGTCAGCTACCTTTTCCTTTTGGAAGTTTTCTCTTTGGCATCTATGACATATCCTCTTTTTTAAAAAAAATGAAGTGTGTTCATTGAAAAAGATACATGCACCCATATTTTCATCGCAGCACTATTCACAACAGCCAAGACATGGAAACAACCTAAATGTCCATCAACAGATGAATGAATTAAGAAGGTGTGGTACATATATACAGTGGAATACTACTCACCCATAAAAAAAACAAAACAATGCCATTTGCAGCAACATGGATGGAACTAGAGACTCTCATACTAAGTGAAGTAATAAAGGGAAAGACAAACACCATATGATATCACTTACATGTAGAATCTAAAATATGGCACAAATTGGAGTTCCCTTCGTGGCTCAGTGGTTAACGAATCCGACTAAGAACCATGAGGTTGTGGGTTCGATCCCTGGCCTTGCTCAGTGGGTTAAGGATCCGGCATTGCAGTGAGCTGTGGTGAAGGTTGCAGACGTGGCTCGGATCCCGCGTTGCTGTGGCTGTGGCGAAGGCCGGCAGCTACAGCTCCTGTTAGACCCCTAGCCTGGGAACCTCCATATGCCGCAGGTGCAGCTCTACGTAAAAGGCAAAAAGACAAAATAAATAAATAAATAAAATTAAAATAAAATAAAATATGGCACAAATGATCTATCTGCAAAACAGAAACAGATCATGGACATGGAGGGCAGACTTACGTTTGCCAGGGAGGAGGGGGGGCAGGGGGACTGACGGGGAGTTTGTGGTTGGTAGATGCAGACTGTTACATTTAGAACAGATGGGTGATGGGGTCCTGCTGTACAGCACAGGGAACTGTATCCAGTCTCTTGGGTAAGAACCTGATGGAAAATGAAAAAAATGGGTGCCTGGGTCACTTTGCTATAGAGCAGAAATTGAAGGAACATTGTAAATCAACTATACTTGAATAAAATTTTTAAAAAATAAATAAAATTGAAGTGTAGTTGATTTACAATATTGTGCTAGTTTCTGGTGTAAAGTGATTTAATATATATTATTTTTCATATTTTTTCATTATGGTTTATTACAAGATATTGAATATAGTTCCCTGTACTATATAGTAGGACCTTGTTGTTTATCTATTTTATATATAGTAGTTTGTATCTGCTAGTCCCAGACTCCTAATTTATCCCTCTCCCAACTCCTTTCCTCTTTGGTAACTATAACTTTGTTTTCTAGGTATGACATATTCTCTTAATCCTATTCTAATACCTAGAAAACTTTGTTTTCTAGGTATGACATATTCTCTTAATCCTATTGCTCTGACTGTACCTTTTCTAGACTCTTTTAACCAAATAAATGTTGGATGAGGACAGGTATTATGTTTATCTCATTCTCTGTTTATCCTTAGCACCCATGACTATGCTTGGTACATGGTAAGTTTTCAATAAACATTTATGAATTTATTCTCTGGTCCCTTCTTTTATTTCTACTGTACGCTGTCACCTCAGTAATCCATCAACTGTTTTCTTAGCTCAGCTCTCCAATCTCAAATCTGTATTTCTAGCCCTGATCTCTCTCATAGCCCACATACACTTATCTACTGTCTTTGGGTATGCACAGCTATCTAAGACTGAAATCTTAGATTCATAGATTCTTTCTTCTCCTCCTTTATCCAGTTATGTGCCACATCTGGTCAGTCCTACCTCTGCAATATTTTTTGCCAGCTGTCTCCTCCTCCATCGTTTGTTTTTTTTTTTTTTTTTTTTTTTTTTTTTTTTTTTTTTTTTTTTTTTTTTTTTTTTTTTTTTGTCTTTTGTCTTTTTATGGCCCTCCCATGGCATTTGGTGATTCCCAGGCTAGGGGTAGAATTGGCGCTGTAGCTTCCGGCCTGTGCCACAGCCACAACAACAAGTGATCCAAGCTGCGTCTGTGACCTACACCACAACTCACAGCAACACCAGATCCTTAACCCACTGAGCAAGGCCAGGGATAGAACCTGCATCTTCATGGATACTAGTCGGGTTCATTAACCACTGAGCCACAACAGGAACTCTTTCTGTTCCATCTTTACCTCACTACCCGAGTCCAAGCCCTCGTTACCTCTAAGACTGTTGGAATAATCTTCTAATGATTGTATCTTGTTCAGTAATCTTCAGTGGCTCCCTGTAAATAAAGACCAAATTCCTTAGACTTAGGGTCCTCCATAATCTTTAAATAAAATAATCCTATTTTATTTCCTTTACATGTGTACTATGTTTGTCTTCAACTGGAATACCTGCTGCTTCCTAACCATGATCGATGCTTTTCTTTTCTTTTTTTTTCTTAATGATTTTTTTTCCATTATAGCTGGTTTACAGTGTTCTGTCAATTTTCTACTGTACAGCAAGGTGACCCAGTCACACATACATATATATACATTCTTTTTTCTCACGTTATCATGCTCCACCATAAGTGACTAGACATAGTTCCCAGTGCTGTACAGCAGGATCCCATTGCTTATCCATTCCAAAGGCAATAGTATGCATCTATTAACCCCAAATTCCCAATCCATCCTACTCCCCCTTGGCAACCACAAGTCTGTTCTCCATGTCCATGATTTTCTTTTCTGTGGAAAAGTTCATTTGTGCCATATATTAGATTCCAGATATAGGTGATATCATTTGGTATTTGTCTTTCTCTTTCTGACTTGGTATGAGTCTTTAGTTTCATCCATGTTGGTGCAAATGGCATTATTTTGTTCTTTTTTATGGCTGAGTAGTATTCTATTGTGTGTATATACCACATCTTCCTAATCCAGTCATCTGTTGATGGACATTTATTTAGATTGTTTCCATGTCTTGGCTGTTGTGAATAGTGCTGCAATGAACATGTGGGTGCATGAGTCTTTTTCAAGGAAAGTTTTGTCCAGATATATACCCGAGAGTGGGATTGCTGGATCATATGGTAGTTCTATATTTAGTTTTCTGAGGTACCTCCATACTGTTTTCCATAGTGGTTGTACCAATTTAGATTCCCACCAACAGTGCAGGAGGGTTCCCTTTTCTCCACACCCTCTCCAGCATTTGTTATTTGTGTACTTATTAATGATGGCTATTCTGACTGGTGTGAGGTGGTACCTCATAGTAGTTTTGATTTTCATTTCTCTAATAATCAGTGATGTTGAGCATTTTTTCATGTGCTTGTTGGCCATCTGTATATCTTCTTTGGAGAAATGTCTGTTCAGGTCTTTTGCCCATTTTTCAGTTGGGTTGTTGGCTTTTTTGCTGTTGAGTTGTATAAGTTGTTTATATATTTTAGAGATTAAACCCTTGTCAGTTGAGTCGTTTTGAAACTATTTTCTCCCATTCTGTAGGCTGTCTTTTTGCTTTTGTTTTTGTTTTTTTATGGTTTCCTTTGCTGTGTAAAAGCCTGTCAGTTTTATTAGGTCCCATTGGTTTATTTTTTACTTTAATTTCTGTTGCCTTGGGAGACTGACCTGAGAAAACATTTGTAAGGTTCATGTCAGAGAATGTTTTGCCTATGTTGTCTCCTAGGAGTTTGATGGTGTCTTGTCTTACATTTAAGTCTTTAAGCCATTTTGAGTTTATTCTTGTGCATAGTGTGAGGGTATGCATCTATGCTTTTCTACTTCTGTAACTTTTTCCATGTTTCTCCATTGTAAATTACCTCTTCTCTGCATCCGTACCTTTTGAAATTCCTTTTTCAAAGCCTAGATCCTAATGACAGCTTTAGTTTCCTAAGGAAATTTCTGAGTCTTGGTCTTTTTCTAAGATTTTGTAACACTTCTGTTTGTACCTAGATACTTATGTTCTACTTTACAAATACCTGTCTTAGCTCCCTATTAAATTGCCATCTCCTACAAGATAGGACCATATCTTTATTTCATCTGATATCTAGCATAGAGCCTAATGCATAGTAAGCACTCATAACGTTAAAAAAATAATCAGAGGGACTCCATAAATACCTGTCAGTGAATTTCCCTGATATATTAATTCCATTTGTTCATGCTATTTCTGTCCTTGCTACTGTGGATAATTGGAAATTAAGTGATCAAGATCTGTGAGTGCCCTTGATTATCTGAACTGAATGAGATTGTTATTTTTTCAAAAATCACCAGATTATTCCTTTCTCTATCTCAGTTCCTTTCTCTTTAACATGAAATATTGAATCACAGGTCAGAAGTTAATTTGGGGTGGATCAGAGAATTTGGAGAATATATTCCTCTGAACTCTTAGTAGATTATGTTACAGATTCATCAGTTCATGCATTTGGCAACATGGTTTTGAGATAACAGTGCTAAATATTGGTAATATCCTTAGTTTATTTTCTAAGTTATTTGAGTGTAAAATTTTAATTGCCATTATCTTATGATTATCTCCAGTAGTTTTTACGAGGCAATATTAAACTATGTAGTTTCATAGACATCAACTCTGCCTTTGCAAAATTTATGGCACCTTTAGACCAATGCCATAATTTTATTATATTATTTTAGAAGATTAAGTGTTTGGTTTGTGAAAGTCATAGGTTAGAATGGACAGACTTATTTTGGGGAAAATGAGCTTGGATTACAAGTATAGGAGCAATTTATCACAACTTGATATAATGGGATTTTGCTGGAAATCATACTAAAACTTTTTGTTAAGAGATGGATAATGGAATGTTTTGATGATAATCTGTAAATTAATGGTAATACACATTTGGGTACTCTTTAACTCATTATAGAAATTCCATCCTCAGTTTGCAACTGCAGTTTAGGTATGTAAGTGTCATCAGTATTGCTATAGATTGAAAATACTAAAGCATAATCTCAAAGCACAGTATGGTCATAAGACTTACAACAACCATGATACTATTTATAGAATATTTGTATGTGCTGTAGTGAAAACAATCTTGTCTCACAATACTGGTTTTATATTGGTTCTATTTCTGCATGAAGTTCTAAAAATCATGCCTTTCCATTATAGGAGTGAAAATGAACTTGTGACCAACAGAAGTAAACTAGTAATGTTCACTAGATGGCACTGTGGCCTCTTCACTGTAATAGCTTGTTAATGATTTTGAGGTGATTTTGTGATGCTTTGGCAGGTATAGCCTTTCCCAAAATGTATCGGTATAGATTTACGAGAAAGTTAGCATTCCAGTAAACATGAGATGAAGATCAATTGTGGCTCGATCAATTGTGGCTCATTCTTGATCCACCTATATTGTAAAAATACCCTAATTTAGGTTTTAAGGCAACAGATACTTATTGAATACCTAATCTATGCCTGGTACTGTAGAATAAGTAGAAGACATGATCCTTTCTATAGATAAGCTTAAATTATTATTGTGGAAACAAGATTTATACATATGAAATAATTAGAAAGTAAAAAGTATGCAATTAAATATCAAAATGTGTGGTATATACTATATGAATTTGGAATATGTATATGTAGATGCAGACCTTTGGTGAATATTGATTGAATGTACATGTGACCTGAAGCCGAAAAGAGTAGCTAGTGTGTTAGAAGACAGAGTCAGATCCGAAGGGACCTCAGTAGGCTGAAATGATGAGCGGAGTCTAACAAGATGAAAAGAAGCAGGAAACAGCAAAACATCCTGTATTAGGATCCACAAAACCAACTGTACAAGAACAGAATAGACGATATATGGCTTAACAGCACCACATTGGAACATTTGGGGTTGTTGGTTGACTGTAAGCTCAACATAAGGCAATAATGCTAAGAAAGTTCATTGAAATTAAGTAGAATCAATAGAAATATAATATGTAAAAGAGTGGTAATTACCCAGTATTCTGCTCTGATTACAGCATTCCTGAAGTATTGTGTTGGACTGGGGGGTGATAACAATTTTGAAGGAGGATGTTGACAAAACCTAATATATCAAGGGGAGAGCACTCAGGATGGTGAGAGCACTCAAAACCATCTCTCTCTCTCTCTCTCTCTTTTTTTCCCCTTTTTAGGGCAACACATGCGGCATATGGAAATTCCCAGGCTAGCGGTCAAATCGGAGCTACAGCTGCCGGTCTATGCCACATCCACAGCAACGACAGATCTGAGCCGCATCTGCGACCTACACCACAGCTCACAGCAATGCCGGATCCTTAACCCACTTGAGGTCAGGGACTGAACTCAAAACCTCATGGTTCCTAGTTGGATTCGTTTGTGCTGCACCGTGATGGGAACTCCCAAAACCACCTTATTCGAAGAATAAATAAGTTGAAGGAAATGTGGCTATTAAGCTTGGAAAATGGAAGATTTAGGAAGAACATGATAGTTCCCTCCTAATGTTTGAACAGCGTTCAGGGAGAAAAGAATTAAATTTATTCCTTGCATGTTTCCATTGGTGAGACCTACAAGGAGTAAGATTTCAGATAATCATAAGGAAACTCTGTCTAATGATTAGACCTGTCCAAAAACTGAAAAGGATTTTCTTAAGATACAGTGAATTCCCTCTCCTTGAAGGTATTTTAAGCAGAGATTTGATATGAATGTTATACAGATGATTTAAGCATCAGAAGAATTTTTTGACTAAGAGAACTTTGGAGTCACTTCCAACCATATTGTTCTAAGATATCAGTATAATATAATAAAATCTGTGATAATCAAAGAAGATTTTGCAGAGTTCATAAGCTGATAGATCATTGAATTTTAGAACTAAAGAGACATTTACAAATAATTATTAATTTCTTTTAAAATAAAATTTATTGAAGTATAATTTATATTTAAAACCCCAATTTAAAATATACTCTTAGATGATTTTGACAAATATATACCCCAGTGGACCTAGTATACCAATCTAAATATAGAATACTTTTATTATCCTAAAAAATTCCCTTGTGCTTCTTCCCAGTCAATCCCCATCTCTACCCCCAGACCTAGGCAATGACTGATATGCTTTTATCACTACTGGTTAGATCTCTCCTAGAGTTTCATATAAATGGAATCATAGAGTATACAAGCGTTTTTCTTCTGGGGGGGGGGTGCCTTCTTTCATGCGACATAATGTTTTAGAGAGTCACCCATCTGTTTTTATTTTTTATTTATTTTTGTGTTTTTTTAGGACTGCACCCACAACACGTGAAGGTTCCCAGGCTAGGAGTCGAATCAGAGCTGTAGCTGCTGGCCTATACCACAGCCACAGCAAGGCCAGACCCGAGCTGCGTCTGTGACCTACACCACAACTCATGGCAATGCCAGATCCTTAACCCGCTGAGCAAGGCCAGGGATTGAACCTGCATCCTCATGGATACTAGGTCAGATTCGTTTCCACTGAGCCACGCCAGGAACTCCAAGAGTCACTCATCTGTTGATGGACATTTTGGTTGTTTCCTTTTTGGGGCTATTATGAATAAAGCTACAATGAACTTTCATGGTCAAAGTCTTTGCATGGATATTTGTTTTGATTTCTCTTGGGGAAATATCTAGAAGTGGAACTGCTGGGTAATGTATTAAATGTATTTCTAGGAGTTCCCGTCGTGGCGCAGTGGTTAACGAATCCGACTAGGAACCATGAGGTTGCGGGTTCGAACCCTGCCCTTGCTCAGTGGATTAACGATCCGGCGTTGCCGTGAGCTGTGGTGTAGGTCACAGACGCGGCTCGGATACTGCGTTGCTGTGGCTGTGGCGCAGGCCAGTGGCTACAGCTCCGATTAGACCCCTAGCCTGGGAACCTCCACATGCCGCGGGTGCGGCCATAAAATGACAAAAGGCAAAAAGAAAATAAAAATAAAAAAATAAATGTATTTCTAAGTTTATAAGAATCTATCAAGATGTTTTCCAAAGTTATACCATTTTACATCCATGCTAGCAATAAATGAGAGTGCCATTTCATCCATATCTTTGTCTACTTATGTTATTTCCAGCTTTTTAACATTAACAATCCTAGGAGGCATGTTGTGGGATTTCTTTTAATGAAATCAAATTTATTATGTTTTTCTCTTATGGTTTCTCTGTATTGTGTCCTAAGAAATCTTTGCCTGCCCCAAGATGGCAAATTTTTTCTTCTGTATTTTCTTTTAGAAATTTTATAGTTTTAACTTTTATGTTTTGGCCTATGATGCATTTTGTTTTTTTGTTTTTGTTTTTGTTTTTTAATCTTTTTGTGAGTGTATGTATTTTTTTTTTTTTTGTCTTTTTGCCTTTATCTGGAGCTGCACCCGCGGCATATGGAGGTTCCCAGGCTAGGGGTCTAACAGGAGCTGTAGCTGCCGGCCTACACCACAGCCACAGCAACGCGGGATCCGAGCCGCGTCTGCAACCTACACCACAGCTCACAGCAACGCTGGATCCTTAACCCACTGAGCAAGGCCAGGGATCGAACCCGCAACCTCATGGTTCCTAGTCGGATTCGTTAACCACCGAGCCACGAAGGGAACTCCTATGATGCATTTTGAGTGTGTGTGTGTGTGTGTGAGAGATAAAAATCAGGATACATTTTTCCCTGTATAGATATGTTGTTAGCCCCATTGTTGAAAGACTATTCTTAACCAATTGAATTACCTTGGTACTTATATCAGAAATTAGTAATTGATCATAAATATTTGCATATGCTTCTTTGTTTTGTTGATTCTGTGTCTATCTTTATGCTAATACCTTACTCTCTTGATTATCATAGCTTTATAGTAAGTCTTAAAATCAAGGTATGTACATCCTCAACTTTTTTCTTTTCCAGAATCTTTTGGCAACTCTAAGTCCTTTATATTTTTGCACAAATTGTAAAAGCAGCTTTTTAATTACCACAAAAATGCCCAGTGGGGTTTTATTGAGATTGCATTGAATCTATAGGTTGTTTTGAGCACAGTTAACTTCATAATAGTTTTGTGTTACAACCCATTAACACAATACAGCTCTTTATTTATTTAGGTTGTATTTAATTTCTCTCATCAATAGCTTATACTTTTCAACACAAAAATCTTGCACATATCTTGAAACTTTATCCCAAAGAATTCATGTTTTGATGAAATTACAAACGGTATCACTTCTACTAATTTCAATTTCCAGTTGTTCACTGCTAGCATATAGAAATACAATTGTTTTTTTTAAATTGTGGTAAAATTTACCATCCTTAATCATTTCAGTGGCATTAAATACATTTACAGTATTGTGAACCGCCACCACCACTATCCATTTCTAGAACTCTTTTCATCATGCAAAACTGAAACTCTGTGTCCATTAAACAGTAACTCCCCATTCCTCCAATCCCTCATCCCCTGGCAAATGCAATTCTGTGTTCTGTCTCCAAGACCTTGATGGCTTTAGGTTCCTCATATAAGTTAGAGGACATATGCAGTTGTCCGTTTGTGACTGGCTTATTCCACATGTCTTCAGTGTTTACCCATGTTGTAGCATGTATCAGAATTCTTTTTAGGACTTAATAATATTCCATTGCTTTTATATACCACTTTTTGTTTATCCATTCATCTGTTGGTGGACACTTGGGTTGCATCCACCTTTTGGCTATTGTAAGTAATGCTGCTGTGATTGAGTGCATCTATATCTGAGTCCCTACTTTCAGTTCTTTTGGATATATACTTAGGAGTAGACTTGTTGGATCATACGGTAATTCTATTTAACATTTTGAGGAACCACCAAATTGTTTTCCATAGTGGCTCCAATTGTTTTCAAATTGTTTTCCAATGCACAAGTGTTCTTATTTCTACATTTCCTGATCAATACTCATTATTTTCTGTTTTTTTAGTAATAGCTGTCCTAATGAGTATGTATTTATGATTTGCATTTCCCTAGTGAATAGTGATGCTGAGCATCTTTTCATGTGTTCATTGGCCATTCGTATATCTTCCTTGGAGAAATGTCAAGTCCTTTTGTCCATTTTTTAATTGGGTGTTTATTTTTTACTTGTAGAAGTTCTTTATATATTCTGAATATTAATCCATTATCAATATATGATTTACAAATGTTTTCTCCTGTTCTGTGGATTATCTTTTCCCTTTCTTGGTAGTATCCTTTGAAGCACAATTTTTTTTTTGTCTTTTGTCCTTTTAGGGCCGTACCCGCAGCACATGGAGGTTCCCAGGCTAGGGGTCTAATTGGAGCTGTAGCCTCCTGCCTATGCCACAGCCACAGCAACGCCGGATCCGAGCTGTGTCTGCAACCTACACCACAGCTCACGGCAATGGTGGATACTTAACCCACTGAGTGAGGCCAGGCATCGAACCCACAACCTCATGGTTCCTAGTTGGATTCGCTAACCACTGAGCCACAATGGGAACTCCCACAATTTTTGTTTTTAATTTTGATGGAGTCCAAAGATCTATTTTTGTTGTTGTTGCCTGGCTTTTGCTATCATATCCAGAAAATCACTACCAAATCCAGTGTCAGAATGATTTCCCCTATGTTGTTGTTTTTTAATTTTGTTGCCGTGTAGTTGATTCACGATGTTGTATTATTTTCAGGTGTACAGCAAAGTGAATAATCAATTATACATATACATACACATGTATTCGTTAATTTTCCCATATAGGTTATTACAGAACTATGTTTTATTCTAAACCTTTTGTAATTACAGTTTTAGCACGTGGGTCTTTGATCCATTTTGAGTGAATTTTTGTATATGGTAGAAGGTAAGAGTCTGACTTCATTCTTTTGCATGTGAATATCCAATTTTACCAACATTATTTGTTGAAAAGACTGTCCTTTTCCCATTGAATGATCTTGACACCCTAATCAAAATCATTTGACCATATTTATAAGGGTAAATTTTGGGAGCTCTCTATTCTATTTCATTGGTCTATGTCTTTTCTTATGACAGTAACGTGCTACTTTGTTTTTGTTTGTTTGTTTTTTTATAACAGTGAACTTTATTTCAATTATAGGTGTACAAAGATCATCACAAGTCAGTTTTACAGATTTTTGTGTCCCAAACCCACAGTGCATCCCCTCACCTCCCAGACTGTCTTATTTGAAAAGCCAAGGTTTTACAAAATCTGTGAGTCATTGTCTGTTCTTCAGAGAAGTTCATTGTGTCTCTTTATCTTACACACGTAGGCGGTAGCATTGGGTGTTGCTGTCTAATTGTCTGACTGGTTTCACTTCACATGATAATTTGTAGGTCCATCCATGTTGCTATAAATGTTATTTCATTCCTTTTAATGGCTGAGTAATATTCCATTGCGTGTGTGTACCATATCTTCCCTATCCACTCCTCTGTCAATGCGCATTTAGGTTGTTCCCATGACCTGGCTTCTTCCCTCTCTGGCTGCCTTAGATGTAAAGTTAGGTTGTTTATTTGAGCTTTTCTTGTTTCCTGAGGTAGGCTTGTATTGCTATAAACTTTCCTCTTAGAACTGCTTTTGCTGCATCCCAGAGGTTTTAGAGTGTCGTATCTTTGTTGTCAGTTGCTTCTAGGTATTTTTTAATTTCCTCTTTGATTTCTTCAGTGATCCACTGGTTGTTTAGTAGTGTGTTGTTTAGTCTCCATGTGTTTGTATTTTTTGCCATTTTTTTTCTTGTTGATTTCCAGTCGTATAGCATTGTGGTCAGAGAAGATGTTTGATATGATTTCAATTTTCTTAAAGTTACCGAGGCTTGATTTGTAGCCCAGGATGTGATCAATCTTAGAGAATGTTCCGTGCGCACTTGAGAAGAATGTGTATTCTGTTGTTTTAGAATGGAATGTCCTATAAATATATATTAAGTCCATCCGATCTAATGCTTCATTCAGGGCCTGTGTTTCCTTATTGATTTTCTGCCTGGATGACCTGTCCATTGCTGTAAGTGGGGTGTTAAAGTCCCCCACTATGATGGTGTTATTGTTGATTTCTCCTTTTAAGGTTGTTAGCAGTTGCCTTATATATTGTGGTGATCCTATGTTGGGTGCATAGATATTTAAAATTGTTATATC
>PVHT020000026.1:8012811-8028039 GCA_004024745.2 Catagonus wagneri
GGGGATAACTAGTGCTTTAATGATGGAATAGCAAGGAGCTCCAACTGTAATGCACGGGGAACTATATCTAATTACATGTGACAAATCCATATATGTACATGTAATCGGGTCACCACATGGTGCAGTTGGAAAATCTGACAGAAATCTGTAAACCAGCTATAATGCAAAAATAAAAAAATAAAAATAAATAAATAAATAAATAAATAAAGTCATTCATTATATCTCTCATATTATCTTTTTAATATCTGTAAAATCTATAATGATGTCACCTTTCTCATTCCTAATATTTGTAATTTGTGTCTTGTCTCTTTTTCCCTGTCAGAGTGGCTATAAGTTGATCAATTTTATTGATCTCCAAGAGCCAGCTTTTGATTTCACTGGTTTTGCTCTGTTTTTTTTTTTCTGTTTTATATTTCCTTTATGTTCTGCTCTTTGTCATTTCCATTCTTCAACTTATTTTGAGTTTCATTTGCTCTTCCTTTTCGTTTCCAAAAGTGAAAGCTGAGGTCATTGATTTAAGACCTTTATTTGGGTCTAACATAAAGAGCGAATACTATAAGTTACCTTCTAAGTACTGCTTTAGTGATAGTCCACAAATTTTGATATACTGTGTTTTCATTTTATTTTTATTTTATTTTATTATTATTTTTTTTTTTTTAGGGCTGCACCTGTGGCATATGGAAGTTCCCTGGCCAGGGGTCGAGTCAGCGCTGCAGCTGCTGACCTACTCCACAGCCACAGCAACGTGAGATCTGAGCCACATCTGCAACTTACACCACAGCTCATGGTAACTCTGGATCCTTAACCCACTGATCAAGGCTAGGGATCAAATCCACATCCTCATTGGATACTAGTCGGGTTCATTACCACTGAGCCACAACTGGAACTTCCTGTGCTTTCATTTTAATTCAGTTCAGAATACTTTCCAATATGACTTTTGATTCCAGTTTAAACCCATGGATTATTTAGAAGTATGCTATTTATTTTCCAAACATTTGCAGATTTCCAGATAACTTTTTTATTAATTTAACTCTGTTTTAGTCAAAGATCATAACTTTGTATGACTAGAATCTTTTTAAATGTGTTAAGACTTGCTGTAGTCCCAGAATATTGTCTCTCTTGGTAAATGTTCCATGTGCACCTGCGGAGAATGTGTATTTTGGTAGCGTAGGGTCAAGTGTTCCATAATTGTCAGTCAGGTCAGCTTGATTAGTAATGTTAAATATCCTTGCTGATTTTCTGTCTATTTGTTTTGTTAGTTATTGAGAGAAGTTATTGGGATCTTTGACTGTAATTAATCATTTCTTCTTGCAGTTCTATCAGTTTTTCCTTCTTGTATTTTGAAATTTTGTTACTTAATGCATAAGTTAAGTACTTAATGCATTAGAATTGTTACAACCTCATAATGAATGAATTCCTTTATCATCATGAAATAATCTGTCACTGATAATATTCTTTTCTCTGAAATCTCTTTTTTTGATATTAATATAGCCATTCCAGCTTTCTTTTGATTACCTTTACAATAGTATATATTATCCATTTTCTTTTAACCAATTTTGGCTTTATGTTTAAAGTGTGTTTCTTGTGGGTAGTATACACTTGGCAGTTGCTTTCTTTAATTCAGTCTATTTCTGCCTTTTAATAGGATCATATAGGCCATTTATGTTTTACCATGATTATTGATATGACTAGGTTTAAATTTAGCATCTTATTTGTCTTCTATTTGTCCCATCTGTTTTTTGTTGCAGTTTTTCCTTTTTTTCTCCTTTATTTTTTTAACGATTTTTATTTTTTTCCATTACAGCTGGTTTACAGTGTTCTGTCAATTTTCTACTGTACAGCAAAGTGTATATATATATATATACATTCTTTTTCTCACATTATCCTCCATCATATTCTATCACAAGTGACTAGATATAGTTCCCTGTGCTATACAGCAGGATCTCCTTGCTTATCCACTCCAAATGCAGTAGTTTGCGTCTATTAACCCTATGCTCCCAGTCCATCCCACTCCCTCCCCCTTGGCAACCACAAGTCTGTTCTCCAAGTCCGTGAATTTCTTTTCTGTAGAAAGGTTCATTTGTGCCATGTATTAGATTCCAGATATAAGTGATATCATATGGTATTTGTCTTTCTCTTTCTGACTTGGTATGAGTCTTTAGTTTCATCCATGTTGGTGCAAATGGCATTATTTTGTTCTTTTTTATGGTTCTTTTTTATTCCATTGTATATGTATACCAGATTAATTGAATATGATTACATTTATCTTATTCTTTGCCTTATTAGCCATTAACTTTTTGTTTTATTATTTTAATTGTTACTTAAGGTCTTTAGTACATATATTTTAACTTATCATGATCTACCTTTTTTTGGGGGGTACACCCACGGCATATGGAGATTCCCAGGCTAGGGGTCAAATAGGAGCTGTAGCTGCTGGCCTACACCACAGCCATAGCAACACAGGATCCAAGCTGCATCTGAGACTTACACCACAGCTCACAGCAATGCCAGATCCTTAACCCACTGAGCGAGGCCAGAGATCGAACCTGCATCCTCATGGATACTAGTCAGATTTGTTTCCACTGAAGCACGACAGGAACTCCTATCATGGTCTACCTTTAAGATACATAATAGAATATAATACTACCGTTCTTTTTTTTTTTTTACTTTATTCTATATTATATTCCACTTTTCTGTAATAATCCACTTTTACAAAAAAATCCATGGAATAAATTCACAGAGGTGAATTGCTTAGTTAGGCATTTTTCTGACATTCAAGTCCTCCTTGAGAGTTTAGCAACTTGGGTGACTTTATGAAAATTAATTAATATTTTGAAGATATCAGTGCTCTTGAAATGAATTCCAAAGTCATTGTGGTATAATTAACTATAGATAGCTATTATCTTTGATAAGAGTATCTCATTTTTTAAATTATTTCCTTGTTTTACAGCTTTGCAGGCAATTACTGCTTTAGAGTATACGTTAACAGCTAAAGAACAAGAAGAGAATGATGTAATTACAGATAGAGGTTCTGCTGTCATGCTCCTTACTTTAGCTGCCCAGTTTGCTCTAGAGGTAATTCTTGTGTACCCGTCTATGAAATGTTTATCTCTTTTCCATTTTCAGAGAGAATTATAATGGAATCATCATCAGTTAGGCATAGGAAAGGCCTTTCTTTACCCTCTATTTTGCCTTATATGTTCACACCAAACTTGGTTGCAGAATTGATTTCTTTTTCTTCATTTCTTTATGATATATAGTAATAAAGTGCGGTAACAGATTTGTGCTTAAAACTACAGAAAAAATAAACATAGCAAAAACATTAACTTTTAAAAGAAACTCAAGATATAAAATACTATACCATACCAAAAAAGTTATCTATTTGGAAACTTTCTCATCAGTTTGCAAAAAACAAAAAAAAACAGTTTTAAATATTAATGGACCTTTTTTGTTTATAACCAACAAACAACTTTAGTTTAGAAATAATAAATACTTGCACCTCCTCTTTATTTGCAAAATTCTGGTCTTAGTAATAATATAAGATTACATAAAACATTATAGCAAGTGTGGGGCTCTTGGACTGGGTTTGAGTACTGGCTCTGCCTCTTAAGTGCTTAACACCTTTGAATCTTAATTTTATCATTTGTAAAATGAAGATAATACCTACCTCCAAGATTATTATGAAAATTAATTGAGAATATGGCTGAAAATATGATTTGTAATCTGTGAAGCTTGAGCTACAAGTATAGTGTTTCTGTTCTTATTAACAATATACAATATGGCTACAGCTATCTCTTCTACTTTATCTCATATTATTCCTCTGTATCATCATTATAGTGATATAAGCCACCATTACATTAGGCACAGGATCTAGAATGGGGGAGGCAAAAGCCCTCTGTCACTCCAAGCAAACACAGTGTTTCTCAAACAGGCCAATCCTATTTCCTTTATCTGTGTCTTGTTTATACTATCCCATCTTTTAAGAAGTGTTCTCATTTAAATGCTACCTTTTTAAAGTTCGTCTTGAGATTTTCCTCCACTGTAGGGACTTCCCAAATCAATTCCAGTCCTCAGTGATCTCTTCCTACTCTGAACTGCAGTAATTTTTAACATGTATGCTGGTTATTTGGTCTGTATCATATATACTGCCTTATACTGCTAACGCATGACCTGTCTATCCAGTTTGACTTATAAGATCCTGGAGGACCATATTTCTAGTACCTAGCCCAAATAGCTCCTCCCAAGGAGTTGCTGAATACAGTTTGGTATGCATTTTGATGTTAATGAGTAGGGTAATAGAACTCTTGGAGGCAGAAAAACATTTGGCAGATGCAGATATTAGGATGTGTTTGTGTAGGATGGTGAGGAGGAGGAAATCAGAGAAAAATCTGTAGTAGGGAACCCAGAGGCAAATATCTTCTTATTTTTTTATGTATTTTTTTTTTGTCTTTCTTTGGGGGGTACACCCATGGCATGTGGAGGTTCCCAGGCTAGGGATCTCATCGGAGCTGTTGCTGCCAGTCTACACCAGAGCCACAGCAACACCAGGTCTGAGCCACGTCTGCAACCTACACCACAGCTCATAGCAAGGCCAGATCCTTAACCCACTGAGCAAGGCCAGGGCTCAAACCTGCAACCTCATGGTTCCTAGTCAGATTCATTTCCACTGCACCACAACAGAAACTCCGCAAATATCTTTTTAAAGGAAGGTTTATAAATTTACATGTGATGTGAAAAGCGGAAGAATTATGGAACTGTATTTCTAAAGAGGAAAGTAATTTTAATAGAGAAATTAAAAAGAAAGATATCGGGGGGAAATTTTCAAGTAACTTGAATTAGAAGGTAGAAGAAAGGATGGATTTCCCAAACCTAGGAAATTGAATATATCTCTACAAAAGAACAAGAGTAGAATCCAGTTTTTACTTAATACAATTGCTTTACAAAAGACATTTCAAGTGGTAGTGAGACTGTCATTCATTTAGCAATTATGTATCGAATATCTGCTATGTGCCAGACCCTGTTCTAGGCTCTTGGGATAAGTAAGTAAACGAAACAGTGATATGCCTTCTAGGAGCTAACATTCAAGCAGGAGGATAGAAGACAATAAACGATAAGCATAATAAAGAAGAAATTACATAATATGTTAGAAGTTGATATGTAATATAGAAAAATAATAGATCAGGATAAAAAGGGTCAGGAGTGGGAGTGGGCTGGAATTAGTGTGAGATATTTTTTTAAATAGGTTGGTGAGGGTAAGTCTCATCGAGGGGATGACATTTGGTCAAAAACTTGAAATTGGTGAGGGAATTAGCCCTGTAGATATATTGGAGGAGTGAAGAGGAAAAATATTCCAGGCAGAGGTAAGAGCCAATACAAAGCCCTAAGGTGGGTACCAGGAGCAGCAAGGAAGCCAGTATGGCTAGAGTAGAGTAAATAAAGGGTAGGATTAGTGAGAGATGAAGTCAGAGAGGTAATGGAAACTCTGGATTATGTAGATCCTTATAGACCAGTGAAAGGACTTTGACTTTCCCTCTCAGTGAAATGGGGAACCATTGGAGAGTTTTTAACAGCCCAGGGACAATGATTTGACTTTCATTTTAACAGAAATGCTGTGGCTGTTATATTGAGAATAGACCATAAGGGAGACAAAGTGGAAGTGGGGAGACCTGCTAGGCAGTTTTCAAAGTAATAATACATGGGGAAAGATTAAAGTAATAATACAGGGGAAAAGATGGTGACTCAGATAAAGGAGATAGATAACAGTTTGGATGAAGGGTATAAGAAAGAGACTGAGTCATCAAATGGAGTTGTCATCAATTGAACTAGGAAAGGCTGCAGAAAGAGCAGGTTTTGGGGAAAATCAGAAGTTCAATTTGGCCATGATGCATTTGAGATGTCTATCAGACCATCCAAATAGATATCTAAGTAGTCAGGTGGATATGTGACTCTGAAGTTGGGGAAGAGGTCTG
Organism: Catagonus wagneri; assembly: GCA_004024745.2. Lineage (NCBI taxonomy): Eukaryota > Metazoa > Chordata > Mammalia > Artiodactyla > Tayassuidae > Catagonus > Catagonus wagneri. The sequence goes on from PVHT020000026.1 coordinate 8,018,781, forward strand.
GACTGAAGAGAAAAGTTTAATGTTAATCAGTAATATGTGGTTGGTATATAAAGTTATGAGACGGAGATGCCATCACCAAGGGAGTGAGTATATATGGAGTCTAGAAGAGGACCAGAGACTGAGCCTGGAATCTTTAAACATCAATAGTTGAGGAAAGAAGAGGAACCAGCAAAGGAGAATGAAAGGGAACAACCCATGAGGTAGGAGATGATGTGGTGTCTTGGAAGCCTAATATGTTTCAAGGAGGAAAGAGTGATCGACTATATTGAATGTTGCTGATAGGTCAGATACAGTGAGAATTGCGAATTGGCCATTGGCATTCATAATATGGAGGTCATTGGTGAGTTTGACGGGAGCAGTTTTGGTAGACAAAAGACAAAAGTATGATTAGAGTAGGCCAAGAAATAACTGAAGGGAACTGGATACAATAAGTCTAGAAAGTTCGTTGGAAGAGTTCACTACAAAGGAAAGAAAAGAAATTGGGTAGTAGTCGGTGAGAGGAGTAGAATCAAGAGGTTTGTTTGTTTGCTTGAGCTGGGATGAATGAAAATGTTTATATGCTGATGAGAATGACCCAGTAAGAGAACAAAAGTTGACAATGTGAAATAGAAAAGTGAGAATTGTTAGAGTAATGTCATTAAGCAAGAGGTGATGGATGCAAATGTGTAAGTTTAGGGTTTGGCTTTAGGAAGGAACATGGATAGTTCATTTATGATAGCAGTCGAGAAGGCAGAGTATATGATGTGGTTCCTAGTGTGTGAATAGATGTGGTAGTGGGACTCTGTGGAAGTTCTCTTCCTGACTACTTCAGTGAAGTAGGCAACAAGGACAACACCTGAGAGTGAGAATAAGAGAGTAGGTATTGAGGGTTGAGGAACGAGGGTAAGATGTCAACTAATCATCCAGAAAATCAAGAAAGTGAATGCAAGGATAATGTGGTATGCTTGACTTGTAGCAGTAAGGTCCATTTGAAGTTTTAAAATAAAGCAAATAATGGTAGAGGTTTTTATCCACCCACTTTCAGCTGCATGGATGCAGGCACAAAAGTCACTAGAAAGTTGAATTTAACCAGGCTTATGGTTTTGCCAGACGAATACAGTGGAAAAAAAGAGGGACAGAAAAATTAAAGAACAAGGGAGTGATTATAATTAATCCCCACAGAATTTAAACTAGGTACAGAGGAAGACTTCACGGGAATGAAGGACAGTGAAAGATTAGGAGTATTAATGGATTGGAGATCTTAATGCAGTTTAAAGATTGCTGTAGTGATAGAGGGAGTGAATGAGAAATGTAGAGATGGTAGAATACATGAAACAGAGCAGGGTACAAGACTAGGGTAAGGGAGTGAGGGACCTAGAACTGGTCCATCCGTAACCCTGAGAGTGAATGCCTCCTTAAATTTTGTACCCTAAGAGCCTCACTTGCATCACCTGGCTTTTAGTAATGACAGTGTCCAGTGAATGACTATGCTATTGAATAAGATAATTAATTGGCAGAGTGGAATTGAAGGAAATAAGAGACTAGGATATTAGGAGGATCATCTATCTGTATACTGAAAATGCCAAAAATTGGCAGGAGTATTTTTTGGAAAAAATAACTGAGCAGTAGATAAATCATCAAGAAATGAGAAGAAATGTCCTGAGAGCTGATAGTGTACCTTTAAAATGAGGGATAGTGACTAATACAGTCTGATGACAGGAAGTTCAAAGCTGGAGGTTTTAGGGGAGAAGAAGGGAGAATAATTTTAAGACATTAGTGAAGAGAAAAAATACGCCTATTCCATCTCCAGGTTTAGAGGTAGAAGGGAAATGAGAGAAAAACAGCTACTACTTGAGAGGGTTTCATTAGAAGCAGTATCCTTGGAGAAACCTCAATTTCTATTAGAGAAAGAATGTGGAGGAAACTTTCCAAGAAGAGGTTGCTCATAGAGGAGATTTTTCTGTAGTGGACTGATTTTCAGAGAACAAAGTAGAAGGGTAGGAGGGGCTGGGCAGAAATGAGAAAAGAGAAAAGGGATTTACAGAGCCTTATGTGGATTAGGGTGCTGGAAGTAACCTGAGAGTCTGGGGTTCTTTTGGTTACTGCTGACAAATAGGAATAAAGAGCACAATAAGACTAGTCCTACTGGATTCAAGGCAGTGTTGGCAAGGCCATAGATGTTTGTGGATAGGGAGGACTGGGTTTCTGGGGCCAAAATGAACCTGTTCTGTTTTTGTTAGAGTTATATCTTCATTCTACCATCTTCTAGTAGCTCTTTTGAGAATACAAAACAAACAAGCTCAGATTTTTTTCTTGCCCTTAACGTACAGGAACATGACAACATTTTTAAGTATCACTTTGAGATGTGATTTAACGTATTATATTTGTCCTTTTTAGAATGAACTACAAATTGTGGCAGAGAGAGCTTTGGAATGTTTAGCTCAATATTCAGAAGACCCACAACAAGTCCTTACAGCTTTAAAGTAAGTAATCCACATCCTATAGATGTGAAAGGCTTTCCTCTGTGCACCTTACTCTTGGTCTATAAATTCTGCCAAAATAGTGATGATGTGATCAGGCTGAGTCGATGCCTACAATACCATTTTTCCAGTTGTATTGAGATATAACTGACAAATGACATTGTGTAAGTTTAAAGTGTATAACCTAGTGATTTGATACACATTTATATTATAAAGTGGTTAACACCATAAAATTAGGTAACACATCCATTGCCTCACAAAATTATACACTGTGTGTGGTGAGACATTTAAGATTTACTCTCTTAGCAACTTTCAAGTATATAATTCAGTATTACTAAAGTACAGTCACCATGTTGTACATTAGATCCCTGGAATGTATTCAGCTTATAAGTAGAAGTTTATACGCTTTGACCAACATCTCTCCATTTTCTCTGCCCACATGCCCTGGCAACCACCATTCTACTCTGTTTCTATGTGTTTGGCTTTTCTTTTCTTTTCTTTCTTTTTTTTAGAGATTCCACATATAAGTGAGATAATAGAATATTTCTCTTTTTCTGTCTGACTTATTTCACTTAGCACAATGCCTTCAAGGTCCATCCATGTTGTCACAAAAGGCAGGATTTTTCTTCTTTAATATGGTTGAATAATCCCACGTGTGTGCATGTGTCTGTGTATATGTGTACCACATTTTCTTTATCCATTCCTCCACTGATGGGCACTTAGGTTGTGTTCATGTCTTGGCTATTATGACTTAGGTTGTGTTCATGTCTTGGCTATTATGAATAAAGCTACAATGAATGTGTGGTACAGATACCTCTTTTGGACAAGAATTTCCTTTCCTTTGGATATATACTCAGAAGTGGCATTATTGGATTGTATGGTAGTTCTATTTTTGATATTTGAGGAGCCTCCATGCTGTTTTCCCATAGTGGCTATACCAATTTGCATTCCCATCAACAATGCACTAGGGCTTCCTTTTCTCTACAACACTTATCTCCTGTCTTTTTGATAATAGCCATTCTAACAGGTGTGAGGTAATATCTCATTGTGGTTTTAATTTGCATTTCCCTGATGATTAGTGATGGTTAGCATCTTTTCATGTTCCTGTTGGCCATTTGGATGTCTTCTTTGGAAAAATGTCTATTCAGAGCCTCTGAATAGAGGGTTTTTTTTTAAATCAGATTATTTGTTTTATGCTGTGGAATTGTAGGAGTTCCTTATGTATTTGGGATATTAACCCTTTATAAGAGATATTGTTTGCAGACATTTTCTCCCATTCTGTAGGTTACCTTTTCATTTTTTTAAATAGTTTCCTTTGCTGTGCAGAAGCTTTTTACTTTGACAGCCGCACTTGTTTATATTTGCTTTTGTTACCTGTGTTTTTGGTGTCGTAATCCAAAAAAAAAAAAAATGTTAAGGAGATTTTTCCCTATGTTTTCTTCTAGGAGTTTTATGGTTTTTAAGTCTTAGATTTAAGTCTTTAATCTGCTTTGAGTTAGTTTTTCTGAGTAGTGTAAGATAGGAGTCCTATTTCATTCTTTTGTATGTGGATATCCAGTTTTCCCAGTGCCACTTATTGAAAAGACTGTCCCCCATTAAGTATTCTTGGCTCCTTTATCAAATATTGGTTGATGATATGTACATAGGTTTGTTTCCGGACTCTCTATTCTATTCCATTGGTCTCTCTGACTGTTTTTATGCCAATACCATGCTGTTTCAATTACTACAGTTTGTGGTATATTTTGAAATCAAGAAATATGATGGGTCTAGCTTTTTTCTCTTTCAGGATTGCTTTGGTTGTTCAAGGTCTTTTATGGTTCTATATGAATTTTAGGATTTTTTTCTGTTTCTGTGAAAGTTGCTATTGGAAATTTGGTAGGGATGCTCAAAGTTAAAAAAAGGTATCAACTGAACCTGATCTTTCCCTTTCTCTCTTTCTATGAAGGAAAATTGTTTGTCACAAGGGAACTTTTATATACAGTAATGATGCAGAGGAAGGTGAGGTTAGGACATGATAATTCCTAATGATGTGGCTGAGATTATGCCAGTGGGAAGAATTGGAAACCAGAAGGGTTCTATAGTGGATTCTCCTGTTGGTCAACTAGAGGCCACACTTTTGAAGGGAAGTAGAGTCACAGATATAAAAAATATCATAAGGAGTCCTAAAATACTTGCATGCCTTGAGTCAGATAAATATTTAAAATCATTCAAGATGATTGATGGTATTTTTTTTTTTTAATTTTGGATTTGAGGAGCTCCCTGGGGGCTCTCAGCGGGTTAAGGATCCACATTGTCACTGCTATGGTTCCAGTTGCTGTTGTGGCATAGGTTCAGTCCCTGGCCTGGAACTTCCACATGCCATGGGCATGGCCAAAAAAACAAAATATTTTTAGGATTTGAAACCACAAACTACCTTATTTTGTCAGTTTGTCATTATGCTGCCAGATCCCTTCAAAAAATAACCGTCCTAGTTTACATAGAACCCAAAGGCCAGTTCTAGGTTCCTTTATAGGAAGGAAAATATAAAGACTTGTATACTGTACATGATGTTCAAACAGGTGATTTGGGACAATGATAGAAACTGTGGAACTATTTAAAATTTTATCTAAGCAACACTTTTGTTTTAAAATTATTTTATTAAATTACTCTTCCAAAATTATAAAATCAGCATATATTCGCATACAACCATTAAGACCTATAAATAAAATAATTAATTTCATTTTTACTCTCTCTTTTCTCACTTCTGCCTCCTGAAGTAATCAAGATTAATAATTTGGTATATATTCCTTCACATGTTTCTTCCTAAACATCACTTTTTTTTATTTTACTTTATCATGCAGGTGTTTGTGTCGTCTTATCCTTCCAAGAGTTTCTCAAATGACAGAATCTGAAAACAAGTAAGTTATAATTCAACAGAAATTATGTATTTATCATTAGAAAAAATATCACTAGAAACCTTATACTGAGAGGTAAGGTCAATATAAGCTCTGCCAGTCTTCTGGGGTTCATATTTTGGCTCTCCTGCTTATTAGATGTGTTACCTGGGCTTCTGTTTCCCCCATCTGTAAAATGAGAATAATAATACCTTCCTTATGAGGTTGCTGTGATGACTTGATGAATAAATATCTTTAAAACACTTAAAGAATGCTAGGTACTTACCATGCCCTCAATAATATTAGCAATTATTTCATTATGATATTGCTTCTGTTTTCCCTTTTCTTAACAGGAGACTTCAATATAGACATATCTCTTACTTTCCCACAGAAACATATATAACCTGGTTGGCTTGTTGATTCTGATTCTATATCACCTCAGCTGGTAGCATTCACATATCTTTCTGCTCACAGTTTCTATAGCATAAGATATAAAGAACTTAATTTGTGGGAAAATTGGACTACCCACCCATTTTTCCTTCACAAAATTCACTTCCTCCTAATGATTAAAAAGAGAATTCTATTCTATTAGGGATAACTTGCAGAGAAATATCACCCATCTCTATTTTCTCTGCTTGGACAAAAACTCTGTAATAGTGTATCACTACTTCTTTTTTGCTTTGTATATTTGTTCCTGGAGGCAATATACTTTTTCGGTTAAATTCTTTGAGAACTATGACTGAGATTATATTGGATTGATGACATAAGTTTTTTCATGATACGAATTTTACCCAAACATTTAAGATAAATTTTACCACTTCTTTACATGCTCTATGACTCCATTCAAAGGGTACTCAAAAAACTATCTAAAAAAAAAGATATTAAGATGATTGGAAATTTGAATAATGACCAAATATTTGATCATATTAAGAAATTATTAACTTTTAGGCATTTAATGGTTATATAGTTATGTTTTTTAAAAACTCCTTTCCTATTTTACATACATCTTAAAATATTTATGGATGAAATGATGTGATGTCTGGAATTTGCTTCAAAATAATATAGGAGAGGAGGGAGTAGGGGGAGGTATCATTAAAATTGATGAATTAATAATTTTTGAATCTGGGCCATGGATACATGAGGCTTCACTCATCTGTTAACATTTAGACATCTTTGAAATTTTCAACAATAAAATTAAAAAACAAAAAAGGAAACTCAGAGACTATACCTGGATAGCTACCAGATTGTAAGAGTTCCTTGAAGGGTAGGACCTTTGTACGTATCTTTGTATCTCTGGAACCTAGGTTAGTATCTGACACACAATAGCTACTCAGTTTATTTAAATGAATATCAGTTCTTTACAAGAAGATCTTTAACACTGGACTTACACCTTACTTGACATTCCATGTAATTATGACATACAGTCAACTCGCACTCATTAAAACATAGAGATGGAGAAAAGCAAAGAGGTCTTGTTTAAATTAATGATAAATTTAAATTGCAGAATATTTCTAAATATACTTTTATAATTTTTCAAGTAACTACAGTAATAAAGAACATCTGTTAGCAGTGTTTTCAGGTATAGGTCAGGACCTGATTTAACAAATAGATTAGACTAAGTTATAAAAGAAAAAAAGCCTGGATTTCCCCTCATGGCTCAGCAGTAACGAACCTGACTAGTATCTGTGAGGATGTGGGTTGGATCCCTGGCCTTGCTCAGTGGATTAAGGATCCGGTGTTGCCATGAGCTGTGGTATAGGTCACAGACATGGCTCGGCTCCCACGTAGCTGTGGCTGTGGTGTAGGCCAGCAGATGTAGCTCTGATTGAGCCCCTAGCCTGGGAACCTCCATATGCCACAGGTGCGGCCCTAAAAAGCAAAACAAAAAAAAAAAGAGGGAAGAAGAAAAGAAAGAAAAAAAGAAAAGAAACCTAATTCAATAAGAGTCAGAGAATTGAATTCTAGTTTCAGCTGTTTCACTAACTTCTGCTTTACCTTAGGCAATAACTTCTCTAAGCTTTATTTTCTCAGCTGTTAAATAAAAGAAGCTGAAATGGATAATTTCTAAGGTTATGTCCTCTTCTAAAAATCTGAAGGCTTTCAATTACAGTATCTACCTAATTATTAGCAATTCATGTGCTAAAATTTTTGAAAGCAGTTTGTCTCTTAAATAGACTAAACATCCCTTTACATGCCCTCATTCTTATTTGTACTATTTATTTGCATTAATGGACCCTCCCATTTATTTTATATAGTCACTGAATTAACTAGTGAAGAAGTCGACTTTAGCTCAGCTGAAATTCCAATTAATAAAATTTACTGTTGGAAGTTACTTTAAAGCAGATGTCTAATATTTATACCTAAGAAAGCTGCTACTTTTCCTGAAGTACAGTCTGTGTTGTGTAGTACTAGACATTCTCCTAATAAGGTAAGTCTTATAGTATATTCTACACTACTTCCTATAAACTCCTCAGGTGAGTTTCCTAATACTTTCATATTCAATCCTTTGTTTAAGCATAATGGGATTTTCCTTTGTTAAAATTTATGTACCCCCTAAAGAAGCTTGACAAAGGGTCAAGAAACCTAGGTAGTAGTCTTGACGTTGTCATTAATTGAATGACCTTGGACAAATCATCCTCCATTTCCGGATCTGCTTACTTATCTGTAAAATGAAGGGTATGGATAAGTGGCTTTTAAAACTATATTCCTTAGAACTCTGGAAATTATGTGGCAGTACCTAAGGAACCTACAGGAAGCTGAGACTCTATGCCTCCACCCACCACTGGTTCAACCAGAGCAGCTACACTTTTATCTCTTGTATGCTAGAGTTTTATAAAATTTTATTTGAAACACAAGTTCCAGTTTCCCCTTTTCAAAAAAAAAGGGGGGGGGTTGAAAATCACAGAGATCACTACCTGCTCTCAAATTCTATGACCTTGTAATATAAAGCCTTATCAGTCATTGAAATCCTTTGCTTGAGAGTAGATGTAGAAGGGGAAGAGAGAAAAAATACTAGGATGAGGAACAGTATCTTATAGTGGAGAAAAACAGTGTTGAAATGATAGGTTGGAGCCTCGAACAACAGAGTTCACGATTTTGCATTTTACTTTAACTCTCAGGCACAAATATAGTCTCTTTTTGGTATTTTTCTGTAGTAAAGCTTTGGAAACTAGAAAAACACTATTTTCTTTATTTTTTATTTATTTTTTTTGTGTGTGTAAGTACTTTATTTTTTTATTTATTTATTTTTTTCATATTAACAATGAATTTTATTTCCGTTATAGGTGTACAAAGATCATAAGTCAATATGATAGATTTTGTGTCCCAAACCCACAGTGCATCCCCCCACCCCCCAGATTGTCTTATTTGTAAAACCAAGGTTTTCCAAAATCTGTGAGTCATTGTCTGTTCTTCAAAGAAGTTCATTGTGTCTCTTTAGTTTCCACATGTAAGCGGTAGCATTGGGTGTTGCTGTCTAATTGTCTGACTGGTTCCACTTCCTATGGTAATTTCTAGGTTCATCCATGTTGCTATAAATGTTATTCCGTTCCTTTTAATGGCTGAGTAATATTCCATTATGTGTATGTACCATATCTTCCCTATCACTCCTCTGTCGATGGGCATTTAGGTTGTTTCCATGACCTGGCTTCTTCCCTCTCTAGCTGCTTTAGATGTAAAGTTAGGTTGTTTATTTGAACTTTTTCTTGTTTCCTGAGGTTGGCTTGTATTGCTATATACTTTCCTCTTAGCGCTGCTTTTGCTGAATCCCAGAGGTTTTGGAGTGTCGTGTCTTTGTTGTCATTTGCTACTAGGTATTTTTTAATTTCCTCTTTGATTTCTTCAGTGATCCATTGGTTGTTTTCTTGTTTTTGTATCCATTCAGCTAGTCTATGTCTTTTGGTTGGGGCATTCAGTCCATTAACATTT
>PVHT020000026.1:8029039-8057948 GCA_004024745.2 Catagonus wagneri
TCTATTTCCAATGCCTTGCATCATCTTCAGCATCAACAGTCTAAAGTCTCTTTCTGAGAGGCTGGTAATCTCCTCATCACTGAGCTGCTTTTCTGGGCTTTTCTCTTTCTCCCTTATCTGGGTTAGAGTTTTCTGTCTTTTCATTTTTATAGGTTTTTGGTGTGGTGACCTTTTTGCCAACAATAGAGTGGTAGCCTCTCTTAGTTCTGGCGTTTGCCTCCCCTGTGACTAAAGCTGGTATGGACGGGGCTTGCTGTAGGCTTCCTGATGGGAGGGACTGATTCCTGCCCACTGGTAGGTGGGGTTGATTCCTATCCCTCTGATGGGTGGGGCTTTGTCTCTGGATGCGATTAGAGGCTGGCTGTGTGCCTGAGGGGTCTTTAGGCAGCCTGTTTAGTGATGGGTGGGGCTGTGATCCCACCTGGATTATTGTTTGGCCTGGGGCTTCTCAGTGCTGATGGGAGGGACCAGATTTTCCCAGAAATGGCCCCCTCCAGAGAAATGCAGGCTAATGAATGTTCCCTTGAGCTTCACCTCCAATGTCCTTCCCCCACAACAAGCCACAGTCACCCCTATTTTCCCAGGAGATCCTCCAAGAATTGTAGTCAGGTTCCACCCGGATTCCTATGGAGACTGCTTTGCCCTGGGACCCAGTGCACGTGAAAGTCTGTGTGTGCCTTTCAAGGATGGGGTCTCTGTTTCCCCCAGTCCTGTGGAGCTCCTGCACACAAGCCCCGCTGGCCTTCAATGCCAGATGCTCCTGGGGCTCTTTCTCCCTGTGCCAGATCCCCAGGCGTGGGGTTTTGACGTGGGGCTCAGAACTCTCAGTCCTGTAGCTGAGTCTCTGTGATGCAGTTACTTTCCAGTCTGTGGGGCTTCCCATCCAGGAGGTATGGGGTTGCTTCTATCGCGTAATCGCCCCTCCTACCTCTTGATGTGGTCTCCTCTTTGTCTTCTGGAGTAGAGTATCTTTTTTGGAAATTTACAGTCCATTTGGTTGAAGGCTGCTCGGCATTTGGTTGTAGTTTTGCTGTTTTTCGGGAGAGAAGTTGAGCTCCAGTCCTTCTATTCCGCCATCTTAATCCAATCTCTTTATTTTTTAGAAAGAAAGAAATGGATAGACTTTTGACTTGCTTGAATACAGGTAAATATCTCCTTGGTTGTTTTCACTCCTTCATCTTGCCTCTATCCTCTATTAAATTCTCCAGGTACATTTTGCACACTGACCCACGTTTCATGCTTTGGGTAAGCTTCATGCTTTTATTAATGTTTGTCATGGCAGTCTACCTGGTTTCTTTATTCAAAAGCAGAGAAAAGTTTGTCATTACTAGTATTTATCTCCAAATGTGATTTCAGGTCTTTTTATTCCAGTTTGTTTTAAAGACATCTCCCTCCCTCCCTCCCTCCCTTCCATTTTTATTGTCACTTTTTCCTAACCTGTGCATTGCACAGGTTGAAAAAGGATCAAGACAAAAATATTCTGAACCCTGCTAATTTTCATGTTCTCTGAATCAAATTCAGATTATTTACTCTGTTATTTTGAAGCTGTCCATCTATCTATCCAAGCCTGTGTTCTCTCTTCTACCTACTAATAATTCCTCCCTGTCTACTTCATTCAGCTGACTTCCTAGCTACATTAGATTCTTTTTTTCCAACTCTATCCTTTCTTTCATGATATCCCTTTTGCCTTATTAATAGGTCTTCCCATTTCTACTGCCCATGTACCTATTTCCTTATGTCTAAAACACACCAAAAATCCATATTTTGGAATTTCTATTCCATTTATTACATGAGTTTAATTTTATACTTCAAATTGAAAGGGTGTTAAATGTAGCAGAACGGTTTAGAAACCAAAGCTTTTCAAAAGAGAAAAGTTTGCTGTTGGCATTCTTATCTCTCAGAAGGGCACATGAGTGTGTAATAAATGCTTCCTGATGATGTCAACACGTTTTGGTTCTATACTGTGCTTGCTGTAAGGAGCTTAGTAAATATTGTGCCAGCCTATCAATATTCTTCCAATTCTCAATCTCCATTTCAGTTTTTCAAATAATTATTCCTTTTATTTCCTTAAACGTAAATCATATCTTTCTACCTCATGTGGTGAATAATTGCTCTTATTAAAATTATAAATCTCTCCAAAGATGTGTTTACCAAAGTTTGAGTTACCAGCTCCTTGGAGCTTGGTAATGCTTTTTGTCATTTTAATTACTTTTGGTATGCACCCATGCACACACACAGAAAAAGAACTTTCTAAATTCATACTCATATTTTTAAAGCAGGATTAACAATATTGCTAGAGTATAAAGTAAAAGACCTCAAGTATCAGATTCTCCTATTTGCTGCAGCACTGCTGAAACTCGGTCAATGTTTCGATGGAGGAACTTTGACTTCAGACTCAAGGACTAATGAAGCTCATTGGTTCCGAAAAATAGGTACAAGGAAATTCTGTGGCTATGGGAAACATTGTGGGGTGGTAGAATTAGACAGATGTGGATTCAAATTCTGGCTCGCTCTTTTTCTTTCTTTCTTTTCTTTTTTTTCTTTTTTTTTTTTTTTTTTTTTTTTTTTTTTTTTTTTTTTTTTTTTTTTTTTTTTTTTTTTTTTTTGCTTTTCAGAAGACCTTGAGGAAAAGGCCTCTGTGTCTGGCTCTTTCATTTGTAGCTGTGGGTACAAGAATAACTTGCTTAATCTCAGCTTCATTATTTATAAAATGGGGACAATTATGCATCCTTCACAGGGTTATTAAGGGTTTTAAATGAAGCAATGTGTGTACCTGGGATATACTAGGTACTCATTAAATATAAGTTTTCTTCCTTTTCTTTGGAAATAGACCTAAGAATAAAATGATGAATTAGAACTGCAGCTCCTAAACTTGGGCTAGAATGCCCAGTTTATTTCTAAATGTGATTCATCAAAAATGAACTACATAAAGCAATGAGATTCTGCTGTACAGCCCAAGGAACTATATCTGATAACTTATGATGGATCGTGATGGAGGATAATGTGAAAAAAAGAATGTATATATATGTATGACTAGGTCACTTTGCTGTACAGCAGAAATTGATAGAACATTGTAAATCAACTATAAATTTTTTTAAAAAATGAACTACATGAAACAACGTGAATGAATCTCACAAAAATAATGTTGAGTAAAAGAAGTAAAAGAAAACATTGAGTGTATACCACATGGTTCCCCTTATATACAGTAAAAAAGCAAAACAAAACAACAACAACAACAAAAACCAGGTAAAACTAGTTTAGGGTGTTACAACTCAGTATAGTGGTTACCCTTAAAGGGACTTGTGCTTAAAGAGGTTAGGTGGGATTGCCTCTGGGTTTCTGGTAATGATCAAGATCTTTCTTGATCTGCATTAGTTACATGGATATATATACTTTGTGAAAATTCATCAAGCTGTGCAATTATGAACTGTGTAATTTATGTAGATTCTGTTTCAGTAAAAATGTTTATAAAATTGTGGAGTCAGTCACTACAGTGATAAGTAAGCAAGAGCAATTAAGAAGCAATGTCACGAAGTAAATTGGTTCTATATGGACTTTTTTCTGCTTCATGGGCTTTATTGGGGCTGTAATCTAGGAGAAAAGGGAATAAATACAGCAGTCTGGCTTTTGAGAAACTTACACAAATAATGGAAAGTAACAAAAACTTAAACTAAGAAGGGTTTATTGACTCTGACCTTTTGGAAGTTTAAAAAGTTATTTTCCAGTACTTCTTTTACTGAATTTTAATTTTGATTTTCCAGGGTAAAGACCATGCTGAATGTTGCCTAATGGGACTTCCACTGGTCTATGAAAGATATGAATCTTTGCATCAATTTTCCTCAATGCTTAATTCTAGTGTACCTGTTCTTCGCTGAATTTTAACTTTCACCAACTAAAGTTGGTGAACTCCTCAATGTGATCCTTATTTTTTAGATTGGTTTCTGCCAACTAAGAATTTATTGTATGTTCCCAGTTTTAAAAAGTTCAACACTACCTCTGTTGGTCCTTGTCCTAGAATTAAAGATTGGAAGTGACAGAAATCTCTAAATTTACCTGGAAAAAATTTCCCTAAAAACCTAAAGTTAGGTTTCTTTATCCCCTGAGAAACTCCTCGTTAGTATGTTAATAGTAAAGATGTAGGTAGTGGAGGTTATAATAGTACAGATTAAACAGTAGATTTTCACAGTTATATTATTTCATGTTAACTTTCAGCTTGGAACTTGGCTGTGCAATGTGATGAAGACCCAGTGACAATGAGAGAGTTTTTCATACTTTCTTATAAGGTAAATATCTTCTTCTTTTTTTTGTCTTTTATTTTTTAAGGGCCACCTCTGCAGCATATGGAGGTTCCCAGGCTAGATGTCTAAGCAGAGCTGTTGCTGCCAGCCTACACCAGAGCCACAGCAACACCAGATCCGAGCCGTGTCTGCAACCTACACCACAACTCACGGCAATGCCAGATCGTTAACCCACTGAGCGATGCTAGAGATCGAAACTGCAACCTCATGGTTCCTAGTCGGATTCGTTTCCGCTGCGCCACGACAGGAACTCCTAACGTAAATGTCTTCTAACAAGTATTTCATTTATGGACCACAACAAGGATATGACCACTATGGCTATAGTCAAGGGCTAAGTATAAAGTGAGATTGGCTTTTAATCTAGGAACTTTTACTATATGTTTAAGCAGGAAAGACCTAAGGAGAATTTGGTCATTAGAGGGTATAATATAAGAATATGAGGCAGGTCTCCCCATGCCAGAATATCACAAACAACCGTCTTGGAGCCTAAAGTTCTGCCATGAGAGACTTACTCCTTTGTCTTTGAAGGAATTTCAGTCTCCTAGAGTCCTATATCAAAATGCACCTATCTTTAGGAGGGAATACTCTAAGAAGCTGTCAAGTACCAAACATTAGGAAGGTTTATGGGTAAGTCTATAGGCATACAGAATGCTAAGAAGCTTGGACCTACTTTATAATTTTTCTGAGGGTAGATTCTGTGAATAAGGATTTGTGAGATTGTTTTACAATTATAAACATTTAAAAATACTTGTTAGAGAGTTCCTATTGTGGCTTGATGGGTTAAGGACTCAGGGTTGTCTCTGTGAGGATGCAGGTTTGATCCTTGGCCTCGCTCAGTGGGTTAAGTATCCAACCTTGTAGCAAGCTGTGGTGTAGGTCACAGATATTGCTTGGATCCAGTGTTGCTGTGGCTGTGGTGTAAGCCAGCAGCTGCAGCTCTGATTCAACCCCTAGCCCAGGAACTTCCATATGTTGCAGGTGTGGCCATTAAACAGTTTTTTTTTTTAAATAAAAATAGTTGTTAGCCTCCAAGGTAGAGGTTAAATGACAGAAAGAGGAACAAGTGTTAATGAGAGGATGAAAGGAGAGGTGGTAAAGAATATCCCTTATACACTTTTAGGAGTATACAGTCTGATATGCTGAGATAGATTAAATGTTCTAGAACTGGAAAGAACTATAGAGATAATCTAGTACAACCCCCTCATATGATATACGAGTTACCTGAGATGTAAAGAGATTGGATGTCTTGAAATGCTATTAGTGAAATGATGGTGATGATTATAATTACTAAATATTTGGGTAAATTAAGAAATAATCTTTGAAAGTTTAGTTATAAGTGCCATTTTAATTAGGTGAAATAAATTGGTTTTAGTTTTGACATTTGTGATAGCACTAGTAGGATTCCATGTTAGAATCCTAAGTAATCTAGAGTGTTATTGTAATACAATGCTGGAGTTTTTTCTAGAGCCAGAGGACAAGGTTTAGTGATGAGATTATGCCTAATTCTGGTCAAGATTTGACATTGTCTCTTTCAACCTTGAAAAATATATGGACTAATTTCAGCTCTGTTCAATGCAAAGGGGAAATCTATTTGCCAGGGGGAAAATCACTTAGAAATTACAACATAAACCAAGAAATAAATCACTGGATAGAAATACAGAGCAAAATGACAGAAGTTGTAATGGGAAAAGATAAGAAAATTGTGAAGAAATGAAGCTTTTTGATCTCTAGAAAGGTGCTAAAAAACAATAGAAAGTAATGTAAAATTAAAACTGTAAATCAGTGTTATAGTCTATCATTTTTAAGGTGAGATGTGTTTTCCAGCTGAATTTTCTCATTCAGACAGAATGTTGCTGATTTTCATTCTGATTGTTTGTGTTCACCTGGCACAATTCTCAGTATTCATTGATGTTCTGGTTTTTTCTTATCAGCTGTCCCAGTTTTGTCCTTTGGATCAAATAATTCTGATTGCACAGAAAACATGTTTACTTATGGCAGCTGCAGTTGATCTAGAGCAAGGGAGAAAAGCTTCAACAACTTTTGAACAGGTAATGTGCAACCTTCAAAGAAAACACAAGAATTCAGTGTGCTGTTTGGTATGTTTGCCTTCCGTGATGCAGTTCTTTTTGATTCTCTTTAGAGAATCCTTTCCTCCAATCTAGCAACATCTTGGTTTCAAAGATTTGTAATAGCTAATTCCTTCCTAAGGAAAGGTCACATTTGGCTCAGTCTCTTCTTTTGAAAAGACTGAATATCTCTTCTTTTAAAATGTTCCTTCCCATGGATCACTCTTTCTGAATCTGTTTTAAATATTCTTTATCTTCATCATCTCCACCTAGAGTAGAGCTGCTGGGTCATATGGCAACTCTGTGTTTAATCATTTGAGGAAATGCCAGACTATTTTCCAGAGCAGCTGTACCATTTTACATTCCCATCAGCACTAGATGAGGGTTCCACTTTCTTCACCTCCTTGCCACCATTACTATTATGTCCTTTGGATTATGGCCATTCTAGTTGAATGTGAAATGGTATCTCTTTAAAGTTTTTTTTTTTTTTTTGTATTTCCCTGATTACTGATGATGGCATTACTAATGACAAAAAATGTTGAGCATCTTTTCATGTACTCATTTGTCGTTTATATACCTTCTTTGGAAAGTGTTTACTGAGATTTTTTGCCCATTTTTTTTCATGGAGTTATTTGTATTTTTATTATTGAGTCTGATAGTTCTTTATATATTCTTGATATTTAAATTCTTATCAGATACAGTTTGCAATTATTCTCTCCAAATATGTGGGTTGTCTTTTGCCTTTCTTGCTAGTGCCTTTTGAAACAGAAACATTTTTAGTTTTGATGATGCCCATTTTCTTTATGTTTTTGATGTTGCTTGTGCTTCTAATACATGTCTAAGGCTATTGCCTAATGCAAGGTCATGAATGTTCACCCCTGTTTTCTTCTTCTAAGAGTTTTTGTATTTTTAGTTCTAACATTTGGGTCTATGATCCATTTTGAGTTAATTTTGTGTATGTTATGAGATAGGGGTCCTTCTTTATTCCTTTGCATTTGAAAGTCCAGTAACTCCAGGACCATTTGTTGAAGACTCCTCTTGAATTATTTAGGTACCTTTGTTGAAAATTAATTGACTATAAATGAGAATGCTTATTTCTGGAACCTCAGTTCTGTTTCATTGATATCTATTTCTGTCCTTATGGCAATAGCACAATGTTTTGATTATTGTGACTTTGTAGTAAGTTTTGAAATAGGGATATGTTAGTCCTCTAACTTTGTCCTTTTTCAAGATTGTTTTGGCTATTCTCCATCCCTTGAATCTTCTTAGGTTCAACACGCCAATTTCTGCAAAAGAAGCAAACTGGGATTTTGATAGGGCTTGCACTGAATGTGTAGATCAGTTTAGAGATTATTGAAATCCTAACAATATTAAGTCCTGTAACCCAAGAACATGGGCTATTTTTCCATTTATTTTGGTCTTTAATTTCTTTCAACAATATTGCATTTTTCAGAATATAAATTTTGTACTTCTTTTTTGTCATTTATTCCATTTTTCTGTTTCCTTTTGAGTCCGTTTCAGTAGTTTATATTTCAAATGTGTCCATTACAATCTAAGTTATCTAATTTTTGGCTTACATTGTTCATAGTATTCCCTTCTAATCATCCTTTTTATTTCTATAAGGTTGGTAATGATGTCCCATCTTTTAGTCATTTGTGTCTTCTCTCTTTTCTTCCTCAGTGTATACAAACGTTTATAGATTTTTAAAAATCTTTTTCATGAACCAACTTTTGGGTTGTTTTATTTCCTATTACGTTTCTAATCTCTAATTCTCATTCTAATTCTTATTATTTTATTCCTTCTGGTTACTTAAAGTTTAGTTGCTCTTTTTTTCCCAAGTTTCTTAAGGTAGAAGTTTAGGTTATTGATTTGAGATACCTCTTTTTGTAATATCAGCTTTTACAGCCATAAATTTCACTCTAAGCACTCACTACTGTGTCAATCTGTTTGAGATACTGTAACAAAATACCACACACTGGGTCTGCGTAGCTTATAAAGAAATGTATTTTTCACAGTTTTGGATGCTGTAAGTCCAAGATCATGGTATTAGCATGGCCACATTATCTTGTAAGGGCCTTCTTGCTTATTCATAGCTGGCACCTTTTCACTCTGTCCTCACGTGATGGAAAGGGCTAGGGATCTCCCTGGAGAGACATGAATCCCATTCATGAGGACTCCACTCTCATAACTTCAACACTTTCCAAAAGGCCCACCTACTAATACTTTCACCTTTGGGGGTTAGGATTTCAACAGAAAAATTTGGGGGGCACACATTCAGACAATAGCATTTCATCCCCCCCCCAAATTCGGGTCCCTCTCTCCTACAAAATACATTTACTCCAACCCAAAAGACCCACAATCTCTACTCATTCCAGCATTGACTGAAAAGTCTAAGTCTAAAGTCTCATCTGGAGTTCTCCTGTGGTATAGCAGGTTAAGGATCTGGTGTTATCACTGCAGTGCCTCTGGTCTCTGCTGTGGCTTGGGTTTGATCCCTGGCCCGGGAATTTCCACATGCTGTGGGTGCAGCTAAAAAAAAAAAAAAAAAAGGTCCATCTAAATATCGTTTAAACAAAAACAAGATGTGAGTAAGACTCAAGGCAAGTTGCTCTCCAGCTATGAACCTATGAAATCAAACAAATTATATCCTTCCAAAATGCAGTGGTAGGATGGACATCCCCATTAAAGGAAGAAATAGAAAAAAAAAAAAGGAGTTGCAGAGCCAAAGTGTTACCAAACTCAAATCCAACTACTTGTTACATGAAAATCAATACCTGATAGGCAAGTGTTGGAAGAAAGCAAAGTTGCTTTTACTTAGAAAGTTGGCAGTCTGGAGAGAAGGCAGACTCGTATCCCCTAAAAACCAACTCCAAAGATTCTGCTTAGTCATAAAAGTTTTTAAATAGGAAAATAGGAAGTAATCTCAGTTAATCTTTGACCCAGGGGATCAACTCATAGCCATCACTCACTGTGTGCAGCCCTGTGGACTCCTGGTGATGTTTCTTTAGATGCTATCTTGTTCACGCAATGTGTTCACGAGATTACTGAAGGGGGAGCTAGGAAGATCTGGTCATCCGTTAATTACTCATTCTTTATTTCTGTGTCTTTGACCTAAGAAAAGAACCAGCAGATTAGGCAAGGTATTGTGTGATCAAAAGATTTGAAAGATGTGTTTAGGATGGAGATGAGTAGAGCATGGGGGAACCTGATTTAAAAGCTAACTACAATGTAACTTTGCTAAATTGACAAGAAAAGGGGTCTCCTGCTGAGGGCCCTTTCCTACAAAGAGCTGCTTACAAAGGTAAGCTTAAAATTTAATGGGGACAACAACATTAAACCCCAAGGCTTGAAAACAATCCTTGTTTTGATGCCCCACACTTTGAACCCGCTAGTGCTGCAGTTGGGTCTCCAAGCCTCTAGATCCCACCCACATGTCTCTGCCAAGTGCAGTCCATGTTGCAGCTCTTTTAAATTAGGGCTCAGGCTGGAATCCCACAAGGTAGCTCTACTGGTCTGGAGTGAAAGGCTCTGCTGGGCATTGCCCTAGTCAGGGCTTTCTGCTATGGCCTCTCCTCTACAGAAGTTCTTTGCCTGGGCCCCGAGAGTCCCCAGGGTACCTTTTGAAAATCTAGGAGAGGGCAGCAACACCCGCAGTTCTTGCACTCTCCATACTGGGAAGATGGCACCAAGCTGATGCCTTCCAGAGGTTTGCAACCTATACCTTCTGGAGAGGCAACCACAACAGCCTGTGCTGTACTTGGGGTGGGTTAGAAGCATGGTGCAGGAATTTAAGGAGCAGATCACAGAAGACAGATGGTACTGGGCAGCAGTGAGCGCCTTCTTAAAATCCTTCAGCCCCACAGGCCCTTGCACTATGGGCCTGTGATAGGTGAGCCAGCCCTGAAGATCTCTGATCTTTTGCAGTCATTCTTCTTTTGCCTTGGACAGTAGGTCTTAGCTTCTGTTGAGATGGCTGACCAGTCTCCCCATTGTTTTGATGAATAACCTCCTAGCTTTTGTTGAGATGGTCCATCCACAGCAATCTCCTTATCAAATTCAGCCACACCCTTGGTGTTCTCTCACTATCAAGCTTTTTATTTCTCTTAATATTGATGGGCTGAGAATTTTCCAAATTTTAAAATTCTGCTTAATTTTTGTTTTTGTTTATTTATTTATTTATTTTATTTTTTATTTTTTATGTTATACTCAGCTGTACAGCGTTACACATCACAAGTGGTTAGACATAGTTCCCGGTGCTATACAGTGGTATCTCCTTGCTTTTCCAGCCCAGAGGCAACAATCTATAGCTGTTAACCCCAGACCCCCCTACCATCCCATTCCCTCCCCCACCCTTTTGGCAACCACAAGTCTGTTTAACAATTCTACCTTTAAATAATTTCTTCTCACATTTTACTGTAAGCATTCAAGAGAAACCAAGACACTTCTTCAACACTTTGCTTAGATTTATTTCTTTAGCCAAATATCAATTTCGTCACTCACAAGTACTATCTTCTATAAAACATTGGGAACACAAACAGTTTCACTAAGCTCTTTGCCACTCTAAAACAGGGACGGCCTTTCCCCTAGTTTCCAGTGTTCCTTGTTTCATGTTCCTCATTTCCATCTGAATGTCATCAGATGTGATGACATTACATCTGTCATCCATATTTCTACCAACATTCTACTCATAACCACATAGATATTCTCTAAGAAGATTGAGGCTTTCTCTACAGCTCTCTTCTTTCTTGGTCCTCAAGAGAATTTCCTTTAACAGTCCATTCATGACAATGTAGACTTTGTAGCATGCACTTCCAAACTCTTCCAGAGTCTACTCATTATTTCGTATTTTTAGGTATTTGTTACAGCAGCACCCCACTCTCAGTACCAATTTTCTATTTTAATATGTTCAGGCTACTATAGCAAAACATAATAGACTGGGTAGCTTATAAACAAGACATTTATTTCTCATAATTCTGGGGACTGGAAGTCCAAGATCGAGGTGCCAGCATGGTTGTTTTCTCTAATGAGAACCCTCTTCCTTTTCACAGCTGACACCTTCGTACTACATCCTTACATTTTTTGTACTTAAATATAGTCCTGTAAGCAAGTTGAGGTGAGGGCAATTGAGACCCAATATACTCAATTTGCAGTGCCTGTGGTATGGGGACTGGATAGGAGGAGAGAGTGTCAAGACTTCTCAGTTGTGCTTGTTTATAATAGAGCTTCTGCAATACAGATTTTGGGGAGGGAGATGAGAAGTGCTGGCACCATGCCCCTTCTGGTCATCACTAGCCTCGAAACTGAGGGTAGAGTGAGCCCCATCTCCTTGGCCACATCTACCTAAAGTATATTTATATCACACTGAGCTGGTGGGGGCAGTGAGCAGATCATGGCTCAACTGCCACAGGTACTCACTGTTCTTAGAGACTTAGCAGGTTTCCTAGAATAGATGTTTTTCCACATGCTATATGCCCTTAGGACAATTTCCTGAGACTTTACATGATTGTGTTTTATTCTTTTCACCAGTTATGGTTGTTTTGCCGAGGAGAGGAACTTCTCATTCCACCCCTCTAGAAGTGCTTCTCTTTTGTCCTAGACTATTTGATAATGCTTGAGATTTTCTACTTAATCCTTATTTTCTTGGAACATTAAAGAAACAAAAAAATAGCAGCTCATATTTATATATAAATTCCAAAATATTCAGTTTATACTTTTCATTTTTCTATAGTTTTAATTGTTTTTAATTAAAATTATATGAGATTATTTTTACTTGCTTAAAGTTCTGCTTGGTTGAGACTCATTTTCTCATTGCTTTCTTACCAAATAGATCAAGTTCCTGAGTCGTGCACTTGAGCAGATCCATAAATGCAGAGACGTGTGGAATCGCCTGAAGGAAACAGGTATAGTGAGCTGGGAGTTTGGTAACAGTTATAAAGGGGGTTTCAAATCTTAATAACCTAGTCTTTTATAACCAGAAATTTGTGCCACTTGAAATACTTGATAACCAATCAGATGATTCTTTAATAACTAATTTTCCCCCACTGTATGTCTGTATTTTGACACTTTGACATAGAGTGAGAATATTTTTACCTTGCTTTTTATTGAAGCATTGAATATAAAGATGGGGCCATCATTGCTCAATATGGCATTGTTGGTTTGAGGTCGCTAAATTTAATATTTAATTTAATCAAGTGTTAACTTTGACTAAAGGTAGGGTAGAGTCTTCCGAGGTACTGTCACAATATCAGACATTGCTAACATTTTGTTATGAAATAATCAAACAATTGCAAACCTTTTGAAGTTTTACAGTAGCATGCTAGTGTTTCCCAATTAAGGATGGTATTAGCTTTTAGGTTTAGATAGACTTTTTTTATATTCTGTCCATCTGTTCCTGTTTTAGAATTTTTAAAAAAATCAATAGATATTGAATTGAATTACATGCCTTTCACCTTCTATAATCATATAAGTATTTCTCTTTCGAAGTATTAATGTATTGCATTATAATAATAGATTTCCTAAAATTGAGTCATTGTTGCATTTCTGGAATAAACCCTGTTTAGTCATGGTGTATTATTATTTTTAAAATGTTAATGAATTTGGTTTCCTAAAATTTAGAAATTATCAGTCTATCATTTTGTATGTGTATGTGTAATATTTTTTATAGACTTTGATATCAAACTATAGAAATTTTAAGGGAGAACATAAACACATAAAATTTAATTCACTGCCCTCAGTCTATGACAGACATTTAAAATAATAAAGACAGTAAAAGGAAAGGACAGAGAATACCTAAATAACATACTTAGTATGGGAGATTTAATAGAAATATACTCTATAGCCTGAAAATATACTTTATAGCCTGAGAATAGAAAACTCATTTCTTTTTCATGTGCCCTTTGAACATTTACAAAATAGATCACAAGAAAAACTTGAACAAATTCCAGAATAGAAATAAAATTGACAACATTATCTGATCACAATGCAGTAAAACTAGAAATTAATAATGGAATCAGGAAACAAAACCCTTGACCACTTGGACATTTTAAAAAACAGAAAATAATGATAATGGGAATTCCCATTGTGGCTCAGTGGAAACGAATCTGGCTAGTATCCATGAGGACGCAGGTTCAATCCCTGGCCTCACCGAGTGGGTTAAGGATCTGGCATTGCCATGAGCTGTGGTGTAGGTTGCAGACACAGCTCAGATCCTCTGTTGCTATGGCTGTGGTGTAGGCCAGTGGTTACAGCTCTGATTCAACCCCTAGCCTGGGAACCTCCATATGCCATGGATGCAGCCCTAAAAAGACCAAAAAAGAAAAAGAAAAGAATGATAATGAAAATACCTCATAACAGAATCTAAAGTGCTAAAGAGTGCTTGGAGAGAAATTCATACTTTCAGTGCCTTTTTTGGGGGGGGGAGTCCATCATTACCTTTATTTTTTTTTAAGATTTTTATTTTTTCCATTATAGTTGGTTTACAGTATTCTGTCAGTTTCTACTGTATAGCAAAGTGACCGAGTCACATATATATATATATATATATATATGTGTATATACACATACCCATATTCATATATATATATTCTTTTTCTCACACTATCCTCCATCATGTTCCATCACAAGTGACTAGATATAGTTCCCTGTACTATACAGCAGGATCTCTTTGCTTATCCACTCCAAATGCAATAGTTTGTATCTATGAACCCCAGACTCCCAGTCCATCCCACTTCTTCCCCTTCCCCTTGGCAACCACAGGTCTGTTCTCCAAGTCCATGTCTGTGGAAAGGTTCATTTGTGCCATATATTAGACTCCACATATAAGTGATATCATATGGTATTTGTCTTTCTCTTTCTGCCTTCACTAAGTATGAGAGTCACTAGTTTCATCTGTGTTACTGCAAATGGCATTGTTTTGTTCTTTTTTAATGCCTGAGTAGTATTCCATTGTGCATATGTACCACATCTTCTTAATCCAATCATCTGTCAGTGGACCTTTAGGTTGTTTCCATGTCTTGGCTATCGTGAATAGTGCTGCAATGAACATATGGGTGCATGTATCTTTTTCAAGGAAAGTTTTGTCTGGATATATGCCTAAGAGCGGGATTGCTGGGTCATATGTTAGTTCTATATTTAGTTTTCTGAGGTACCTCCATACTGTTTTCCATAGTGATTTTACCAATTTATATTCCTACCAACAGTGTTGGAGGGTACCCTTTTCTCCACACCTTCTCCAGCACTTGTTATTTGTTGGCTTGTTAATGATGGCCATTCTGACTAGTGTGAGGTGGTACCTCATTGTAGTTTTGGTTTACATTTCTCTAATAATTAGTGATGTTGAGCCTTTTATTTTAAAAGTATGTCACAATGCTAAATGTCTACTGAAAAATAAATTTCTTCTTTCCAGGAACAGCTAGACTCTATCAATCTGTCTGTCTGTCTGTCTATGTTATTAGAGATTTGTAAACTTAAACAACAATGAGCTACCACTACAAAGCTATTAGAATGATAAAAATTCTAAACGCTGACAAGACCAAATGCTGGTGAGTATGTGGAGCAACAGGAATTCTCATTCATTGCTGACAAGAATGCAAAATAATACAGCCACTTTATCAATTTCTTGCGAAACTAAACATACTCTTGCTCTACAGTCCAGCAGCTGTACTCCCTGGTATTTACACAAATAAGTTGAAAACTTAGGTCCATGGAAAGACCTGCTCATGAATGTTTAAAGCAGCTTTTCATAATTGCTAAAACTTGGAAGCAACCAAGATGTCCTTCAGTGGATGAATGGATAAACTATGGAATCTTTAAAAAATGAAATATTATTCAGAGATAAGAAGAAATGAGCTATTAAACCACGAAAAGACATGAAAAAAACTTAAATGCATATTACTAGGTGATAAAAGCCGATCTGAAAAGGCTGCATACTATGTGGTTCAAAGTATATGAAATTCCAGAAAAAAAGAAACTATAGAGATAATAATAGATCATTGGTTGCTAAGGGGGAGTTGTGGAAGAAGGAATGAATAGATGGAACACAGAAAATTTTTAGGGCAGTGAAACTATTCTGTATGATACTACAGTGGTAGATACATGTTATTATACATTTGTCAAAATCCACAGAATGTACAGCACCAAAAATGAACCCTAATGTGACCTGTGGAATTTAGGTGAAAATGATATGTCTCTGTAGAGTCATTGATTATAACAAATGTACCACTGTGGTACAGGATGTTAGTAGTGGGGAAGGTTGTTGTAGTGGGGGATAGGGTTTATATAGGAATGTTCTGAACATTCCACTCAATTTTGCTGTGAACCTAAAACTGCTTTAAAAGAATGGCTATTATCAAAAAGACAAGAGGTGACAAGTGCTAAGGAGGATGTGGAGAAAAGGGAATGCTTGTGCACTGTTGTTGAGAATATAAATTGGTATAACCCACTATGGAAAACAATGTGGAGGTTCCTGGGAAAATTAAAAATGGAACCACCATATGATCCAGAAATCCCTTTTCTAGGTATGTATCTAAAGGAAACGAAATCACTATGACAGAGTTATCTGCACCTCCATGTTCACTGCAGCATTATTCACAGTAATCCAGACATGGAAATAGTCTAAGTTCCTATTGAAGGATGAATGGATAAAGAAAATGTGATACACACAAACACACACGCACACACACACACACACACATACAATGGAATATTCAACCTTAAAAAAAAGAAATCTTGCCATTTTCAACAACATGGATGAGAATACCTGGAGGATATTATGCTAAGTGAAATGAGACAGAGAAAGATAAATACTGTATGATCTAACTTATATCTAAAAAAAAAATCTTATAGAAACAAAGTAGATTGGTGGTTGCTAGGGACTGTGGTGTGGGGGAATAGGTGATGTTGGTCAAAGGGTACAAACTTCTGGTTATAGGATGAATACGTTTTGGAAGACTTAAAGTACACCATGGTGACTATAGATAACAATACTAGATTGTATAATTGAAAGTTGCCAAAAGAGTAAATCCTAAATGTTCTCACCACAGGTACCAAAAAATGGTAACTATGTGAGGTGATGGATATGTTAACTGTATTGTGGTAATCATTTCACAATATATACGTGTATCAAGTCATGACATTACACACCTTAAACTTATATAATGTTATACATCAAATATATCTCAGTGAAGCTGGAAAAAAAATCCAACAATACATAAAAAGAATTATATGCCAAAAAAAAAAAAGACCATTGGGTATAGCTCCAAAGATGATGAATTATAAAGTGGGTTATTGAAAATGGATTTTAGTGGAGTTCCCATTGTGGCACAGCAGAAATGAATTCGACTAGGAACCATGAGGTTGTGGGTTTGATCCCTGGCCTCGCTCAGTGGGTTAAGGATCCAGCGTTGCCGTGAGCTGTGGTGTAGACCAGCAGCTGTAGCTCCAATTTGATCCTTAGCCTGGGAACTTCCGTATGCTGCAGACGCGGCCCTAAAAAAAAAAAAAAAAAAAAGAAAGAAAGAAAAAAAAACGGAAATGGATTTTAGGAGTTTCCACTGTGCTCAGCAGGTTAAAAACCCAGCATAGTGTCCATGAAGATATAGGTTCAATCCCTGGCCTCACTCAGTAGGTTAAGGATCCTGCATTGCTGCAGGTTGTGGTGTATGTCGCAGATGTGGCTCAGATCTGGTGTTGCCTTGGCTATGGCGTAGGCCTACAGCTGTAGCTCTAATTCAGCTCCTAGCCCAGAAACTTCCGTATGCATGCATTCCTCTGTGTATGGTTTGGATCTCCTTTGCTTGTCTTCCAAATCTGGCGTTTTCTCTCATTTTAGTCTTAATTTCTATTTTCACTTTTTGAACACATGTAAAAGG
This sequence comes from Catagonus wagneri, assembly GCA_004024745.2. NCBI lineage: Eukaryota > Metazoa > Chordata > Mammalia > Artiodactyla > Tayassuidae > Catagonus > Catagonus wagneri. The sequence continues at coordinate 8,046,272 of PVHT020000026.1, forward strand.
TTTTATTTAAATCATTAATTAATAAAGGAACTGGTAATATGTTACAACTAGTTCAAAAGATGAGTAAAACACATACACAGGCAATTAAGAAATAAATTTACAAGTATATGCAGAACTGTGGATTGATGTGTGTGATGTGCATGGGTATGTCATCCTTTGCTATTCCGAAGCTGGGATACAAAGGCCAAGAAACTCTCTCCACCAGATTTCAACTGCAGTACTTATAAATTTGATGGAAGTCATTTTTCTCAAGGTCCTTCAGATTTCCTAAGTAAGGTTCCTTCCTTTATAGAAAGTGAACTTCCTAGCACATTTAGAATGAGAACCCTCCCTGTAAGCCAGATACTAGGACAGTTCCCTGAGACAGCTTTTAGGCCTCTTACCTCCATACAGTTGAGGTAAGATCAAACTTATTCCTTAAAAGTACCTTATCATACCTAATTAAGTGGCTATCATTTTTGAATATAGATAGTTCATTTAAGGCCTTTGTTGCATAATGAGTCCCTTTATATCCTGGCTTAAAAAGTAGAAGATTTGTATAGAGCCAATACAAATAACTATATTGCCATGAAAAATATGGAGACTTAGGAAAAGTTCCTGAATTCATAAGGGGTGGGTTGGATGGGGAGGAGGTGAGTGAGAATCATTTTTAAATATTTTTAAATATTTTAATTTAGTTTACAGAAGCAGCATCTACTAAATTGTTTTGAGTTACAGATAACTTACAAAGAAAAAGGATTTTCTCATAAATTTAAAAAACAGAACGTAATCAATAATGTTCCAAATAAATAATCACAATAAAATTTCCCTTTGGGGATATTTATGGAGCATAATGTAGGCATGACTAATCATTAACTCCATTTTCAGTCCTTATCTCCTCTTAAGAGAACAGGGGATGGGGCTGAAAATCCCAAACTTCTAATCATGGCTTGGTCTTTCCAGTGACTAGCCCTCATCCAGGAGCCCACCCAGGGTCACCTCACAAGAACAAAAGAGTCCTATCGCCAAGGAAATTACAAAGGGTTTCAGGAACTCTGTGTCAGGAACAAAGATCAAAGACCAATATTAGAACAAGAGACACTTCTAGTGTTCTTATCACTTAGGAAATTTCTTATCACTTAGGAAATTATGGTTTTAGGAGCTCTGTACCAAGAATAAGAGTCAGAGACCTATATATACATATATATAAAATTTTGCTATTATCTCACAAAACCCTTATCAGACATATATTATACATTTGCAAGTATTATACGATTCTGTATGTTGTCTTTTAACTTTCTTGATAATGTCCTTTGATGGTTTTAATTTTGATGAAGTCCAGTTTATCTACTTTTTCTTTTGTTGCTCATGATTTTAGTATCATATTTAAGAATCCATTGCCAAATCCAAGGTCATGAAGATTTGCCCCTATATTTTCTTCTAAGAGCTTTATAGTTTTAGGTATTATATTTAGCTCATTGGTCCATTTTGAGTTAATTTGGTATATGGTGTGAGGTAAGCATCCAGCTTCATTCTTTTGTGTATGGAAATCATTTGCCCCAGCAGTATTTATTTATTTATTTTTATTAAAGAATGGATTGTTTGATTTGCAAAGTTGTGCCATTTTCTGCTATACAGCAAAGAGACCCAATCATACACACACACACACACACACACACACATGCATACACATTCCCTTTCTTATATTATCTTCCATAATGGTCTATCCAAGAGACTGGATGTAAGTTACTATGCTATATATAATAGGACCTCATTGCTTATCTATCCTAAATGTAATAGTTTGCATCTACCAGCCCCAAACTCCCCGTCCATCCCACTCCCTCTCCCTCCTGCCTTGGAAACCACAAGTCTGTTCTCAATGTTCATGACTCTGTTTCTGTTTTATAGATAAGTTCATTCATGCCATTTTTTAGATTCTACATAAGTGATATCATATGGTATTTGTCTTTCTCTTTCTGACTTACTTCAGAAATAATCAACTAGATCATCTCTAGTTGCATCCATGTTGCTACAAATGGCATTATTTTGTTCTTTTTGTGGCAAAGTAGTATTCCATTGTATATATGTACAAATCTTAATCAATTCATCTGTCAATGGATATTTAGGTTGTTTCCATGACTTGGCTATTATGAATAGTGCCGCAGTGAACATAGGGGGTACATGCATCTTTCTGAATTGTAGTTTGTCCGGATATATGCCCAGGAGTGGGATTTGCTGGATAATATGGTAGTTCTTTATTTAGTTTTCTGAGGAACTTCCATACTGTTTTCCATTGTGGTTGTACCAATAGCACATCTTGATATTTGGTATGGCATCAATGGACAAAATAATATACATACAGGAGTTCTCCTGTAGTGCAGTAGGTTAAGGATCTGGTGTTGTCGCTGCAGCAACTCGGGTCACTGCTGTAACATGGGTTCAGTCCCTGGCCTGTGAGCTTTCATATGCTGTGGGCATAGCCAGAAAAAAAATAAAAAAGGAATACACACACACACATACACACATACACACATACACATACACATACATACATACACACACACACACACACAGAGTTGTCCCTCAGTATCTACAGGAGATTTGATTACAGCTCCCCCATCCCCTCCCCACCCATGGATATCAAAATCACCAGATGCTAAAGTCCTTAGTATAAAATGGCTCAGTATTTGCATGTAACCTACACGTAGTCTCTTATATACTTTAATCATCTCTAGATTACTTATAATACCTAATACAAAGTAGAAGCTATATAAATAGCTGTAAATACAATGTAAATGCTATGTGATAGTTGCCAGTAACCTAGCAAACTTGAAGTTTTGGCTTTTGGAACTTTCCAGAATTTTTGTTTTTAATATTTTTCATCCACGATTAGTTAAATCTGCAAGTATGCAACCTGCTAAGCGGGAGGACTGACTATAAGCATGCATATATGTGAATGCATATATCATATATAAAGTCTTGGAGTTCCCGTCGTGGCTCAGTGGTTAACGAATCCGACTGGAAACCATGAGGCTGCGGGTTCGATCCCTGGCCTTGCTCAGTGGGTTAAGGATCCGGCGTTGCCGTGAGCTGTGGTGTAGGTTGCAGACGCGGCTCGGATCCCGCATTGCTGTGGCTGTGGCATAGGCAGTTACAGCCCCTGTTAGACCCCTAGCCTGGGAACCTCCATATTCCGCGGGTAAGGCCCAAATAAGACAAAAAGACAAAAAAAAAAAAAAGTCTTGTAAGGATACACACCAAAATTAACATTTAGTACCTCTTGGAAAAAGATTTAGTGAATTTGGGAGACTTTTACTTTTTATTTCAATTTTGCATAGTTTGAATTTTTCAATGAATATGTAAGTGCTTAATAATAAAAATTAAAATACATTTAGAAAAATGAATTTGACTTATTAAAGGTTTATGTTTCTTAAGGTTGGTTATTTCCGATGAAATAATGCCTAAAATTATGAGCCCAGCATGTGAGTAATGTAAATAAATCATTAAGCTACCAACTGTAAATAGACAAATTAAGGGAAAGTGCAAAGCTGGTGAATCATAAGCTCCTGGGGGGAAACTGAAAAATGCCAACCTCTTAAAAATCTATTCCAAATTAAAGTTAGTTAAGAACTGTATAAACAGTAACTGAAATCTTAATGCTGTGGCCATTGTCTTTTACAAAAGGATTAAATGGGCCATTAGATTAGTGACCTAAGGAAAGCAGCTTACCACATTCATTTACAAAGTCTTTATTAAATTCCTAAGGGCTACGAGATATTGTGGAAACATAAGAAAATGTGTTACTGTATCTAACCTTAAGAAATTTACAGTGAAGAAAGGAGATCAGAAACATAATCTGTTATAGATATGCAAGGATAGATGAAATAACTTCACTAAATAGAAATATAGAGTGGGGCCACAAAAGAAATAATCCACTCCGAAACATAATAGTTGAACTTACTCCTGAAGAATGAGTAAGATTTTAATGTTTGAAGAAGAAAACAGAAGGCATTAAATGCTGTGGGAACTGAATAAACAAAAGCAAGGAGTAGAAGAGAGCACTGTTAGTTTTGGAAGTGTCTCTTATTCAAAGGTTATATAGTGGGAGGTGAGGCTGAAAGTAGTGTGATTTGTGGTGTGCCTCTTCTTAACAATAAATCAGGCCAATAGTATCACCTTAGTCCAAGCTACCTCAATTCTCACCTGGACCACTGTAATAGCTTCCCAGCTCTCCTCTGCATCCGCAATTGCTCCTCATAAATCCAGTAGCCAAACAGCAGCTAAGGTATTGTAAGTCAGGTCATGTTAGTCCTCTTCAACCTCCCATTTACTTGGACTTAAAATAAAATCCAAAGTTCTTACCATGATCTACAAGGCCATAGATTATCTGGCCCTTGGTTTCCTCTCTGACCTAATCTCCCATTACTCTGCTTCAGCTCACTGTAATCTAGCTCTACTATATCTTAATAATACCTTATACTTTCTTTCCTCTGGGCTTTTGTATTTGCTATTCACTTTACCTAGAACATGTCTCCTGGATATTCATGTGGCTTGCTCCCCCACGCCCTCTGTTCAAATGTCACCCACCTCATAGAGGTCTTTCCTGACCACACCCTTTCTAAAATAACAACTTTTATCACTGTATACTCCCTTAACCTACAGTTTTTCTTTACAACACACATCACTACTTGACATTATATTATATATTGTATATCAGTTTTACTCCCAACTAGAATCTAAATTCCATGCAGGGAAAAAAGTTATCTGTCTTGTTCTTCCTTTATCCCTACCTCCTAAAACTATCTGTCATATACTAGGGAATGACAAATATTTACTAAATGAAACGTTGCTATGGAGCCATAAATTCTATCATTAGAAAGTCATTTATTAAAGTGTTAGAGCACTTTGGTCTTTGAGAGCCCTCTTTGCAAAGATCCCTGGGAGAGCTTACAATTTCAGTTATTTTTGCCTTACACTTTGGGAGAGAAACATTTAGAAAAATACCTTAATAAAGATTCAACTTGGGATATAAGTATAGGGCAGAGAAAGGCAGGTCAGTTTTCCAGAAAAAGAAGATTTAAAAGGAAGTAGGGGTTGTACCACCTATTACTACTTATCATTTTAAGAAACTCCAAACCTTTCTAACACAAGGGAACACAACAGCTTCTGAATCTATCTTTCTGGCTCCTTTTGCGGATCTCTATTTAAGAATATAACATTCGGATGTTTCTAGGAATGTCCTAGGGAGTAACTGTCTATGTGAAGAATTATCAAATACAAGGGCTAAGAGTAATCTTAGTGATTAGATTTCTTAAAGATATTTATTTTGTCCTATAAGTAAAATTTTTTATCTCAAAAACATAGAGGGAGTCCCCATCTTAGCACAGCAGAAATGAATCTGACTAGAAACCATGAGGTTGTGGGTTCAATCCCTGGCCTTGCTCAGGGGGTTAAGGATCCAGTGTTGCCATGAGCTGTGGTGTAGGTTGCAGACATGGCTCGGATCTGGCGTTGCTGTGGCTGTGGCATAGGCCCACAACTGTAGCTCCAATTAGACCCCTAGCCTGGGAATTTCCGTATACTGCGGGTGCAGCCCTAAAAAGACAAAAGACACACACACAAAAAAAATAGAGAAAAGCCTTTAGTTGTTTTATAAGTCATTGCAAGGAAGAGAATTTCACTTACTTCCAGTACTATAATTTTGACCTTGGTATAAAATATTCATCAAATGCCATCATCAAAAGTGTTAGTGATTAAGGCACACCTCTTGAGAGCTTTAAAACAAAATCTAGCAAGGGTCTTCTACCAGCAATAAGGCAGTTCAGCTGGCAGGGCAGAGGATTGTCTATGTTTTTATATATTATATATTTGTATTTTATGATCTCCTCATTCCAGAACTGGAATGGTCATTTGTATTTATCCAAATACAGTAAATAAAATCAACCATTTATCAAGGCTCATGTTGGAATTAGAAATAATTTTTATCTGTTGAGTTGTAAACAAGAGGATTAAATGCCTATTCTTTCAGCAAATCGCCTTCGCTTGGTCCCTCCATTGGCTTAATAACTAGTAATCAATCATAGGTTGGTTTTGGCTCAGGGATTAGTTCTTAACGGATAAAAAATTCTCAGAGATGATAGTTTTGAAATTAGCCAAGAGAAAAGACAATTGGACCTGATCCACAGGCACATAATAAAATGACAAAGCTTGAATGGATTTTCTAGTGTACATTTGGGGCCAGGACTTAGGCCAAAGGAATAGAAGAACCCCAAGTTAGGATTTTTTCCCCCAAGAGAAATTAAACAACTGTCTGGAGATACCCAAGTATCTCTGACAGAAGTTGCTCCTAAAAACCTTCACTTTTGGCAGAATTTCACTTAAATTATGCCTCACAGGCAGCACAAGCTTACCCTAAAAATACAAAACAAAGCCCTAATGGCATTGAGTAGGAACTTTGATTACAGGGCTATGGAGTCAGTAAAGAAATTTAGTAGAGGGTCACAGATTTAGGAGAAAGGTTTGTTATAGTTCCCAGATATTTATAGTGATGTATACTGTTCCTTCTCCCAAGTGCCTGACCTAATTAAGAATGTCATTCAAGTCTCCCTGTTCCTAACATGCTTACTTTTGTACATTGTGGTTTCTTTTATAAAAATATAGATTTGAGTCTGGATATTTTCCTGTACAATTATCTTGAGACAGTGACTCCCCATCAGAATAAGGTGTGTACAATAGGTCACCTATAAACATTCGTTATTGATTTCTAGAAAGTTTCTCCACCTTTAGTTGACATATAGAGAGTCCAGAAGTAGACTCATACATGTTCATTTTACTTATGACAAAAGTGTTCCCAGTGCTATGCAAGGGGGAAAAGAGTTTTTTCCCACAATAAATGGTACTGGTACAACTACAAAATCATATGTAAAAAAATAAACTTTGATTCCTCCCCTCACACCATACAGAAATATTGATTTGAGGTGGATCATAGTAGAAGGTACAGAGTTTTCTAAAAAGCATAGGAGAATAGCTTCATGAACTTGAAGATTCAAAATTTACCAACCATAAAAGAAAATATTGATAAAATGGTCTTCATTACAATTAAGAACTTTAGTTATCATTAAGAAAAAGATAAGCCATAGACAGGAAGAAGATATGTCATTAGTAAGCTTGACAAATTCAAGAGTACGTAAAGAACTCTTAAAACTCAAAAAAAAAGACAACCCAATAAAAAAATGGGCAAAAGAATTGACGAGGAACTTTACAAAGAGGATATACAAATGGTTAAAAGGCAAAGAAAAAAAAATGCTGAACATCATTACATCAGAGAATGCAAATTAAGACCACAATGAGCAATCACTGCACACTCACTGAAATGGCTGAAATTAATATACGAAGTGTTAGTGAGGATAGGAAGCAACTGGGGCTCTGATACATTGTTGGTAGAAATGTAAATTGGCACTTTGGAAAACCGTTTGGCAGTATTTGCTAAAACCAAACCAACCCAACCGTCTTACTCCTAGATATATACTCAGGTGAGATGAGTGTATCTGTTTACCATAATCTTATTAAAATGTTCAAGAAAGCTCTGTAAGAGCTAAAGATTTGAAACAACCCTAGTGACCATCAATAGGAGGACGGATTAAATAAATTGTGGTATATTCATACAGTGGAATACTACAAAGCAACAAAAGGAATGTACTTCTTTTTTTATACTGATTTTTATTTTTTCCATTATAGCTGCTTTACAGTGTTCTCTCAATTTTCTACTGTACAGCAAGGTGACCCTGTCACATGTACATATATACGTTCTTTTTTCTCATATTATCATGCTCCTTCATAAGTGACTAGACATAGTTTCCTGTGCTATACAGCAGGATCCCATTGCTTATCCATTCCAGAGGCAGTAGTTTGCATCTATTAACCCCAAATTCCCAATCCATCTCACTCCCTCCCCCTCCCCCTTGGCAACCACAAGTCCGTTCTCCATTTCCATGATTTTCTTTTCTGTGGAAAGGTTCATTTGTGCCATATATTAGATTCCAGATATAAGTGATGTCATATGGTATTTGTCTTTCTCTTTCTGACTTACTTCACTTAGTATGAGAGTCTCTAGTTCCATCCATGTTGCTACAAATGGCATTATTTTGTTCTTTTTTGTGGCTGAGTAGTATTCCATTGTGTATATATACCACATTTTCCTAATTCAGTCATCTGTTGATGGACATTTATTTAGGTTGTTTCCACGTCTGGGCTATTGTGAATAGTGCTGCGATAAATATGCAAGTACACGTGTCTTTTTCAAGGAAAGTTTCATCTGGATATATGCCCAAGAGTGGGATTGCTGGGTCATATGGTAGTTCTATGTATAGTTTACTAAGGTACTTCCATACTGTTTTCCATAGTGGTTGTACCAATTTACATTCCCACCAACAGTGCAAGAGGGTTCCCTTTTCTCCACACCCTCTCCAGCGTTTGTTATTTGTGTACTTAATAATGATGGCCATTCTGACTGGTTTGAGGTGGTACCTCAGGGTGGTTTTGATTTGCATTTCTCTAATAATCAGGGGTGTTGAGCATTTTTCATGTGCTTGTTGGCCATCTGTATATCTTCTTTGGAGAAATGCCTATTCCGGTCTTTTGCCCATTTTTCAATTGGGTTGTTGGTTTTTTGCTGTTGAGTTGTGTAAATTGTTTGTATATTTTAGAGATTAAGCCTTAGTCTGTTGCATCATTTGAAACTATTTTCTCCCATTCTGTGAGTTGTCTTTTTATATGGTCTCATTTGCTGTGTAAAAGCTTGTCCATTTGATTAGGTCCCATTGATTTTTGCTTTCACTTCTGTTGCTTTGGAAGAGTGACCTGAGACAACATTTGTAAGGTTGATATCAGAGAATGGTTTTTTTTTGCTATAATTTTCTGCAATATTTGAATGTTTTAATGAGAATATTATTTTAGAAGAAATATAAAAATTATACAAAGGTAATACAGGAGTGTTCCTTATAATATGCTTTAAAATAGTGAAAAATTAGATGCTGTAAATAAGGAATTGGCTTGATAAATTACAATATATCCACATCATGGAATATAATTTAGCTCTCCTTAAAATATAGTGTCATTTCACACTTACAAAAATAGCCAGTAATAATAGTATGTTTTTTATGGCTCAAACTATTAATTATCTCTAAGGATTACTTAACCTTCTGAGTTATTTCTGTAATGTTTTGATTCTTAATGAGCAACATGAATTACTTTTGCAATTAGAGTAAAGGGCCATTATTTAATGCACATTGAAATTAGGAACTTTGGAGTTCCTGTTTTGGCTGAGTAGGTTATAAACCTGACATAGTGTCCGTGGGGATGAGGGTTCGATCCTTAGCCTTGCTCAGTGGGTTAAGGATCTGGTGTTGCTGTGACTGTGGCATAGGCTGGTGGCTGTGGCCTTAGGCTGGCAGCTGCAGCTCCGGGGATTGGACCCCTAGCTGGAGAACTTCCATATGCCACAGGTGTGGCCATAAAAAGGGGAAAAAAAAGATGAAATGAAAATAACAAATATAGAGAAGAAAAAAATAGGGAAAAAATCAACAAAACCAAAAGTTGATTCTTTGAAGAGATTAAATAACTGGAAAACCTTAAAAAGAAAAAACTTAGGGACTTGTTGGTATTTTTTGGCTCTTGAGAATCAACTACTTCACTCTGTTGTATCAGGTAAGTCTTTTAACTTTTATGTATTAAGCTTTTATATACATTTCCAGGAACATATAATGTGTTTGTTTATTTTCTCCCCATCACTAAAGAATTTTATTACAATTATAGGTGTACAGAAATCATCACAACTCAATTTTTATAGCATTTCCATTCCAAACCCTCAGTGCATCCTCCCACCCTGCAACTTGTCTCATTTGGAAACCATAGGTTTTCCAAAGTCTGTGAGTCAGTATCTGTTCTGCAAAGAAGTTCATTGTGTCCTTTTTTTAGTTTCCATATGTAAGTGGTAGCAGTTGATGTTGGTGTCTCATTGTCTGACTGGTTTCACTTCACATGATAATTTCTAGGTCCATCCGTGTTGCTATAAATGTTGTTATTTCATTCCTTTTAATGGCTGAGTAATATTCCATTGTGTATATGTGCCACATCTTCCCTATCCACTCCTCTGTCCACGGGCACTGAGGTTGTATCCATGACTTGGCTATTGTATAGAGTGCTGCAATGAATATTGGAGTACATGTGTCTTTTTTGTTTTCATTGCTTATTGATTTTTATTACAATTATAGGTGTACAAAAATCATCACAACTCAGTTTGATAGCATTTCCGTCCCAAACCCTCAATGCATCCCCCCACCCCTCAGATTGTCTTATTTGGAAACCAATGGTTTTCCCAAGTCTGTGAGTCATGGTCTGTTCTGCAAAGTTCATTGTGTCTTTTAGTTTCCACATGTAAGCAGTAGCATTGGATATTGCTGTCTAATTGTCTGACTGATTTCACTTCACATGATAATTTCTAGGTCCATCCATGTTGCTATAAATGTAGTTATTTTGTTCCTTTTAATAGCTGAGTAATATTCCATTGTGTGTATGAACCATATCTTCCCTATCCACTCCTCTGTCGATGGGCATTTAGGTTGTTTCCATGACCTGGGTATTGCATAGAGTGCTGCAATGAACACTGGAGTACATGTGTCTTTTTCAGTCATGGTTTCCTCTGGATAGATGCCCAGGAGTGGGATTGCTGGATCAAATGGTAATTCTATTTTTAATTTTCTGAGGAATCTCCATACTGTTTTCCACAGTGGTTGCACCAATTGGCATTCCCACCAACAGTGTAATAGGGATCCTTTTTCTCCACACCCTCTCCACCACTTATTGTTTGTAGACTTTTTGATGATGGCCCATTCTGGCCGGTGTAAGGTGGTACCTCATAGTGGTTTTGATTTGCATTTCTCTAATAAGGAGCAATGTTGAACATCTTTTCATGTGTTTATTTGCCATCTGCATGTCTTCTTTGGAGAATTGTCTGCCTAGATCCTCTACCCATTTTTGGATGGGGTTTTTTGTTTTTTTTGGTATTGAGCTGTAGGAGGTGTTTGTAAATTTTGGAGATTAATCCCTTGTCAGGTGATCCATTTGCAAATATTTTCTCCCATTCTGTGGGTTGTCTTTTCAGTTCGTTTAGGGTTTCCTTTGCTGTGCAGAAACTTTGAAGTTTAATTAAGTCCTATTTGTTTATTTCTCTTTTTATTGTCCTTACTCTGACACATGGATCTGAGAAGATGTTGCTATCATTTATGTCAGAGAGTGTTTGGCCTATGTTTTCCTCTAAGAGTTTTATAGTATCTGGTCTTATACCTACGTCTTTAATCCATTTTGAGTTTATTTTTGTGCATGGTGTTAGGAAGTGTTCTAGTTTCATTTTTTTACATGTAGTTGTCCAGTTTTCCCAGCACCACTAATTGAAGAGGCTGTCTTTTGTCCAATGTATATTCTTGCCTCCTTTGTCATAGGTTAGTTGACTATAGATGCGTGGGTTTAATTCTGGGCTTTCTATCCTGTTCCACTGATCTATATTTCTGTCTTTGTGCCAGTACCATACGGTTTTGATGACTGTAGCTTTGTAGTAGAGTCTGAAGTCAGGGAGCCTGATTCCTCCAGCTCCATTTTTCTTTTTCAGGATGTCTTTGGCTATTCTGGGTTTTTTGTGTTT
>PVHT020000026.1:8058048-8081725 GCA_004024745.2 Catagonus wagneri
TTTGGTAATTTGATAGGGATTGCATTGAATGTGTAGATTGCCTTGGGCAGTATAGTCATTTTGATAATATTGACTCTTCCAATCCAAGAGCATGGCATGTCTTTCCATTTGTTCATGTCATTCTTGATTTCATCAGTGTCTATATTTTTCAGAGTATAGGTCTTTTGTCTCTCTAGGTAGGTTTACTCCTAAGTATTTGATTCTTTTTGATGTGATGGTAATGGGATTGCTTCCCTAATTTCTCTTTCTGATCTTTCATTGTTAGCATATAGAAATGCAGTTGATTTCTGTGTATTAATTTTGTATCCTGCGACTTTGCCCAATTCATTGATGAGCTCTAACAGTTTTCTGGTAGAGTCTTTAGGATTCTCTAGGTATAGTATCATGTCATCTGCAAACAGTGATAGTTTTACTTCTTCCTTTCCAATTTGGATTCCTTTTACTTCTTTTACTTCTCTGATTGCTTTGGCTAGGACTTCCAAAACTATGTTGGATAGCAGTGGTGAGAGTGGACATCCCTGTCTTGTTCCTGATCTCAGTGGGAATTCTTTCAGTTTTTCACCATTGAGAATGATGTGGGCTCTGGGATTGTCATATATGGCCTTTATTATGTTGAGGTAGGTTCCACCTATGCCCACTTTCTGAAGTGTTTTTATCAGAAATGGGTGTTGGATTTTGTCAAAGGCTTTTTCTGCATGGAATACATGTGTCTTTTCGAGTCATGGTTTTTTCTGGATAGCTGCCCAATCAGAGAATGTTTTGCCTATGTTCTCTTCTAGGAGTTTAAAGGTGTCTTGTCTTACATTTAAATCTTTAAGCCATTTTGAGTTTATTTTTGTGCATGGTGTGAGGGTGTGTTCCAGTTTCATTGATTTACTTGCGGCTGTCCAGTTTCCCCAGCTGAAAAAGACTGTCTTTTTCCCATTTTATATTCTTACTTCCTTTATTGAAGATTTATTGACCGTAGGTGTCTGGGTTTATTTCTGTGCTCTCTCTTCTGTTCCATCGGTCTGTATGTCTGTTTTGGTACCAGTACCACACCATCTTGATTACTGTGGCTTTGTAATTTTGCCTGAAGTCTGGGAGAGTTATGCCTACTGCTTGGTTTTTGTACCTCGGGATTGCTTTGGCAATTTGGGGTCTTTTATGGTTCCATATAAATTTTTAGATTGTTTGTTGAAGTTCTGTGAAAAATGTCATGTGTAATTTGACAGGGATTGCTTTGAATCTGTAGATTGCTTTGGATAGTATGGCCATTTTTAGAATATTAAATTTTCCAATCCAGGAGCATGGAATATCTTTCCAATTCTTTGAATCCTCTTTAACGTCCTTGATTAATGGTCTATAGTTCTCATCCTATAAGTCTTTTGCCTCCTTGGTCAGGTTTATTCCCAGGTATTTGATTTTTTTGAGTGTAATTTTAAAAGGTATTGTATTTTTGTATGCCTTTTATAATATTTCATTGTTAGTATACAGAAATGAGACTGGTTTCTGAATGTTAATCCTGCTACTTTGCTGAATTTGTTGATCAGTTAGAATAGTTTTTGTGTGGAGTCCTTAGGGTTTTCTGTATATAGTATCATGTCATCTGCATACAGTGACAATTTTACCTCTCCTCTTCCAGTTTGGATACCTTTTATTTCTTTTGTTTGTCTGATTGCTATGGCTAGGACTTCCAATACTATGTTGAATAACAGTGGTAAGAGTGGGCATCTTTGTCTTGGTCCGGATTTTAGTGAGAAGGCTTTCAGCTTTTCTCCATTGAGTATTATATTTGCTGTGGGTTTGTCATAAATGGGTTTTATTATGTTAAGGTATGTTCCCTGTATACCCAATTTGGCAAGAGTTTTTAATCATGAATGGATGTTGGACTTTGTCAAATGCTTTTTCTGCTCTATTGAGATGATCATGTGGTTTTTTACTTTTGTTAATGTGCTGTATGAAGTTGATTGATTTGCGTAAGTTGAACCATCCTCGTGAACCTGGGATGAATCCCACTTGGTCGTTGTGTATGATCTTTTCTATATGTTGTTGGATTCAATTGGCTAAAATTTTGTAGAGAATTTTTGCGTCTATGGTCATCAAAGATATTGGCCTATAATTTTCTTTTTTGGTGGTATCTTTGGTTTGGGAATTAGGGTGATGGTGGCGTCATAGAATGTCTTTGGGTGTGTTCCTTCTTCAACCTTTTAAAAAAGTTTAAGGAGGATGGGTATCAGTTCCTCTTTGTATGTTTGGTAGAATTCACCTGTGAAGCCATCTGGTCCTGGAATTTTATTTTCAGGGAATGTTTTTATGACATATTCAATTTCATTTCTAGTAATCAGTCTGTTCAGTTGATCTACTTCTTGATTCAGTTTGGCAGGCTGTAAGTCTCTAGAAAATTGTCCATTTCTTCTAGGTTGTCAAATTTGTTGGCATACAATTGTTCATAGTATTCTCTCACGGTTTTTTGTATTTCTGCAGTATCCACTGTGATTTCTTCTTTTTAATTTCTTATTTTATTTGGGGTTTTTTCTCTTCTCTTCTTGGTGAATCTGGCCAGAGGTTTGTCAATTTTGTTTACTTTTCCAAAGAACCAGTTCTTGGTTTTATTGATTTTTTTTTCTGTTTTTTGAATCTCTATTTTATTGATTTCCTCTCTGATCTTTATGATTTCCTTCCTTCTGCTGACTTTAGGTTTTGTTTGTTCTTCTTCTGATTCATTTAGGTGGTGGATTGTCAATTTGAGATTTTTCTTCTTTTTTCAGGAAGGCCTGTATTGCTGTGAACTTCCCTCTGAGCACTGCTTTTGCAGCATCCTATAGGTTTTGAGTAGTTCTGTCTTTTGTTATCATTTGTCTTGAAGTTATTTTGTTGTTGTTTTTTGGGGTTTTTTTTTGTTTTTTTGTTTTTTTGTTTTTTTTTTTTTTGCTTCTTATGGCCCCACCCACAGCATATGGAGGTTCCCAGGCTACGGGTCGAATAGGAGCTACAGCTGCCGGCCTACACCACAGCCACAGCAATGCCAGATCCGAGCTGTGTCTGCAACTTACACCACAACTCACGGCAACGCTGGATAGTTAACCCACTGAGCAAGGCCAGGGATCGAACCTGCAACCTCATGGTTCCTGGTCAGATTTATTAACCACTATGCCACGATGGGTCTTGAGGTATTTTTTAATTTTCTTCTTGATTTCCTCATTGACCCACTGGTTTTTTAGTAGCATGTTGTTTGGTTTCCAGGTAGTTAGTTTTTTCTCATTTATTTTCCTGTGATTTATTTCTGGTTTCATGCCAGTGTGGCCAGAGAAGATACTTGAAGTAATTTCTATACTCTTAAATTTGTTGAGGTTAGATTTGTGCCCCAGTATGTGATCAGTCCTTGAGAATGGTCCATGTGCACTTAAGAAGAATGTATGTTCTGATTTTTTTGGATGTAATGTCCCAGTAATATTGGTTAAGTCTAACTTTTCTGTTGTGTCATTTAGGATATCTGTTTCCTTACTGATTTTCTGTCTAGAGAATCTGTCCATTTCTGTGAGTAGGGTGTTAAAGTCTCCTATTATTATTGTATTCCCATCAATTTCTCCTTTTATGTCTGTTAGTATTTGTTGTAGGTATCTGGCTGCTCCTATAATAGGGGCATATATATTGATGATTGTAATATCCTCTTATTGAGTGTATCCTTTAACCATTAAATAGTGTCCATCTTTGTCCTTCTTTATGGCCTTCATTTTAAAGTCTATTTTGTTTGATATGAGTTTTGCAACTCCTCCTTTCCTGTCTTGTCCATTGGCATGAAATATCTCTTCCCATCCCCGCACTTTGAGTCTGTATGTGTCCTTTGCCCTAAGGTGTGTCTCTTGTAGACAGCAGATTGTAGGTTTTTGCTTTTTTATCCAATCTGCCACTCTGTGTCTTTTGATTAGAGCATTTAGCCCATTGACATTTAAGGTAATTATTGATAGATATGTATTTATTGCCATTTTAAACCTTGTTTTCCAATTGATTATATGTTTCTCTTTTCTTCCTTTTTTTGATTGGATGATTACCATTTATTTTATGCTTGAGTATTTTTCTTTTTAGTTTTTATGAATGTAATGTTTGGTTTTGCCCTGTTTTTTAAATATGTTAACCCCTTCCTGTATCTTCTTGCTTTAGCCTGATAGTCATATAGACTTGAACGCATTATTAAAATAAAAAAAGAATCTATATTTTCTTACTTTCCTTCCCCACATTCTATGATTTTGAAGTCTTTTTTTTTTTTTTTGACATCTTCATGTTTAGATCTGTATGCTAGCTTATTTAAGTGATTGCTTTCCAGTTGTGGTTTCCTCCATGCTATTTCTTCGTACTTCTTCTTTTTTTTTTTTTTTTTTTTTGGAGAAGCCCTTTCAGTATTTCTTTTAGAATGGGTTTAGTATTGCTGTACTCTTTTAGCTTTTGTTTGTTGGGGAAATTCTTTCGTTCCCATTCTATTTTAAATGATATTCTTGCCTGATAGTGTATTCTAGGTTGCAAAGTTTTTCCTTGCAGAACTTTAAATATATCTTGCCACTCCCTTCTGGCCTGTAGTGTTTCTGTAGAGAAATCAGCTGATAGCCTTATGGGGGTTCCCTTATAAATAACTCTTTGCTTTTCTCTTGCTTCCTTTAGAACCTGCTCTTTATCTTTAACTTTTGCCATTTTTATTATAATATGTCTTGGTGTGGGCCTGTTTGGGTTCAACTTGTTTGGGGCCCTCTGTGCTTCCTGTATCTTAATATCAGTTTCCTTTAGATTTGGAAAGTTTTCAGACATAATTTCTTCAAATATATTTTCAATCCCCTTTTCTTTTTCTTCTCTTTCTGAAATTCCTATTATGCATAGATTGGCCTGCTTTATATTATCCCATAGATCTCTTATATTGCTTTCATGGTTTTTTCATTTGGCTTTCTGTCTGCTGTCCTGATTGGGTGATTTCCATTATTCTATCTTCCAAGTCACTAATTCATTCCTCTACAATAATCACTCTGCTCTTTAGTGCCTTTAGCTCAGTTTGCATCTCTGCAAATGAATTTTCTAATTTTTCTGTGTACCTCCTTATATGTTCTAGTTCCTTTCTAAAGGAATCTGCATTACTGTTCATATCCACTCTTAATTCCTTAATCGTCAGCCTTGATTCCTTCAGTATTTTCACTATCTCCGTTTCGAACTCAGTGTCTGTCAGACTGCAGAGGTCTGTTTCATTCTTTGCTGCTTCATGTGAGTTCTGTTCTTTTAACTGGGTATGGTTCCTGAGCTTCTTTATCTTGCTTATGTTTTTCTTTTTCTGTGTTTAGGGAAGCCAAACTATAGTCTTGGAGTGCTACTTCTATGCAAGAGTGCACCTTTGTATTTTGTGGGGGGCTACTATTTATTTTTGGTGTGGGAGTTTGAATATTTGCTGTCTCTTTCTTCACTGCGAACAGGCTGTTATCCCCAGGGTTCTGAATGTGTTTCCAGAGAGAAGTAGGCAATGGGTGGGGCTAGTGGTCAGTGCCTAGTTGCTGGGCTCTTAACAGCAGCAAGCACCTGCAGGAAGGTGACCCAAGCTACTTCTAGTTGCAGGGCCCTGGAAAGTGGTAGAGCCTTAGGCAGATTTATAAGGTGCCCAGAGCATTTGGCAGTGGCAGCAGCAGGGTGTGTGAGTTCCCAGGGGAGTGAGAGCAACAACAGGTAATGTTTGATTGCAATGCCTTCCTCTGAGGTGATTGGAGCCACAGGTGGTGCCTGTTCAGGGACCCCTAGTGGTAGCAGGCCACGCCCACTTCTGGAGTCAGTGATAATTGTCGTGGTTTGCCCCCGCCACCAGCAGACCATTCAAGAAGCACCCCATCTCACTTAGCCCACACAGGAGGTGCTGCACAGGCTGCTCCCAGTTGCAGAATCCTGGGAAGTGACAGAGCTCAAGCATGTGGGCACTGCCCAGAGTGTTTGGCAGTGGCAGCAACAGGGCCAGTGTGCTCCCAGGGGTGCGAGAGCAACAACGAGTGGTGTTTGGTCACAGTGCCCTCTTTGTGGTACCCTTGAGGCGATTGGAGCTGTGCAAATGGTGCTTGTTCACATACCCCTAGTGGTGGCGGGCCACACCCACCTCTGGAGTCAGAGATAACTGCGGTGGTTTGCCCCCGCCACCTGCACACCGTGCAAGAAGCACCCTGTCCTGCTTAGCCCACTCAGGAGGTACTGCACCAGCTGCTTCTAGTTGTAGGATCTTGGGGAAGGACAGTGATCAAGCATCTGGGCGCTGCCTAGAGCATTTGGCAGTGGCAGCTGCAGGCCAGGTGTGTTCCCAAAAGGGTGAGAGCAATAATGTGTGATGCTTGGCTGCAGTGCCCCCTTTTTTTTTTTTGTCCACCCCCCTGAGGTGACTGGGGCCACAGGTGGAGCCCACTCCCAGGTCCCCAGTGGTGGCAGGGGGCCTCCGAAATGACTGCTTGCGTAGATCACGCAAGAGGCACCACGTCACACTTAGCCCCACACTGCCCTTAGCCCACACAAGAGGTTCCCGGCCACCTGTAGCCCGCACAAGAAGCTCCCAGTCTCCCATAGCCAGGGCAAGTGGCTTCTCGCCACCCATAGCCTGTGCCAGAGGCGCCCCGCCCTCTGAGAGCCCAAGTGGGCATGCACAAGGAGATTCCTGTGGCGGTCTGCCCGTCCTCCTCTCACCCTCCCCAACAATGGCACCTCACTTCTCCTGTGGGGCCAGACCTTCTCCCAGGTTCCCTCTGCCATGGCGTTCCACTCCGCAGCCCACAGCACACCGCTCCCTACCAGTGTCGCACTGCTCCGTAGCCCCTCAGGCTGTCCCCACACAGCCAACCTCTCCCCAGGACTGACCTCCGGAGCCTAGTCTCAGTGCCCAGCCCCTGACCCAGAGTCTCAGGCTGTGGTTTCTGGGGCAGTGGTGCAGATGATCTGTGCAGCTCTCACTCTACTTTGTCCTCAGTCCAGCTGCTGTTCTTTTCTTGGGGACTTTGAGGTCCCTCTGTCTTGGCTGATCTCCCAGTTGGTTAGGTGTCTTCCCAGGGTGTGGGTTCCTTTTCTCCTTCACAGCGCCCTCTCAGGAGTGCTAGTCCCATCCTGATTCCTTTTCTCTCTCTCTCTTTTTCTTTTGTTCTACCCAGTTATATCAAGGCTTTCTTGCCCTTTTTGATGGTTTAAGTTCTTCTGTCAGCATTCAGTAGCTGTTCTGTGGGAGTCATTTTACATGTAGATGTATTTTTTGATGTGTTTGTGGAAGAATGTGAGCATGACATCTTTGCCATCTTGATCCACCTCTAAGGAATGTACTTCTGACACATACAGTAACATAGATAAATATCAGAGACATTACCATGAGCAAAAGAAGTCAGGTACAAAGGAATGTTACAGAGCATGAAATCGTTTTTATTATTTTTTCATTTTTTAAAGTTTTATTGAAGTATAGTTGATTTATAATGTTATAATAATTTCTCCTCTACAGCAAAGTGATTCAGCTATATATATATACACACACCCATTCTTTTTCAGATTCTTTTACCCTATAGATCATCACACACATTGGGTAGAATTCCCTGTGTTATACAGCAGGTCCCAGTTGACCAGTCATTCCATATAATCAGTGTGCATATGCCAGTCCCAAACCTTCACTCCATCCCTCCCTGCAGCCTGTCCCCTTTGGTAACCATAAGTTTGTTTTCAAAGTCTGTGAGTCTGTTTCTGTTCTGCAGATAAGTTCATTTGTACCTTTTTTTTTAGGATTCTACATACGTATCATATGACATTTGTCTTACCCTGTCTGACTAACTTCACTTAGTATGATAATCTGTAGGTCTATCCATGTTGCTGCAAATAGCATTTCACATTTTTTATGGCTGAGTAATATTCCAGTATATATTGTGTACCACATATTCTTTATCCATTCCTCTGTAAGTGGACATTTAGGTTGCTTTCATGTTTTGTCTGTTGTAAATAATGCTTCAGTGAACATTGAGGTGCATGAATCTTTTCAAATTACAGTTTTCTTCGGATAGATGCCCAGGAATGGGATTGCTGAATCATGTTGATCATGTTAGTTCTATTTTTAGTTTTATGAGGAATCTCCATACTGTTTTCCATATAGTGATTGTACCAATTTACATTCCCACCAGCAGTGGAAAAGAATTCCCTTTTCTCTGTACCCTCTCCAGCATTTGTTGTTTGTAGACTTTTTGTGGGCATAGGGTGGTACTTCATAGTAGTTTTACTTTGCATTTCTCTAATAATTAGTGATGTTGAGCATCTTTTCATGTGTTTTTTGGCCATCTGTCTGTCTTCTTTGGAGAAATGTCAAATAGACATTTGTCAAACAGATCTGTCCATTTTTTAATTTTTTTATATTGAGCTGCAGGAGTAGTTTGTATATTTTAGAGATTAATCCCTTGCAGGTTGCTTCATTTGCAGATATTCTCTCCCATTCTGTGGGCTTTCCTTTTTTTTTTTTTGTTTATGGTTTCCTTTGCTGTGCAAAACCTTTTGAGTTTAATTAGATCCTATTTATTTTTGTTTCTATTTTCATTATGCTAAGAGGTGGACGTGAAAAGATAATGCTGCAGTTTATGTCAGAGTGTTCTGCCTATGTTTCCCTCAAAGAGTTTTATAGTATCTAGTCATATTTAGGTATTTAATCCATTTCGAGTTTATTTTTGTGTATGGTAGTAAAGAATGTTGTAATTTCATTTTTACATGTGGCTGTCCAGTTTTTCCAACACGACTTATTGAAGAGACTTTCTTTTCTCCATTGTATATTCTTGGCTCCTTTGTCATAGATTAGTTGACCATAGGTGTGCAGGTTCATTTCTAGCTTTCTGTACTCTTCCAATGATATGTATTTCTGATTTTGTGTCAGTGTCATACTGTCTTGATGACTGTAGCTTTGTAGTATAGTCTGAAGTCAGGGAGCCTGATTCCTCCAGATCCATTTTTCTTTCTCTGGATTTCTTGGCTATTTGGGATCTTTTGTGTTTCAGTACAAATTTAAAATTTTTTGTTCTAGTTCTGTGAAAAATGCCATTCATAATTTGATAGGGATTGCAATGAATCCGTACATTGCCTTGATCTGTATTTGCAGAGATGACACCTGATTTTCTATATAGAAAGTCCCAAAGTATCTTACAAAAAAAAAAGTTACTGGAACTAATAAATGAGTTTAACAAGGCGCAGGATACAGTTTAATATTCAGACGTTGATTATAGGTCTACATGCTAGCACTGAAGCTCAGTAACAGACAATAACAATCAGTAGTGTTAGAAGTCAAAACAAGTGGTATAAGAAGTCTGCAAAGTTGGTATTGATTGAGGAGTTCACAGACACAGCAGAAGTGTTGGAAGTGTTCTATATCATAATATGGTTGAGATTATATGTGTTTAAACATATGTAAAATTTCATCAAGCTGTTTAAGATTAATGCAGTTCATTCAGTTTATTGTATGTATGCTATACCTTGAAACTTTTTTAAACATTCAGTCTAGTAAGGGTGAATGGAAACCGTCTCACATAGTATGGTATACGCCACCGGACACAAGATTCTGCCCAAGGTGATAACCAAGAAATATTGTTGATTGACTAAACGAAACAGTTTAGAAACTATCCCTTAACTTCGTTTAAAGCTACAGTTGATTTATAGTGCACTGTATCTTCTGGCTAACTCAGTATTAAAATAAGGCAGGTAAACATTGGATTTGAATTAGATAGCAGCAAAACCTTTTCAGTCCATTTAGGAGTATCATGGCAATAATTTCAGGAAATGTAGGCATGCTAATGAATGTATTTCAGGGTGTGAAAGTATTGGTGAGTTTATATATTTTAAAATTTAAAAGATCTGTCTACAGGAACTGGCATAACTTTCAAAGTGTAAGTAAAATTAATTTTCCTCAACAGGAAAATCTCCCCAGAAGAGAGATTAGGAGAGAATAATGAAATATAATCACAGAGAATGTTACATTTTTGCTTCTTAGGAGACTTCTCAAGTGATCCGTGTGAGACATTGCTTCTGCTGTATGAGTTTGAAGTTAAAGCCAAAATGAATGATCCACTACTGGAGAGCTTTCTGGAATCAGTATGGGAACTGCCTCATTTAGAAAGTAAAACATTGGAAACACTTGCATGTAAGAGCTATATTTATGTTTTTGGAAGGCTGATACCCATTTAAGTCATGCTACTTTTTTCTTTCTTATCTCTCTTTTCTCTTTCCTCCAGGTGGGAAGCTATGTAACCTCATTGTACTTTGTTTCTCCTTCTCTAAGGGCATTCTTGAGCTATTTTGTATTATAATCTTTTGTGCATTTATCTTTTTTTTACATAAGATTAAAAGCACCTTAGAGCCATGAACAATAATTATATTTGTTGTACTTATAAACTCGAGTGAAGTGCATTACTCACGATAGGTGCTCATATTTACTCTGTGTGTGGAAGTGAATAATGTAACTACATGATAGGTATAGCTTAAACTTAAAGTTAGTTTTGCTCGGTTAGCTAGAAATAGATAATCAGCTGCTTCACTAATCAAAGGTGATACAATCTTAGCGATTTATTAAAGTGTACAGAGAAATATTGATATTTTTAACACAATTGTCAACCTCAAATTTTTCATTGGGCTGTATAAGTGGTATTTGGGAGCTCAGAGCCTCTATTGGGATATTCTTCAGGAAATGGCCTTATTATCTTCACTTTTTATCTTTCACCCACCTCAGGAGTCTGTATATGGCTAATAAAGGTATTAGGTAGCCCCAAGTGCACAGGAGTCACATTTGCCTTTACTTGTCTTGCCAAGACGTAATTCCTAAGGACGTTGAGCTGGTGGTGTATACCTTCTAGACGTGTGATGGTGACTAATGCTTCTTGCATAATGGAACTACAATTCTAGAGGCCTGGTAAATGCATGTAAAAGTTTTAGGGGTTTTATCTCTGATACTTACTTTCATGTCAAATGTTTCCTGGTTTTAGAATTAGACAAAAACAGTACATTGTAGTATAAATCTGTTTTTTATTAGTACCCTTTTACTGATCTGCTTTCTGTTTCCTTCTTAGTATGCCCCTCCTTCACTCTGGCTCATAGCATTATTACCTCACCTGTGTGACTATGCCCAAGGTCACAGAAACAGTAGATTGATGTTGATGTTTGCTGAAGAAAAGGTATAACCTGGTGATTTTACCATGTTACTCTGCCCAGAAAGTAGAAGTTATCTCTGAAAGCCACCACAGATTCATCATTTTATAAAATTCATTTTTGGGTTTTTGTGTTTATTTTTGTTCATCTGTTTTAGGTCAGTTTCACTAGAGAAAGCAAGTTGTAGCCTGGGATGACAACTATGATTATGGTGTTCACTATCTTTTTGCTTCCCTTCCTATAGCATTAGCGATGGAAATGCCTGCACATTATCCTTCTGTTGCTATAAAGGCCTTGAAAAAGGCTTTATTGCTCCACAAAAAGAAAGAGTCCATTGATGTTTTGAAATACAGGTTAGTAAATATAATTCAACATTGAATCTTAACTTTTTGATAGCCAACAGTGCTATAGTCAATGTCCCATCAGTCATCAATCTTACTTACTGACTCAAAAGATGATTTAGGTATTCCTGTTAACTCCTAGACTTAAAAGCCCTCAGAACAGCCCCATATTTAGAGCTGTATTAGAGACCAAGGCAATGTGAAGCAGTCTGGTTTTCCCAAAGGAGAAAAAGAGGGGGAAATTTGCTTCTTTGTGTGAGTCTATGTATATAATAAAATTATTAAGTAATTTCTTTCATTACTAAATATGCCAAATGTACAGAAAAATACAGATATTAATATAACAAACACCAGTGTATCCACCACTCAAATTTAACAGATGTTAACATTTTGCTACATTTGCCTCAAATATTTTGTTCTAAGCACCTTCCTTTAAAGACCAATAAGTTCTGTATGTAATATAAAGTAGTATTTATTGGAGATTTTATGTTCTCTCTGCCTAGCCATAGGGGAAAATAGATGTTGTGTGATTTTTCTCTGGAAAACTTCATTACAATCTTCCTTTTCTGAGACATGAGAGACAGTTCTCCTGGAATTATTCCCAGTTTAAATCCCAATTCCCTTCCCCCATTTGAGGATGTAACGAGATGCTTTAAAGTGCCTGTAGATTAAACCAGCTCATAAAATATAGTAAACAGACACAACTCCTTAGTGCAAGAAGCTAAAAAAAAAAGTGAAAGACAACCATAGGCATAATAAAAGGAAGGATTGGTCAGCCCCTTTTATATCTTCAAAAATCTGTCTTCTGAGTTTGGAGGCCAAATCAAATTAAAGAAAGAACAGAAGTGTTTTGAAGCTCTAAGTCTGGGATGAAATCCAGATTTTACTTAGCTATGAAGTCAATGGTTTCTTTCCTTTTGGGATGAGTTTTCTCTTTTTGATTTTCAGCAAATGTATGCACAGCTTGGTTAACCTCTTAGTGCCAGATGGGGCACTGAGTGCAGAACTCTGTCCCCTGGAAGAAGTCTGGGGCTATTTTGAAGATGCTCTGAGCCTTATTAGCCATGCCGTAAGTCAAAGTCAAACACTGATATTAAACTTTAAGCTAATTTTAAAGAAATGAATTGTCTTACATATTAGAAATTAGAGAGAATAATGCCTTTTGATATGAGTTTTAGGGTAAATAAGGTCATATTTCAATGTGGTTATACACTATAAAATTTCCCTGGGTTTGTGAAATCTAAATAGTTAAAAGTAGAAAATTCCTAGTATAAGTTAACTATGGATTTGGTTAAAATAGCAGTACCACCTGGCATTCTGAATTATTTTGTATTTTCAAAACCGGGTAAAATTATTATTTCCCTGAGAAAATGATAATGGCCCTTTGAAAAAGTCTATTGTTATTCCTGCCATTTCTGAGGTAATAAAGAAGGAACCCTAAACACGTATATTTTAGTCACTCTGCTGATTTTTTCTTTTTAGCACAGGTTTATTCAGTAATTTATTATTTATTTGTGTGTTGTTTATTATTAAAGCATAGTTGATTTACAGTGTTGTGCCAATTTCTGCTGTACAGCATAGTGACCCAGCCATACATATATATACATTCTTTTTTTCATACTATCTTCCATCATGTTCTGTCCCAAGAGATTGAATATACTTCCCGGTGCTATACAATAGGACCTCATTGCTTATCCATTTTAAACTTAGCAGTCTGCATCTACCAACCCCAAACTCCCCATCCATCCCACTAGCTCTTCCTTCCCCCTTAGCAACCATAAGTCTGTTCTCTATGTCTGCAATTCTGTTTCTGTTTTGTAGATAGGTTCATTTGTGCCATATTTTAGATTCTACATATAAGTGATATCATATGGTAGTTGTCTTTCTCTGACTTACTTCACTTGGTATGAGAATGTTTAGTTGCATCCATGTTGTTGCAAATGCCATTATTTCATTCTTTTTATGGCTGAGTAGTATTCCCTTGTGTATATATACCATATCTTAATCTGTTCATCTGTTGGTGAACATTTAGGTTGTTTCCTTCCGTATTTTGGCTATTGTGAATAGTGCTGCAATGAACATAGGAGTGCATGTATATTTTTAAGTTATAGTTTTGTCTAGATATATGCCCAGGAGTGGGACTGCTGGATTGCTATTCAGTAAATTTTAAACTAGCTTTATTAAGATGTAACTTACATCCTATAAAATTTACCCATTGTATATGTATAATTCAATGATTTTTAGTAAATTTGTAATTATACAACTGCCACCATAATCCAGTTTTATAATATTTTCATTACCCCCCAGAATTTCCTATTGCCCATTTTGCAGTCAATCTCTGCTCCCATTTTCAGGCCCGGGGAACCACTGATCTGTTTTCTGTCTCTATAGATTTTTCTCTTTCTAGACACTGCATATAATGGAATCATATAATATGTGACCTGTTGTGTCTAGTTTCTTTCAATTTAGCTTACTGCTTTTGAGACTCATCCATGCTTTGGCATGTATCAGTATTCCATTCCTTTCTATTGCTGAGTAAATAGAATGTTACTATATTCTATGGAATGGATATGTCACATTTTGTTTATTCACTCACTAGCTGGTAAACATTTAACTTGTTTCCACTTTAAAAAAAATTCTATTGGAGTATAGTTGACTTACAATATTTTATTAGTTGACTTGTTACCACTATTACAAATAATGCTGCTATGAACATTTATGTACAAGTCTTTGTTTTCAAAGACTTGTTTTCAGTTCTCTTGAGTACATGAATTAATTGCTCATATGGTAACTCTCTTATTTGAGGAACTGCAATCTGTTTTCCAAAGTTGCTGCACTATTTTACACTCCTACCAGCAGTGTCTGAGGGTTCTAATTTTTCCACATCCTCATCAACACTTGTTATTGTCCATCTTTTTTATTACAGTCATCTTAGTGGGTATGTAATGGTAGCTCATTGTGGTTTTGATTTGAATTTCCTTCATAGCTAACACTGTTAATCATTTTTTTCATGACTATTTATTGACCATCTGAATATCTTCATTGAAAAGATGTCTATTCAATTATCTTCCTGTTTTTAAATTTGGATTCTCAGTGAGTTGTAAGAGTTTTTTATGTATTCTAGATACAAATCCTTTATCAAACGAACAATTTTTTAGCCATGCCCACAGTATGCAGAAGTTCGCAGGCCAGGGATTGAACTGATGCCACAGCAGTGACCCAAGACACAGTAGTGACAACACCAGGTCCTTAAACCACCGCACCACCAGGTAACTCAACGTTTTTTTGTAAATATTTTCTCTCAGTCTCTGCCTTGTCTTTTCATTTTCTTAATGGCATCATTTAAAAAGCAAAAGCTCTGAATTTTTATGAAGTCCAATTTATCATTTTTGCATAAAAGAAAAATATTTTCATCTTTGAAATCTTTGCCTATTCTAAATTTACAAAGGTTTTCTTCAATGTCTTCTCTAGCTTTGATACTTTATTTCTTATATGTAGGTCTGTGATTCATTTTGAGTCAATTTTTGTTTATGGTATACGAGGTAAGGGTCTAAATGGGTTCTCATTTGTTTTTGCATATGGATACTTTTCCTTTGCTGTTTAATTTCAGTTTTCTCATTTGTAAAATGGAAATGATACCTTCTCTCACTCCCACACTGAAGTTTTAAGGATCAGTTGAAGTAATAACGTGTTGTAAATTTTAACAGCTCATACACATGTAAGGTAGTATTGTTATTATAAGCAAGTTATAAAATATTAAAAGGTTAAATGGCTTGCTTGAGGTCACACAAGAAGTCATTATTTGAGTCCATGTTAATATCCAAGGATCCTAACTCTGCTCACCTGCTTCTTCATATACAAATATCTGCAAACCGCAACAGATAATGGAAGAGTAAAGCAGGGTGACAACCTGGTACAAACCAGCATCAACTTACAGAAACCTAGAATTCTAGAGCTATGTAATTATGGCCTGTGTGAATTTAAGTTTTAAAAAAAAACTAGCATTGAACATTTTGGATACATACATATATATATATATATATATATATATATATATATATATATATTTCTCAACTTTCTTTTGGGAAGAAGAGAAAATTACATTTCTCTGCCATGAGCCTCATCTGGACTTTCAGATGTGTTTGCCATAGTAATGACTACAAACTAAAATTAAATTGTACTGTAAATTCAAATTGATCAATTTCCGTAGTCTCTATATAAGGCCCAAACTGCTCTGAGCATTTTGTTTTTGCCACTTTTACTCTAACTAATATATTACCATTCCATCTCTCTAGCTCTTGGGTTGCATGTTAGAGAGGTTAATATTTTTCTACTTTTATGGCGAGTCTCCCATCCATTATTGTTCATTTCCTGAAACCTGATGGGATAGTTAGCTTTTCTATGCAGAGATTAATTTAATAGCCCTTTTGGCTCTTTATGTAGTGTATGTTGCTTTTTCTTGTTTGATTGAATGTGCTGTACCTCCTTTTTGTTTTAAAAGTTTGGGGGAAATTTTTTCCTTATCTGACTTTTCTAATGACCACTCATTCATTATTAAGCAGACAACCATTATCAAGTGCCTCCATACAGTGGCACAGTTACACAAATATCAAGCTTCACAGTATCATGCTTTACATTTTACAAAGCATTCTTATATCCATTATTTCATTTGACAACCCCCCCCAGCAATTCTATGTAGTAGGCAACGCTGATATTATCCTTGATTTATAAATGAAGAAATTTTTAAGATTTAAAAAAGTCAAGTTAGCAATTTGCCTAAGTTCACGTGGCTAATGAATGAAAGAACTAGAACCTTCTGACCTCTATTCCAGGGTTCTTTCCACCAGAACACACATCTTCTTTACCTGCTCTTGCTAGGAATTTCATTTCAAAGGACAGGCTTCAGTTGGTATTTAGTTTTTAAAGAAACTGCCAAACTATTTTCCAGAATGGCTATAACCATTTACATTCTTGCCAGCAATCTATAAGTTATCCAGTATCTTTGTATCTTTGTCAACATTTGGTGGTGTCATTATTATTTTTTTTTTTTTAGATATTCTTATAGGTAGTGCACTATATCTCACTGTGAGTTTAATTTCTATTTCCCTACTGGCTAATGATGCTGATCATCTTTTCATGTGTTTATTTCCCATCTGTATGTCCTCTTTGGTAAAGTATGTGTTCATGTCTTTTTTGTTCATTTTGTAATTGGATTTTTTTTTACCATTCAGTTTTGAGTGTTCTTTATGTATTACAGATGCTAGTCAGATATGTTGTTTGAAAATATTTTCTCCCCGTCTGTAACTTGTCTTTTCATCTGCTTAACAAGTTCTTTCACAGAACAAAAGTTTTTAATTTTGTCCAATTTATCAGTTTCCTTTTATTGATCACACTCTTGGTATGTCAAGTCTATTGTAGAACTTTTTGCCTAGCCGTATATCCCAAAGATTTTCTCCTTTTTAAAGCGTTTTTTAGTTTTAGCTTTTACATTTAAGTTCATGATAAATTTTAAGTTAATTTTTCTATGAGGTGTGAGATTTAGGTTGAGGTTCATTTTCACCTATGATGTCCAATTGCTCTAGGACCATTTGTTGACAAGGCTGTCTTTCCTCCATTAAATTGCTTTTTTGTACTTTTGACAGAAATCAGTTGGGCATGTTTATGTGAATCTGTTACTGGGTTCTCTGTTTTCTCAGTGTGTCAATCCTTCCATCAATACCACATGGTCCTGATTACTGTAGCTACACAATGTCTTAAAATCAAGTAGAGTAATTGCACACACTTTATTCTTCTTTTGCAAAATTGTTATTAGCAGTCTAGTTCCTTTGCCTATCTATATTCCTTTCAGAATGATCTCCTATATTTCTACAAAAATTCTTGCTAGGATTTTTTTTTATGTTACAAAGCATTGAAAGCCTTTATTTTATTAAAGTATAGCGGATTTATAATGTTCCTTCAATTTCTGCTGTACAGAAAAGTGACCCAGCTTGCGCTCTCTCTCTCTCTCTCTCTCTCTCTCTCTCTCTCTATATATATATATATATACACATATATATATATACACATATGCATATACATATATGTGTATATATATACATATATACACATATATGTGCACATTCTTTTTTTTCATACTATCTTCCATCATGTTCTAACCCGAGACTATATACAGTTTCCTGTGCAGTAAAGTAGGACCCCCATTACTTATCCATTCTAAATGTCATAGTTTGCATCTACCAACTCCAAACTCCCCATCCATCCCCTTCTCTTCCCCCTTGCAAATACAAGTCTGTTCTCCATGTCCATGATCTGTTTGTTTTATAGATAGGATCATTTGTGCCACATTTTAGATTCCACATATAAGTGATATCATATGGTATTTATCTTTCTCTTTCTGACTTACTTCACTTAGTATGAGAATCTCTAGTTCCATCCATGTTGTTGCAAATGGCCTTAGTTTGACTATCCTTTTTTATGGCTGAGTAGTATTCCATTGTGGGGTGGGTATGTGTGTGTACCACGTCTTCTTAATCCATTCATCTGTCAATCGACATTTAGGTTGTTTCCATGTCTTGGTTATTGTAGATAGTGCTGCAGTAAACATAGGGGTGCATGTATCTTTCTGAATGAAAGTTTTATCTGGATATATGCCCAGGAATGGGATTTGCTGGATCATATGATAGTTCTATATTTAGTTTTCTGAGGAATCTCCATACTGTTTTCCATAGTGGTTGTACCAATTTACATTCCCACCAACAGTGAAGGAGGATTCCCTTTTCTCCACACCCTCTCCAGTGTTTATTTCTTGACTTGTTAATGATGGCCATTCTGACTGGTATGAGGTGGTACCTCACAGTAGTTTTGATTTGCATTTGTCTGATAATTAGTGATGTTAAGCATTTTTTTCATGTGCCTGCTGGCCATCTGTATGACTTCTCTGGAGAAATGTGCTAGGATTTTGATAGGAATTGCATTAAACTGTATTTGTTTCCTAGGACTGCTGTAACAAATTACCACAATTAGGTGGCTTATAACAAAAGAAATTTATTTTCTCACAGTTTTGGAGGCTAGGGCCTCTCCCTATCTTCTGGTAGTTGCTGGCAAACCTTGGCATTCTTTGGCTTCTGGAGTCATCACTACAATTTCTGTCACCACATGGCATTATCCCTGTATGTCTGTTTTTTCTCTTGTTCTTATAAGTACACAACCATTATTGGATTAAGGATCCACTCTACTTCAGTATGATTGAATCTTAATTACATCTGCAGTGACCCTATTTCCAAATATGGTCACATCTGAGGTTCCAGAAAGGTCATGAATTTGGAGAAGGGGGTTTCTATGCAACCCAGTGCACTGTATATCAAGAATTGACATCATTAATTACATCTCAATTTAAAAAAAGAATTGACATCGATAAAGAAATAATAAAAATATTGAATCTTCTGATCCATGAACACAGTGTCTCTTCGTTTATTTAGATTTTTATTTCCTTCACCAGTATTATATAGTTTTCAGCATACTAATCCTGTATATGATTTGTTAGAATTATATCTAAGTGTTGTGGTTTGTTTTGGGGAGTTTGTGGGTTTTTTTTTTTTTGAGTGATTATAAATGGTGTCAATGAGTTAATTTCTCGTGTGAAAAAATAAAATAGATTTTTCTAGTTTATCTTGTACCCCACAGTCATGCTTAACTCACTCATTTCAGGAATTTTTTTTTCCAAGATTCTTCAGCATTTTCTTTGTAAATAACCGTATTATCTATAAATAAAGTTTTATTTCTTCCTTTTCAACCTTTATGCCTTCTCTTTCCTTGTCTTATTGCACAGACTGGAAGTTTCAGCACCATGTTAATTAAGAGTGATGAGGAATTCCCTTGTAGCACCGTGGGTTATAGGATCTGGCATTGTCACTGCAGTGACTTGGGTCACTGCTCTGGCTCAGGTTCAGTTCGTGACCCAGGAACTTCTACATGCCGTGGGTGTGGCCAAATAAAGGAGAAAGTGATGAGTGTGGATATTCTTGCCTTTTTCACTGTCTTAAGGGGAAAACATTCAGTCTTTAATCATTAAGTATAGTGTTAGCCTTAGAATTTTGTAGAGGCTCTTTATCAAGTTGAGGAAGTTCCTCCTATTCCTTTCTTTCTAAGAGTTTCTATCATGAATGAATATTGAATTTTGTCACCTGCTTTTTCCTGCATCAGCTGATACTGATCATGTGATTTTCTTCTTTAACCTGTTAATATGGTGGATTACACTGACTGATTTGAAATGCTGAACTAGCCATGTATCCTTGGAATAAACCCCACATAGTCATAAGTGTGTATAATTCTTTTTATATATTGCTAAATTCTGTTTGTTAGTATATTGTTAAAGATTTTTGATCTATATTCATGAGGGATATTTGTTGTTAGTTTTTTTTTCTGTACAGTCTTTGGTTTTGGCATCAGGGTAATGCTAGATTAATAAAATAAATTTGGGTGTGTTTTCTCATATTTTTGGAAAAGACTGTGTAGAATTTATATCAGTTCTTTTCTAAATGTTTGGTAGAATTCTGCAGTGAAACAAATTGACCTGGAGATTTTTTTCAATCATTTTAAAATTACAAATTCCACCTCCTTAACAGTTATAGAGCTGTTCAAATTATCTATTTTATATGGGGTGAGCTGTGGTAATTTGTGTTTTTTTAATGAAGTGACCTTTTTCATCTAAGTTGCCAAATGTATGTGTATAGTTCTTTGTATTATTATTCCCTTATTATTCTTTTGATGTGTGCAGGAACTGTAGTGATATCCACTGTTTCATTCCTGATATTGATAATTTATGCCTTCCCTTTTTTTCTCTCTGTCATTTTTGCCAAGAGGTAGTAAATTTTATTCACCTTTTTTTAATGATTTTTATTTTTTCCATTATAACTGGTTTACAGTGTTCTGTCAGTTTTCTTGCACAGCAAAGTGACCCAGTCACACGTACATATATACATTCTTTTTCTCACATTATCATGCTCCATCACAAGTGACAGGATGTAGTTCCCAGTGCTTACATCAGGATCTCATTGCTCATCTATTTTTATCCATCTTTTCTAAGAACCATCTCCTCTATTGATTTTCTCTATTGCCTTTGTGTTTTCAGTCTCATTGATTTCTGCTCTTATCTTTATTATTTACTTCACTCTGCTTGCTCTTCTTTTCTAGGTTCTTGAGATTGGAACTTTAATTATTAATTTGAGACTTTTCCTCTTTTCTTTTTTTGCTCTTTAGGGCCACACCTGCAGCATATGTAAGTTCCAGGGCTACGGGTTGGATCAGAGCTACAACTGCCGGCCTACACCACAGCCACAGCAGTTCGGGATCTGAGCCCTGTCTGTGACCAATACCACAGCTCACAGCAACACTGGATCCTTAACCCACTGAGCAAGGCCAGGGATCCAACCTGCATCCTCATAGATCCGAGTCGGGTTCATTGCTGCCGAGTCATGATGGGAACTCCTCCTCTTTTCTAATGTATGCATTTAGTGCTGTAAATTTCCCTCACTGTACTGCTTTAGGTGTAGCCTAGAAATTTTGCTATGTTGTATTTTCATTTTCATTTATTCAATGTATTTTTTATTTCCTTTCAGACTTACTCTTTGACCCATAGATTACTTAGAAGTGTGTTGTTTGGTTTCTAAGTGTTTACAGATTTTCCTATGATCTTCCTGTTACTGAAATCTAGGTTTGTTCCATTGCGGTCAGAGAAAAAAGCTTGTATAATTTTAGTTATTTTAATTTTTTTCAGATTTATTTTCTGGCCCAGGATATTATTTATTTTACTAAGTGTTCCATGGGCACTTGAGAAGAATGTATATTCTGCTGTTGTTGGGAGGAGTATTCTATAAATATTGATTAGATCTCACTGATTGATGGTATTGCCAAGTTCTTATTTATTTTTCCTTATTTTCTGGCCAGTTGTTCTGTTACTGCTTGAGCAGGCATGTTGAAATCTTCATCTATAACTGTGGACTTTGCTTCACGTATTTTGTGACTCTGTTATTGTGTAATGTATACACATTTAAAATTGCTATGTATTATTTGTGGATTGACTGTTTCATCATTATATAATATCCCTCTATGTCCTGAATAATTTTCTTTGCTCTGAAACTTACAATAACTAATACTAATATTGTCACACTTGCTGTCCTTTGATTAATGTTTACCTAATATACCTATTTCCATCCTTTTACTTCCAACCTGCCAATAATGTTATATTTGAAGTGGATTTGTTGTAGACAGCATATAGACAACACATTTTAGTCCACTTTGCCAATCTCTTTTTTAATTTTGTCTTTTTTTATTACATTAAAAGTTTCAAATGTACAGCATTATAATTCAGCATTGATTTATACTGCAAAGTGATCACTCTAGAAAGTCTAATTTCCATCTGTCACCATAAAGTTGGCCTCCTTTATCCCTTTTGCCCACTTCCCATCCTCCTGTCTCTTGGGTAACCAGTGATCTAGTCTCTGTATCTGTGACTTTTCAATTTGTTTTGTTGTTCATTGTTTTCATTTACATTCTGCATATGAGTGAAATTGTAGCATATTTGTCTTTTTTCTTCAGATTTATTTCACTTACCATAATACCCTCAACCCATGTTGTCACAAATGGCAAGATTTCATCCTTTTATATGGCTGAGTAGCATTCTATTGTATGTGTATACACATACACACACATACACATATTTACCACATCTTTATATATTCATCCATTGATGGACACTTAGATTTTTCCATATCGTTGCTATGGTAAATAATGCTGAAGTGAGCATAGGGGTGCATGTATCTTTTTGAATTGGTGTTTCATATTCTTTGGGTAAATACCCAAAAGTGGAATAGTTGGATTATATGATAGTTCTATTCTAAATATTTTTAGGAACCTCCATACTGTTTTCCTTAGTGACTGCACCAGTTTACATTTCAACCGGTAGTACACAACTCTACACGCTTTTCAACACTTGTTATTTCTTATGTTTTTTGGGGGTTTTTTTGGCCACACCCATGGCATGTGGAAGTTCCTGGGCCAGGGATCAGACCCATGCAACAGTGGTGACCCAAGCCGCTATGGTGACAACACTGAATCCTGAACCTGATTCACCACAGGAGAACTCCTATTTCTTATCTTTTTGGTAATAGGTGTGAGGTGATACCTCGTGATTTTGATTTGCATTTCCCTAATAATAATGTTGAGCATCTTTTCATGTGCCTCTTGGGCATCTGTATATATTCTTTGGGGAAAAAAATGTCTACTCAGGTCCTCTGCTCATTTTTAATCAATTGTTTTTTTGTTGTTGAGTTGTATGAGTTCTTTCTATAGTTTAGATATCAACCGTTTATCAGACATATGATCTGCAAATATCTTCCCCCATTCAATAGGTTGCCTTTTTGTTTTCATGATGATTTCCTTCACTATGCAGAAGCTTTTTAGGTTGATGTAGTCATATTTGGTCATCTTTTTTTGTTTGTTTCTCTCTTACCTTGTTTTTTTTTTTTTTTTTGGCTGTGCCAACATCATGCAGAAGTTCTGGGGCCAGGGATCGAAACTGCACCACAGCAGTGACAATGCCAGATCCGTAATCCACTGCACCACCAAGGAATTGCCCATTTGTTTATCTTTGATTTTGTTTCCTCGCCTTTGAAGGCTGATCCACAAAAACATCACTAGACAGATTTCAATGAGGTAAATACCTATGTTTTCTTCTAAGACTTTAATGGTTTTAGGTCTCTTTTTTTTTCTCTTACAGATGCACCCACAGCATATGGAAATTCCCAGGCCAGGGATCAAACCCACCCCTGAGCAGCAACCCGAGCCATTGCAGAGACAATGCCAGATCCTTAACCTACTGCATCACAGTGAGAACTCCTAGTTTTCGATCTTATATTCAAGTCTTTAATCCATTTTGAATTAATTTGTATGTATGGTGTAAGGTATTGGTCTAGTTTCATTCTTTTGCATGTGGCTGCCTGGTTTTCCCAACACCACTGATTGAAAAGATTGTCCTTTCTTCTATGTTTTTTGCTTCTTTGTTATAAATTAATTGTCCAGGTTGTGAGATTATTACTGGGCTGTCACATCTGTTCCTTTGGTCTGTGTGTCTTTTTGTGCCAGCACAACACTATGTTAATTACTATTAGCTTTGTAGTATACTTTGTTTTTTTTGTTTTTTTTTTTTT
>PVHT020000026.1:8082725-8126706 GCA_004024745.2 Catagonus wagneri
TGCAGCCTCCACTGGCTCCTCCCCACTTCCGCTCTCTTTGGCGGATCACTGTCACCCCGCCCTGCGCGCTAGTTCAAGTCGCTTCCTATGGCGGCCAGCCCCTCCTCCTCTCCTCTTCCCTAACAATGGAGGCTTGCCTTCCCTGCGGGACCAGACTTCCTCGGTTCCCTCAGTCCTGGTTTCGCTCTCACCAAATCATTGTAGTATACTTTGAAATCAGGGACTGGTATACCTCCAACTTTGTTAATGTATCATATATAGTATATATTAAAATATAGTATATATTAAAATATAGTATATATTAATATATATTAATTAATTATATATTGTATAAAATATATATGTATAATTAATGATATATATCATAAATATATATATAGTATCATGTCATTGGCAAATAGCAACAGTTGTACTTCTTTCTTTCTAATTTAGATGTCTTTTATTTCTTTTTCTTGTCTAATTGCTCTGGCTAAGACTTCGAATATTATGTTGAATAAAAGTTGTGAGAGTGGGCATCCTTGTTTTGTTCCTGATCTTAGAGGAAAAGTTTTCAGCTTTTCACCATTGAGTATAATGTTAGCTGTGGGTTTGTCATATATGGCCTTTATTACATTACAGTATGTTCCCTCTATATGCACTGTCTTGAGAGTTTTCATTATAAGTGGATGTTGAACTTTATCATATGCTTTTTCCACATCTATTGAGATGATCATATGATTTTTATCCTTCATTTTATTAATGTGGTATATCACATTGATTGATTTGCAGATGTTGAACCATCCTTGGAATAAATCGGAAGTAATCATGGTGTGTGATTCTTTTAATGAATTATTTAATTTGGTTTGCTGATGTTTTGTTGAGGATTTTTGCATCTATGTTCATCAAGGATATTGGCTTTTATTTGTGTGTGTGTGGTATCAGGGTATGCTGGCCTTGTAAAATGTGTTTGAAAGTGTTCCCTCCATTTTATTTATTTTTTTGGAAGAGTTTGAGAAGGATAGGTATTAAATTTTATTTTAATTTTTGGAAAAATTCACCAGGGAAATCTTGTCCGGGACTTTTGTTTCTTGGGAAGTGTTTGATTGCTGATTCAGTCTCCTTACTAGTAATCTATCTATTTGGGTTTTCTATTTCTTCATGATTCAGACTTGGTAGATTTTATTCTGTATTCTTCTAGGAATCAGTCCATTTCTTCTAGGTTATCCAGTTAATTGGCATATAATTGCTCCTACTATTCTCTTATGATCCTTTATATTTCAGTAGTATCAATTATAACCTTTTCTCTTTCATAAATTTTATCTATTTGGGCCCACTTTTTTTGGTTAATCTAGTTAAAGGCTTGTCAATTTTGTTTATCTTCTCAAAGAATGAGCTCTTATTTCATCGATCTTTTATGTTATCTTTTTATTTTCTACTTCATTTATTTCTGTTCTGATCTTTATTATTTCCTTCCTTTACCAACTTTAGACTTAATTTGTTCTTCTTTTTCTTGTTCCTTTAGGTGTAAATTTAGTTTTTTTGAGATATTTCTTGTTTCTGAAGGTAGACCTGTATCGCTATGAACTTCCCCTCTTAGAACAGCTTTTACTGTATATTGTAGATTTTGGCATGTCATATCTTTCATTTTCTTGGTGTATTTTGACTTCTTTGATTTCTTCAGTGACCAATTGATTTTTCAGTAGCATGTTGTTTAATCTCCATGTGTTTGTGATTTTTCCAGTTTTCTTCTTGTAATTATTTTGAGTTTCATACTATTGCCTTCAGAAAACATGCTTGATATGATCTTAATATTCTTAAATGTATTAAGACTTGGTTTGTGGCCTAACGTGTGATCTATCCTAGAGGATATTCCATGTGCACTAAAGAAGAATATGTATTCTGATGCTTTTGGATGGAGCATTCTGTATATTTTTATAAAGCCCATTGGTCTAATATGTCATTTAAGGCTGATATTTTCTTGTTGATTTTCTGTCTGGATGGTCTGTCCACTGTTGTAAGTGTGGTGTTAACGTCCCCTATTATTACTGGATTGCTTTCAATTTCTCCCTTTAGGTCCATTAATATTTTGATGCTCCTATTTTGAGTGCATATTTATTCATAAATGTTATTTATATCTTCTTGTTGAGTTTACCCCTTTATGTAATGCCCTTCTTTTTCTTTAATTATATTCTTTGTTTCTAAGTCTCTTTTGTCTGATGTGAGTATAGCTACACTACCTTTCTCTGGGTTTTCATTTGCATGGGATATCTTTTTCCATCTCTCACCTTGTGTATGTCCTTACTTATTAAGTGAATTTCTTGTAGACAACATGTAGATGGTTCTTATTTTTTCATTCATTCAGATACTCTGTCTTTTGATTGGTAAGTTTTGTCCAATTAACGTTTAAAGTAATTATTGATAGGTATGTACTTACTGCCATTTCATTAATTGTTTTCTGGTTGTTTTTGTAGTTTCTCTCTGTTCCTTTCTCCTTCTCTTTCTCTCACTCCTTGTGCTTTTCTGGCTTTCTTTACTGTTATGTTTGGTTTCCTTTCTCATTTTTCTTTTCTGTGTTTACTCTAACTTTTTTCTTCATGGTTACCATGAGGTTCACATATAGCATCCTATGTATAC
Source organism: Catagonus wagneri (assembly GCA_004024745.2). Taxonomy (NCBI): domain Eukaryota; kingdom Metazoa; phylum Chordata; class Mammalia; order Artiodactyla; family Tayassuidae; genus Catagonus; species Catagonus wagneri. The sequence continues at coordinate 8,085,339 of PVHT020000026.1, forward strand.
AGCAGTCTCTTTAAAGTTGATAGTAAATTAACTTTGAACTCATTCCAAAGCTTTCATTTTTGCTCTTTCCCCCCAAGTTTCATACTTTTGATGACACCTTTTATGTATTTTCACTTTATGCTTCCCTTAACTAATTGAAATTTTAGTTAATTTTACTACTTTTGTCTTTTAACCCTCATAGAATATGCCATGCTACTCCCTTCTAACCTGTAAGTTTTCTGCTGAAATAGCTGCCGAAAGTCTTATGTGATTTCTCTTAACGTATATTAAGTTGTTTTTCTCTCGCTACTTTTAAGATTCTCTCTTTATCCTTAACCGTTACAATTTTAATTATAATATGCCTTGGTGTGGTTTTCTTTGGTTCATCTTATTTTTAACTCTCTGGGTTTCCTTCACCTGGTTGTCTGTTTCCTTCCCCATATGAGGGAAGTTTTCAGCCATTACTTCATCAGATAATTTTTCTGGCCCTTTCTCTCTCTCTCCTTTTTCTGGAATCCCTATAATGTGAATTTTGTTCCTCTTGATTTTGTCTGAGAGATCCCTTAAAGTATTTCTACTTTTTAACATCCTTTTTTTCTTCTGGGTGATTTCCATTGCTTTATCTCCCAGCTCACTGATTTGATCTTATACCTCATCCAATCTACTGTTAAACCCCTCGAGTGTATTTTTCAGCTCAGTTATAACTTCTTTTTGGCTCTTTCTTATATTTTCTCTTCCTGTATTTTCCTGAGTTTGGTGAGTATCTTTGTGACCATTACTTCGAACACTTTATAAGGCAGGTTGTTTATGTCCACTTCAGTAGGGTCTTTTTCTAGGGTTTGGAACATATTACCCAACCTCCTCATTTTGTCTGACTTTTTTGTCTGTATGTATTAGGTGAAATAACTAATTCTCCCGGTCTAGAAGGAGGGCTCTTGTGTAGCAAATGATCCATGGGGCCTGAAAACATAGTCTCACCTGGATATCAAGCCAGGCACTCAAGAGGTATGCTTTGTGTGGGCTCTGGTGGAGCCACAGCTGCTGTGAGGGGAGGGTAAGGCATGGTGTCTATGCTCACCCCCTCGGCTGTACACAGCTGTTGCATTGAAGATTAGGGATGGAGCACATGTCTGGCTTCCTGGTTGCAGTACGCTTGTTGCATGGGGGGTGGGGAGTTGGGCTCAGGGTGCTCTCTTGGCCCTGTTGTGGTGAGGTTGCTGTGCAGGTGGGCAGTTCACAGGGCACTAGCCTGATCTGATCGCATTGCAACTGCTGCACTTGGTGGGGGGGGGGTGTTAATGCGCTCACCCAGCCCAGGTACAGTACAGCTATTATATGAGGTGGGTGGGTACTCATACAGCCAGGCTGTCATGCACAGCATGCCAAACAGTGTTATCAGGCTAGAGGGACGGCACCAAAATTGGCACCTCCCACCACTGTCACCAGCAAATAAAGATTGTAAAAATGGAGATGGGATTAAGAGGGCAGAATAGAAGGCCTGGAGCTCAGCTTCTCTCATAAAAACAACAAAATTACAACCAAATGCTGAGCAACCGTCAACCAAATGGACTGGAAACTTTCAAAAAGATGTACTCCAGAAGACAAAGAGGAGGCCACATCAAGAGGTAGGAGGGATGATTAAACGATATAAGCAACCCCATACCTCCCGGGTGGGAAGCCCATAGACTAGAAAGTTAGTGTATCACAGAGACTCACCTACAGGAGTGAGAGTTCTGAGCCCCACATAAGATCCACATGCCTAAGGATCTGGCATTGGGAGAAAGAGCCAGGAGAGCACCTAGCACTGAAGGCCAGTGGGGCTTATGCGCAGGAGTGCCATGGTACTGGGGGAAATGGAGACCCCATTCTTGAAAGGCACACATAGACTTTCACATGCACAGGGTCCCAGGGCAAAGCAAAGGCTCCACAGGAATCTGGGTCAGACCTGACTGCAGTTCTTGGAGGATCTCCTGGGAAGAGAGGGGGTGACTGTGGCTTGTTGTGGGGGAAGGACATTGGAGGTGAAGCTCTCGGGAACATTCATTAGCCTGCATTTCTCTGGAGGGGGCCATTTCTGGGAAAATCTGGTCCCTCCCATCAGCACTGAGAAGCCCCAGGCCAAATAATCTGGGTGGGACCACGCCCCACCCATCAATAAACAGGCTGCCTAAAGACCCCTCAGGCACACAGCTCCCTCTAATCTCACCCAGAGACACAGCCCCACCCACCAGAGGGATAGGAATCAGCCCCACCTACCAGTGGACAGGCACCAGTCCCTCCCATCAGGAAGCCTACAGCAAGCCCCTGTACCAACTTCAGCCACAAGTGGGGCAGACACCAGAAGGAAGAGAGGCTACAACTCCATTGTCTGCAAAAAAGACACCACACCAAAAACCTATAAAAATGAAAAAGCAGAGAACTATAACTCAGATAATGGAGCAAGAAAAAAAAAACAGAAAAACAGTTAAGTGAACTGGAGATTATCAGCCTCCAAGAAAAAGACTTTAGATTGTTGATGCTGAAGATGATGTAAGACATTGGAAATAAACTGGAGGCACATCTAGGGGTACCAGAAGGAGAAGAGAGAGAAACGCACAGAAAAAATATTCAAAGGGATAATAGCCGAAAACTTCCCTAACACGGGAAAGGAACCACTCACTCAAACCCAGAAAGCACAACGAGTACCATATAAAATAAACCCAAGGAAGAACACCTGAGACACATATTAATCAAAATGACCAAAATTAAAGACAAAGAGAAAATATTGAAAGCCACTAGGGAAAAGAAACAAATAATATACAAGGTTATATATAATATATAAGGTTATAGGCAAATTTTTCAGCAGAAACTCTACAGGCCAGAAGGGAGTGGCATGATACACTTAACATGATGAAAGCAAAGAACCAGCAACCAAGATTACTTTACCCAGCAAGGCTCTCATTTAGATATGAAGGAGAAACCAAAAGCTTTATAGATAAGGAAAAGCTAAGAGAATTCAGCAACACTAAACCAACTTTACAACAAATACTAAAGGAACTTCTCTAGGCAGAAAAGGCCAAAACCAGAAACGAAAATACCACAAATGACAAGGCTCACCAGTAAAGGCATATATACAGTAAAGACAGGAAATCATCCACGCTACCAAAATCAGAAATCGTGAGAAGAGGAGGGTACAAATGCAAGACACTAGAGATGCACTTGCAATTAAGAGACCAACAACTTAAAACAATCACGTACACACACACACACACACACACACACACACACACCTATATCAAAACTTCAGGGCAACTGCAAACCAAAAATCTACAATAGACTGCAAAAATGGTGCCAGCCAATGCTTCCACCCCTGGAGAAAGTCCCAGCAGGTTCCTGCCTTTCTAGCAACTTCCTTAAGATCAGTAAATGGGTCTCCCTTACTTATGGTTCAGGAGCTTTTTATTTTTACTTTGTCTTTTTAGGGCTGCACCCACAACATATGGAGGTTCCCAGGCTAGGGATCTAATTGTAGCTGTAGCCACTGGCCTACTCCACAGCCACAGCAATGCCAGATCCGAGCTGCAACTGCAACCTACACCACAGCTCATAGCAATAACGGATCCCTTAACCCACTGAGCAAGGCCAGGGATTGAACCCGCATCCTCGTGGATACTAGTCGGGTTCATTAACCACTGAGCCATGACAGGAACTCCTGGTTTACGTGCTTTTTAAACTGTTGCTTTTGCTCTGGATCTCAGTGTGAATGGGATTGTGCATGAGCCGTTTAAGATCAGGTTCTTTATTCCCTACAGTTAGTTCTGTGGTTCTCTTGAAATTAATCCACATTGATATTAAAAACAAGACATTTGGGGAGCTTTTCATTCTGGTGCTGTATCCAAAGGTTGGGGTGCCTGATGTGTGGTTCAGTCTCTTCATTCCTCAAGGAAAGTTCTGTATTTTGTTATCCTTCCCAACTGTGGGTCACTGCTCGCAGAGTGGGATCCCAGACAAGACCATGTCTCTGCTTCTCCTATCTGTCTTAATGTGTCTGCTTTATCTTTTGCTTGTGGGAGTGCTGTTCCTCCTATTCTTATGTCTTTCTCAGAGGACAGTTATTCCATATTTAGCTGTAAATTTGCTGTGTCCATGGGAGGAAGTGTGTTCGTGGTCTTCCTATACTGCCATTTTGAACCTCTCCCTTCAGTCTCTGTCTTTTGCTTTTTAATTGAAGTATCATTGACTTAATAGTATTGTGTTAGTTTCAAGTATACGGCAAGGTGATTCAGTTTTATGTTTTTTCAGATTATCTTCCATTATATGTTATTACAAGACATTGAATATAGTTCCCTCTGCTATGCAGTAGGATGTTGTTGCTTGTCTATTTTATATATAGTAGGGTGTATCTGTTAATCCTATACTCCAAATTTATCCACCCACCCCCCTCCTTTTCCCCTTTGGTAACTGTAAGTTTGTTTTCTATATGAATCTGTTTCTGTTTTGTAAATAGATTCATTTATATCATTTTTTTTCGTTTTACAGCCATACCTGTGGCATATGGAAGTTCTCAGGCTAGGGGTTGAATTGGAGCTACAGCTGAGGCCTACACCACAGCCACAACACCAGATCCAAGCAGCATCTATGACCTACGCCACAGCTTGTGGCAATGCTGAATCCTAAACCCACTGAGCAAGACCTGCATCCTCACAGAGACTATATTGGGTTCTTAACCCACTGAGCCACATGAGAATCCCTCATTTATATCATTTTTTAGTTTCCACATATAAGTGATATCAAATATTTGTCTTTCTTTTTCTGACTTATTTCACTTAGTATGATATGTCACTAGGTCCATCCATGTTGCTGCAAATGATATTTAATTATTTTTTATAACTGTGTATATATACACCATATCTTCTTAAACCAGTCATCTGTTGATGGGCACTTGGGTTCTTTTCCATATCTTGGCTGTTGTAAATAGTGCTACTGTGAACACTGGATGCGTGTATCTTTTCTATTCAGTTTTCATCTTTTCCACATATATGCCTATGAGTGGGATTGCTGGATCATTTGGTAGCTCTATTTTTAGTTTTGTAACAAACCTCCATACTGTTTCCCACAGTGACCCAACCAATTTACATTTCCATCAACAGTGTCTCGTTTCTCTACAATGTCTCCAGGATTTATTATTTGTAGACTTTTTGATGATGGTCAAGTCTCCAAATAATGTGGTTTTGATTTGCATTTCTCTAATACTTAGCAATGTTGAGCATCTTTTCATGTGCCTGTTGGCCATCAATATGCCTTTGGAGAAATATCTAAGTATTGTGCCCATTTCTTGATTGAGTTGTTTGGGGTTTTGATATTGAGTTATATGAGCTGTTTGTATATTTTGGATATTAACCCCTTGTCAGTCTCATAGTTTGCAAATATCATCTCCTTTTTTGTTTTGTTTATGGTTTCCTTTGCTGTGCAAAAGCTTATAAGTTTGATTAGGTCCCATTTGCTTGCTTTTGCTTTTATTTATTTTGCCTTGGGAGACTGACCAACGAAAATATTTCTGTGATTTATGTCAGAGAATGTTTTGCCTACATTCTCTTCTAGGAGTTTTTTGGTGTTCTCTTATATTTCTGTCTTTAATCTGTTTTGAGTTTGTTTTTGTGTATGGTGTGAGGGAGTGTTCTAATTTCACTGATTTATGCATAGCTGTCCAGCTTTCCCAATACCATTTGTTGAAGAGACTGTCTTCTCCCCATCGTATATTCTTGCCTCCTTTGTCATAGATTAATTGATTCTAGGCATATGGGTTTATTTCTGGGCTTTCTATCCTATTCCGTTGATTCATATGTCTCTTTTTATGTGAATACCATGTTGTTTTGATTCTGTAGTATTGTCTGAAGTCTGGGAGGGTTATGCCTCCAGCATTGTTCTTTTTCCTCAGAATTACTTTAGCAATTCTGGGTTTTTTATGGTTCCATATAAATTTTAGGATTATTCGTTCTAGTTCTGTGGAAAATGTCATGAGTAATTTGACAGGGAGTGTTTTGTCTGTAGATTGCTTTGGGCACCGTGGCCATTTTAACAATATTAATTCCTCTAATCCAAGAGCATGGGTTAGCTTTGCATTTCTTTGAATCATCTTCAGTTTCCTTTATTAGTGTTTTATAGTTTTCTGCATATAGGTTTTTTACCTCTTTGTTTAAGTTCATTCCTGGGTATTTTATTTCATTTATGTGCAATTGTATACGGGATATATATATTTTTTTACTTTCTTTTTCTGATATTTCATTGTTAGTGTAAAGAAATGCAACAGATTTTTGTATATTAATCTTGTTCCCTGCTCTTATGTGGAGTCTTTAGGTGTTTTTTATATAGAGTATCATCTTACCTGCAAATAGTCATAATTTTACTTGTTTTATTTATTTTTCTTGTCTGATGGCTGTGGCTAGGACTTCCAATACTATGTTGAATAGAAGTAGTAAGAGTGGGCTTCTTTGTCTTGTTCCTGAATTTAACAGGAAGCCTTTCAGCTTATTTCTCTTGGGTATTATGTTGACTGTGGGTTTCTCTCTCTTTTTTTTTTTTTTTGGTTTTTTCATTTGTTTGTTTTTTAGGGCTGCACTCACCACATATGGAGGTTCCCAGGCTAGGGGTCGAATCAGAGCTAGAGCTGCCAGCCTACACCATAGCCACAGCAACACCAGATCTGAGCCATGTCTGCTGCCAATACCACAGCTCACAGCAATGCTGGATCTTTAACTTACTGAGTGAGGTCAGGGATCAAACCTGCAACCTCATGGTTCCTAGTTGTATTCATTTCTGCTGTGCCACAATGGAAACTCCTGTGGGTTTCTCTTAAATGGCTTTTATTGAGATGTGTTCATTCTACATCCACTTTGGTTGGTGAGAGATTTTTTTTATGGCCACACCCACAGCATATGGAAGTTCCCAGTCCAGGGATGGAATCTGAGTCACTGCTGCAGTATATGCCACAGCTGCAGCAATACTGGATCCTTTAACCCACTGCACTGGGCCGGGGATTGAACTCATACCTCCACAGCGACCCAAGCCACTGCAGTCAGATTCTTAACCCACTGTGCCATAGCAGGAACTACTGATGAGAGTTTTTACCATGATTGGATGTTGAATTTTATCCATTTTTTTCTGCATCTATTGAGATAATCATTTGGTTTTTTGTCTTTCATTAATATGGTATATCACATTGATTGATTTGCATATGTTGAACCATCCTTGCAAACCTGGAATGAATCCAACTTGATCATGGTGTATGATCCTTTTATGCATTGTTGGATTTGGTTTGCTAAAAATATTTCTTTGAGGATATTTGCATCTACATTCATCAAAGATATTGACCTATACTTTTCCTTTTTGTAGTGTCTTTGTCAATTTTGTATAAGGGTGATGGTGCCTTCATAGAATGAATTTGGGAGTGTTCCCTCCTCTTCAGTCTTTTGAAATAGTTTGAAAAGGATAGGTCTAAGTTATTTGCATATTTTAATAGAACTTCCCAGTGAAGTCATTTGGCCCTGGACTTTTGTTTGTAGGGAGATTATTATTATTATTATTATTATTATTATTATTATTACAGATTCTGTTCTACTTCTAGTGATCAGTCTCTTCAAATTAACTCTTTCTTCATGGAAAAACATCCCACGGTCATGGATTGGAAGAATTAATATTGTTAAAATGGCCTTACCACTCAAATCAATTTACAGATTCAGTGTGATCTCTATCAAGTTACCCATGACATTTTTCATAGATAATCCTAAAATTTATATGTAACCATAAAAGACCCAGAATTGCCAAAGCAATCCTAAGGAAAAAGAACAAAGCTTGGAGGCATAACCCTCCCAGACATCAGACAATACAACAAAGCTATAGTAATCAAAATAGCATGGTACTGACATAAGAACAGACATATGGATCAATGGAACAGAATAGAGGGCTCAGAAATAAACCCACACACCTACGGTCAATTAATCTATAACATAAGAGGCAAGAATATACAATGGAGAAAAGATAGTCTCTTCAACAAGTGCTGCTGGGAAAACTGGACAGCTACATGTAAATCAATGGAATTAGAACACTGCCTCACACACGTACAAAAATAAAACTCAAAATGGATTAAAGACTTAAATATAAGACATGACACCTTAAAACTCCTAGAAGAGGAGTTCCTGTCATGGCTCAGTGGTAACGAACCTGACTGGCATCCATGAGCTCACGGGTTCAATCCCTGGCCTTGCTCAGTGGGTTAAGGGTCCAGTGTTGTCATGAGCTGTGGTGTAGGTCGCAGATGCAGCTCAGATCTTGCATTGCTGTGACTCAGATCTTGCATTGCTGTGGCATAGGCCAGCAGCTACAGCTCTGATTTGACCCCTAGCCTATGAACTTCCATATTCCTAAAAAGAAAAAAAAAAAAACTCCTAGAAGAGAACATAGGCAAAACAGTTTGTGACATAAATCGAAGCAGTATTTTCTTAGATCAGAAATAAAAACAAAATAAACAAATGGGAGCTAATCAAAGTTATAAGCTTTTGCACAGCAAAGGAAACCATAAACAAAACAAAAAGACAACCTACAGAATGGGAGAAAATATTTGCAAACTATGAAACTGACAAGAGGGGACAATATCCAAAATATACAAACAGCTCATACAATTCAGTAATAAGAAAACAAACAGCCCAATCAAAAAAAAAATGGGAAGAAAACCTAAAAAAATTTCTCCAAAGAAGACATATGAATGGCCAATAGGCACATGAAAAGATACTCAGTATTGCTAGTTATTAGAGAAATGCAAATCAAAACTACCATAAGGTATTACCTCACACCAGTCAGTATGGCCATCTTTTTAAAAGTCTACAAATAATAAATGTTGGAGAGCGTGTGGAGAAAAGAGAACTTTTATACACTGTTGGCGGGGATGTAAATTGGTGCAGCCACTCTGGAGAACACTGTGGAGGTTCTTTGAACAACTAAAAATAGTTATCATATGATCCTGCAATACCATTCCTAGGCATATATCTGGAGAAAACTCTAATTCAAAAATATACATGCATTCAGTATTCACAACAGCACTACTTACAATAGTTAGGACATGGAAGCAACCTAAGTGCCCATCTACAGACTATTGGATTAAGATGTGGTACAAACACACACACATTAGCCATCAACATTAGCCATAAAAAAGAATGAAATACTGCCATTTGTAGCAACATGGATGGACCTAAAGATTATCATACTAAATGAAGTAAGTCAGAGAAAGACAAATGTCGTTTGATATCACTAATATGTGGAATCTAAAAATGATACAAATGAACTTATTTTCAAAACAGAAACAGATTCACAGACAGAGCAAACAAACTTAAGGTTACCAAAGGGAGGAAGAGGGTGAGGAAGGGATAAAAAGGAGTTTGGGATTAGCAGATACAAACTACTGTACTATATGTAAAGTAGATAAATGACAAGGTCCTACTGTGTAGCACAAGGAACTATATTTAATATCTTGTAATAAACCATAATGGAAAAGGAAAAAATTTACTGTTTCTTCTTGTCTCAGTTTTGTTAGGCTGTGTTTCTAGAAACTTGTCCACTTTTAGGCTCTCCAATTTGTTGGCGTATAACTGTTCATAGTATCCCTTATGATTTTTTATATTTCTGTGGTATCAGTCATAATTTCTCCTCTTTAATTTCTTATATTGTTTATTTGGTTCCTCCTCTCTTTTTTCTTGGTGATCCTGACTAGAGATGTGTCTATTTTGTTTGTCTTAAAAAAAATAAAAAAAACACCTCTTGGTTTTATTGACCTTTTCTATTTTCTTCTCTGATCTTTATTATTTCCTGTCTTCTGATGACTTTAGATTACATTTGTTCCAATTCTTTATGTGGTAGGTTAGATTGTTTATTTCATTTTTTTTCAAATCTAGTGGCCTACCACTGTCAGTTCTTCTCCTGATCTCGAGCACCAAAATTACTAAAGAAAGCACAGAACCATTCAGATTTGGCCCAGTACAAATTCATGCTACTAAGCTTCAAATGGGTTCTTGTCATTGCTCGGAAATCTTTTCATTCTTGTTAACTTAACTCAAGTAATGTGGATGTTTCAAGCCCTTTCTACTCATAAAAACTTAACCTCATGATGACCCCATTAGATGGCCTCATATCTGGAGTATAGTTGTACTTACAACTTGCAATGTTGCAAGTGTTGTACTTACAGGGCTGCAGTGTTGTACTTGCAGTGTTATATTAGTTTCAGGTGTACAGTAAAGTGAATCAGTTATACATATACATATATCCATTCTTTTTTCCATATAGGTTATCATCATATCTTTTTCATGAATCAAGGGCGTCAAGTATGAGATTCCTCACTGGCCCATGCCTCAACCATAATGTTCTTCCACTGTGCCTATTTACTCATCTTAATTCTTTTCTCAAAAGAAGAAGTATTTCCTCAACATTTTATTGTCAGTTCAATCTCCTTCCACCTCTTGAAGAACCTTACTACCTCTCCATCACTTTCCATTTCTGCCTTCCTTTATAGATCTTTCCTTTCTGCTGTCAAAAATGCATAGGTCCAACAAATGGAAATATAGAGCATGCTCATGAATAGGAAGGTTTAATAATATAAAGGAGTCAATATCCCTAAATTCAATCACAGTAAATCTTAATAGGATTTTTAAAATGAAACTTGACATAGTAATTGTAAAATTCTCCCCCAAATGAAAGTGAGTCATAACAGCCAATACATCTTTGACAAGAACAAAGGAGGACTTGCCCTATCAAATATAAAAACTAGAAAGTCTTATTAATTTTAAAACTGTGTTAACAGTTGAAAGAAAAACACAAGTAGTAATAGAAGAGGATAGGGTTCAGAAAGAAACCCAGATATTTATGAGAATCTTGTATGCAATGAAGGAGGCATATCAAATGACTGAAGAAAGGATAGTCTCTTTTAAAACTGGCATTAAGAAATTTTAAAAGAAAAGGTAAACCATTACCTTTAAACTGAGAGGCAATATAACACAGCGGTGAAGAGCACAGGCTCTGGAACCAGACTGGTAATTCAGATTCTAGCTATACCATTTATTAGTTGTATGACCTCGGTCATATTACTTAACTCTCTATGCCTCTGTCTCCTCATCTGTAAAATAAAGGTTATAACAGCATTTACATTACAGTGTAATTGGTAGTATTAAATAATTTAATATATGTAAAGTACTTAGAGCAGTGTCTAGCACATAGTAAGTACTGTGTAAGTGTTAAGTATGAGAATTATTTTTTACCTCATACCACTCTCAAAAATAAAGTCTGAAAGAAAGAAGTAAAAGTCATATGGATTAAAGAGCTAAAAATAAAAACCAAAGCCTTGAAAGTATTAGGAGGAAATATAGGGAAATGTTTTAATTATGGGGTGGAGAGGACCCCTCCAGAAGCTGTTACAAGAAAAAATGTATTCAGTTATGTAAATGAATAAATGACCCAAGATACCACAGAAAGTTTTTTTTTTTTTTTTTCATTTTATGGCAGCATATGGAAGTTCCCAGGCTAGGAACTGAATCCAAGCCAAAGCTGCGACCTCCCCCGCAGTTGTGGCCATGCTGGATCCTTTAACCCACTGCACCAGGCCAGGGATTAAACCCACGTCTCCACAACAACACAACCTACTGCAGTCAGATTCTTAACCCATTGCACCATGACGGGAACACACAGAAAGTTTAAAAATAAGCCACAAACTTGGATAAAGTATCTTAAACCTACTTAAATTAAAAATCAATGAGATGGTGTTCCCATTGTGGCTTAGCAGGCTAAAGACCCGACATTGTCTCTGTGAGGGTGTGGGTTCGATCCCTGGCCTTGCCTAGAGGGTTAAAAATCCAGCATTGCCACAAGCTGCAGTGTAGGTCACAGACACAGCTTAGATTCAGTATTGCTGTGTCTGTAGCATAGGCCTCAGCTTCAGCTCCAATTCAACTCCTAGCCTGAGAACTTCCATATGCCACAGGTGCAGTCATAAAAAAAAAATCAACAAGAAAAATATTGGAAGAAATGGGCAAAAGCTATGACTAGATAAGCTACAAAAGAGGACATACAGTTGTCTAATAAGCATGTGCAGAAGTTGATCAACCACACAATCAAGTTAATCTATATGAACAGAAATAATTTTTTTCTGTTAAAACATCAGGTGAAAATGTCTACAGAGATTTTCACCAAATTAAAGGGTATGCTTGGGATGATGTATTAAAAGTATACAGGGTAACCTGTCAAAGGGACACCCATCTGTGTCTCAAACGCACTATATGGCTCTAGGCAGATGGCACCACCTCTCTTGGCCTGTTTTATTATAAATAAAATGAAGTTTCTAGAGACTTCCACTTTTGGAGTGGCAGCATGAGAAGCTAATAGGACCTGTTGCCCAGTAAAATAATCACAACTGTTGAAAATTATAGTAAAAACAACCATTTGAAATCTCTGTAGGAGTTCCCGTCGAGGCTCAGCGGTTAACGAATCCAACTAGGACTCCATCTCCTAGAGCAATGGAAATAAAAACAAAAATAAACAAATGGGACCTAACTAAACTTAAAAAGTTTTTGCATAGCAAAGGAAACCATAAACAAAATGAAAAATAATCTACAGACTTGGAGAAAGTATTTGCAAAAGATGCTACTGACAAGAGATTAATTTCAGAATATACAAACAGCTTATACAGCTTAATATAAAAAAACAACCCAATTGAAGAATGGGCAGATGGAGTTCCTGTCATGGCTCAGTGGTTAATGAATCCAACTAGGAACCATGAGGTTGCAGGTTCAATTCCTGGCATCGCTCAGTGGGTTAAGGATCCGGTGTTGCCGTGAGCTGTGGTGTAGGTCGCAGACGTGGCTCGGATCCCATGTTGCTGTGGCTGTGGTGTAGGCTGGCAGCCACAGCTCCGACTGGATCCCTAGACATTTTTCCAAAAAAGACATATAGATGGCCAACAGGCACATGAAAGGATGCTCAGTACTGCTAACCATTAGAAAAATGCAAATCAAAACTGCAATGAGGTATCACACTGGTCAGAATGGCCATCATTAAGAAATTGACAAATAATAAATGCTGGAGAGGGTGTGGAGGAAAAGGAACCCTCTTATATTGTTGGTGGGAATGTAATTGGCGGCTCCACTATAGAGAAGAGTATAGAGGTTCCTTTAAGAACTAAAAATAGAGTTACCATATGATCCTGCAATCCTACTCTTGGGCATATATCTGGAGAAAACTATGAATTCAAAAAGATACATGCATCCAATGTTCACAACAGCACTATTCACAATAGCCAAGACATGAAATAGCAACCTAGATGTCTATCAATAGAGGAATGTATAAAGAAGATGTGGTACATGTATACAGTGGAATATTAGCCATTAAAAAGAATTAAATACTGCCATTTGTAGCAAAATCGATGGACCTAGAGATTATCATATTGGGTCAAAGACAAATATCGTATGATATCACTTATATGTGGAATCCAAAAAATGATACAAATGAACTTATTTGCAAAACAAAAACAGACTCTCATAGACAAATTTATGGTTACCAAAGGGGAAAGAGGGGAGGGAGATAAATTAGGAGTTTGTGTACACATTACTCCTATATGTCAAATAGATAAACAACAAAGACCTACTGTGTAGCACAGGGAACTGTGTTCAATATCTTGTAATAAGCTATAATAGAAAAGAATCTAAAAATATATATTTGTATAAATATATAATCATTTTCAGATATATATGCATTTAACTGAGTCACCTTGTTGTACACCTGAAATTAACACAACATTGTAAATTATACATTGGTTTTTAAAATAGCTTTTTAAAAAAGGAAAGGAACCCCAGGAAGATTAACAGTTGACTTCTCCCAAGAAACAGTAGAAACCAGAAGGCAGTAGTGTATTTAAAATGATTAAAAAAAAATAACAGCTAACCAAGAATCCTGTAATCAGCAGAATTATCTTACAAAAATGAAGACATTACCAGATAAAGAAAAAATGAACTTATTGCTAGCTGACCTGCCCACAAGAAATATTAAAGGAGGTTCTTTAAGTTGAAAGCAAGTGACCCCAGATGATAATTCAAATCCAAACTAACAAATAAAAAGCACTGATAATTAGGTAATTAATTATACAACAGTATAAAGGCATATTTCTTTTCCGTTCTACTCTTGTATTATTTAAAAAGCTGATGTAGGAGTTCCTGTCATGGCTCAGCGATTAATGAATCTGACTAGCATCCATGAGGACGCAGTTCAATCCCTGGCCTCACTCAATGGGTTAAGGATCCGGCGTGGCCATGAGCTGTGGTATAGGATGCAGATACGACCTGGATCCTACATTGCTGTGGCTGTGGCATAGGCCAGCAGCTACAGCTCCGATTGCACCCCTAGCCTAGGAACCTCCATATGCCATGGGTGCAGCCATAAAAATAATAATAACAGCACAAAGAAGGCAAGTGGGAGCCCGTTTTGGACTAAAGAATGACACTAGAGAATAACTCAAGTCATAGGAAGAAATGAAATAAAACAGAAATGGGAAATAAGAAAGTTAATATAACAAATTATAAATATATACTTCATTCTTCTTTTAGTTTCTTTGAAACCCACAAAATTATATAAAGAATTAAAACTATTGTTGAATAGTCAAAACTTAGCACAAAGCTACAGTAATCAAGACTGTGGTATTGACATGGGGATAGACATATAGATCAATGGAATAGAATGAAGAGTCCGGAAAGAAATCCTCACTTTTATGGTCAGTTGATTTTTGACAAGGCTGTAAAGACTATTCGATGTGAAAAAAATAGCCTTTTTAACATGGTTCTGGGACAAGTGGGTAGCTACATGGAAAAGAATGAATTTTGGACCCCTACCTCACACTACATACAAAATTAACTCAAAATGAATCAAACACCTAAATGAAAGAGCTAAAATTATAAAACTATAATTATATATAAACTAAAATGATAAAGCTTTTGGATGCATGGGTTTAAATCTTTTGTAACCCTGGATTAGGCAGTGTTTTCTTAGATATGACACCAAGAGCACAGGCAGTAGAATAAAAGTAGATATCAGCAAAATTAAAACTTTTCCATAAAGGCCATTAAGGAAGTGAAAAAGCCCATAGAATGGCAGTAAATGTTGGAGATCATATATCTGTTAAGGGACTTGTACTTAGAATATATAAAGAACTCTTAGAACTCAATAATATAAAGACAACTGAATTTTTTTTAATAGGGAAAGGGTCTGAATAGACATTTCTCCAAATGTATTTTAATGGCCAGTAAACATATGAAAAGATTCTTGACATCATTAGTCATCAAAGATAGGCAAATCAAGACACAATGATCTACTACTTGACACCCACTAAGATGGCTATAATCAAAAAGATAATAACAAGTATTGACAAGGATGTGGAGAAAGTGGTGCCCTCATACACTGTGATACTGTAAAACAGAGCAGCAGCTTTGTAAAACAGTCTGACAGTTCCTTAGACAATTAAACATGGAGTTACCATATGACCCAGCAATTTCACTTCTAGGTGTATACCCATAAGAAATGAAAACAAATGCTAAACAGAGACTTATACACAGATGTTCATATAGCAGCATTATTCATAATAGCCAAAAATGGGAGCAACCTAAATGTCTATTAACTGATGAATGGATAAACAAAATGTGATATTTCAATACAATGGAATATTAATTGGCCATAAAAATGAAGTACTGACACATGCTACAACATGGATGAACCTCGAAAACAGTATACTAAGTGAAAGATGCTGGTCATAAAAGACCGCATACTGTGTGACTGGAAATTTATCTGAAATGTCCAGCATAGGCCAATCTATAAAAGACAAGTTAAATTAGTGGTTGCCCAAGGATAAGGGAGGAGATATTGGGGAAAATAGGGAGTGACTGCTAATGGGCATGAGGGTTTCCTTTTAGGAGGATGAAAATATTCTAAAATTGATTGTGGTGATGGTGGCAGAACTCTATGACTATACTAAAAGGCATTGAATTTTACACTTTAGATAGGTAAATTGGTATGTGAATTATATCTCAGTAAAGCTGATACACAATATTCACTTCAGGAACCCTGAGAGAGCCCAAAAGACAGCATTTGTGTTCTAAAACACCTGCAGTTTTGTTAAAGATATGTATGACTGCCATATTTATTAAGATGTTGAGGACAGAGAAAACTGGCTTCAGATATGAGCCTCAGAAAGTCATAAGAGCAAACACCTCTATTTGCTAGCATTCATTTGTATGTTACATAGCCAAGCCTATGTCACTTTGGGGTGAGTAGATGCATGGATGCATTTCTTCATTGACGATTAATGATTCTCCTGAGCAATGCTGGACATGAAGGTAGCTAATGCCAACGAAAATAAAACTCCTAGCACAGAAAACTGTATCCAATCTCTGGGGCTAGAACATGATGGAAGGTAATATCAGAAAAAGAATGGATCACTTTTGCTGTACAGCAGAAATTGACACATTGTAAATCAACTATAGTTTAATAAAATAAATTAAAATTAAAATTAATAAACTCCTCCAGTGTTCCCTGCCTAACTCATTGAATGGCACTATCATTCTTCCATTTGCCCAAGCTAACCATCTAAGAGTCATCCTAAACTCCTCCCTCACTCCCACTTCTAATCATCCCTAAGATCTGTCAGTTCTACCTCCTATATATCACATATTCATTCATTCACTTCTTCCCATCTTGCACCATCAACCTAGCTGAGGTTATCATATACTGCGGGAACTTTTTAGCTGACCCCTCGCATTTTTTGCTTTCTTCATTTCTCCATCAAGCAACCAGAGTGATCTTTCAAATTTTAAAATATGTGTGACCTTGTTTACTCTTCTCCAGGAGTTTCCCCTTACTATTAAAGACCAAAATCCTGAATGTAGCCTACAATGCTCTGCCTACCTGTCCATCCTCATCTTGAAACTCTTTCCATCACTCACTGTACTGCTAGCCACACTGTACTCCACAAGGCCACCAATTACCACCTCCTAGACAAATTTTATGGCCTCTTTCTTTACTCTGGCTTTCATTTTTTTTAATTTTTTATTATAGTTGATTTACAATGTTCTGTCAATTTCTGCTATACAGCAAAGTGACCCAGTTATACGTTTATATACATTCTTTTTTTCACATTATCCTCTATCATATTCCATCACAAGTGATTAGATATAGTTCCCTGTGCTATACAGCAGGACCTCATTGCTTAGCCTTTCCAACATTGACCACTGCCTCCTTACTGAAATTCTCTTTTCTTTTGTCCTTCATTTTTTCTCCACCCCTCTGTGTTGTCTTTTCCCTCTTACCACCCAACTATGAACATTTCCGATATTCCCTACTCTTTCATTCTCTATATTCTATACTCTGTCCTTTAAGTGGATTGATATATTTCAACTATTACCTGAGTTCCAATCCATATCTACAACAGCCTACATGATCTCCAAAGCTACCTCAATCTCAACACAATTAAAATAGAACTTATCATTATCTTAATCCCTTATCCCCAGAAACATTTCCTTCAATGTCTTCTTCCAGTTGTATCAGCATTCTCTCAGCCACTCAAACTGTGTACTTTAGAGCCATTTTTAATTGACCTATCTTCCACTCCCCAAGTCAAATCAGTTATCAAGTTCTACTAGTTCTTCCATTAGAATGTTTCTTAGAATGAATCTTTCCATTTCCGTTGTCACTATTCTAGTTCTGACCCTCATCACTCATTCTTTGACCCTTACAACTCCATTTAAATAGGTCTCGCTATATGTGTTTTCTCGCATTCATGTCTGTTCTAAATACCACTGCTATTTCAGTCTTACTAAAACTCCAATTTCATCATATAACTAACTTTCCTTCTCAAAAAGTTTCAGTGACTTCTCACTGCCAGCAGAATAAATTCCAAAATCTGTGGCCTGCTATGCAAAATCCTTAACACTCCAGCCCAGTGTTTCACAAATTACATTCCGCAAGATGTTAGTGAATGATCTGCATACTCTGGATTAAACAAAGTTACATGGTTTCTTTACTGTAAAACTTCCTGAAACTTTTAATGAACTAATGTGCATTATAACTCTCCCAAGAGTGTGTATATAGAATGTAGCATTTCCAAAATGTATTTGACTAAAGAACCCTATTTTTATATACCATCTGTTAAAATTTTTCAGGACACTGATGTTCTAAGGAAAAGCATCTAGGAAGTGCTACATTTCCAGTCCTATTTCCCATTAATTTCCCTACATCAGTTGTCTGCTTGGGCCAAACACCTGTTAGTCCCTTGAGACATGCTCAGTCTCAAGCACAATCTAAGTCTTTATTGATTCTGTTCTGCCCACATTGAATACCCTTCTCTCTCTCTCATATATATTTTTACTTTGTATTGAGATACAATTCATTTATCATAAAATCCACAATTTTAAAGTATAAATTCAGTGGTTTTTAATGTGTATATATACATATATAATATATATACACACATACAAAAACATTTTACTAATATATTATGTATACTCTAGTATATATTAGTAATATATACTAATACCATAGTATATACAGTATATACTATATATAGAATATACTATAGTATATATAGTGTAGTAATATATGCCAATTATATATATATACACACACACACTAGTATATATATATATATATATATATATACACACACACACCTTTTTTTGCTTTTATACTAGTGTGTGTGTGTGTGTGTGTGTGTGTGTGTGTGTGTGTGTGTGTGTATACTGTTTTTTTGCTTTTTTAGGGCTGCACATGCAGCATGATGGAAGTTCCCAGGCTAGGGGTGGAATCAGAGCTACAGCTGCTGGCCTACACCACAGCCATGGCAACTCGGGATCTGAGCCTCATCTGCAATCAATCTACACCATAGCTCATGGCAACGCCGGATCCTTAACCCACTGACTGAGACCAGGGATTTAACATGATCCTCATGGATACAAGTCGGATTCTTAACCTGCTGAGCCACAACGAGAACTCCCTTTTTTAGTATATTCACAGAATTCTACAGCTATCACCAGTATCTAATTGTGGAACATTTTCATCATCCCAAAAAGAAACCCCATTATCGTTAGCACTCACTCCTCATTCCCTCCCTCCTTCCCCCAGCCCATGGCAACCATTGATCTGCTCTCTGTCTGTGTGGATTTGCCGGTTCTGGACATTTCATATAACCTCTCTATAGCTAGATATCCTGCTCATCTACCCTAAGACCATGTCTGTTTTCCAGTCATTTATTCAGTCATTCAGTTAAAATCACAACACGATCACCTGTCAGGCTATAAATGTGCAAAGTAGATAACGTTCTTCCTTTAGGGAACTCCAAGTCTAGCGGAGGAGACAGATGATACAGTGTTGTAAGTGCTGTTGTGCTGTGAACAAAGTGCCATAGGAACAAAGTGGTACAGATAATAAATTGTGGGGAGTCAGGGAAAGCCTGACTGAGGAGGTAGTATTTAACTGAATATTGATACATTCAGCAAATATCTATTGTGTGCTTATTATGTGCCAAGCACAGTGTTGGATTCTGAGGATACAAAGATGAACTAGAAAAATTCCCTGTACCTCCAGGAGCTCAGCCTGGAGGGGGAGATAGATAAATATATACAGCTTCAAAACGATGCGGTGTCAGTTGTATTAGAGACATGTAAGGATTGCTGTGGGAACAGAGAGAAAGGAATAACCAACACTGTGAATTTGAAGGAGTAGAAGTTTATCAAGTGGACAAGGATTGGGTGGGTGGTGGCATTTCAAGCAGAGAGACTAAACCTCTGACTTTGCCAGCCTAATGTTTCTTTGACTGAGCTGGAGCACCTCATGCCTGTGTTACTCTAGCCCTTAATCAGTCACATTCCTGGTGTAGTCCTCCTTGTACATGTTTGCCTTGTCTCCCCAGAGGCATTACGTGTCATTTAGGATAAGAACTTTGTCTTGGCCTTCTTAGCACCCTCATTCTCAGTGTTTCATGCACAGTAACTTTTGATAGATCCACATGAGTGAGAGGTACAGCTGAAACAAGGTCATTGACACTCTCAAGAAACTGCTGCCCAGATCTTCTATCACATTTTCCCCTTCAAGGGCCTGAGACTTCCTGTGTAGACGAAGGGCTTTGACATGTAATGAGCACAGGAGTGCTACCTTTGTAGTACATCTCCTGTATAACAGCTGCAAAGGTAGCTCTTTAGGCTAATCCTTTTTGCTACTGCCAAATCTTGTGATCAGCCATGTTAAAAGGCAAAGGAACCGTCTTAGAAATGTGCGCTTTTTGGAACAAAATAGCTAGGTAGGAGTTCCCATTATGGCTCAACGGAAACAAATCTGACTAGTATCCATGAGGATACGGGTTTGACCGCTGGTCTTGCTCAGTGGGTTAAAGAACCGGCGTTGCCATGAGCTGTGGTGTAGGTCGCAGACACAGCTTGGATCTGGCTTTGCTGTGGCTGTGGTGTAGGCCGGCAGCAGTAGCTCTGATTGGAACCCTGGCCTGAGAACCTCCATATGCTGCAGGTGCGGCCCTAAACACACACACACACACACACACACACACACACACAAAATAGGTAGATACTGTCAACGCTAAAGATTAATTTTTTTTTTAATTAGAGTCAGTTGACTTCAGGTAAAACAGATTACCCTCCATAATGAGTTTTTGCCTTCAAAGCAAAAACTGAGGTGCTCCCGAGAATAAATTCTGCCTCAAGATTGTAACATAGAAGGTGTGGTCTGGGTTTCCGGCCTGTTGGCCTGCCCTACAGATTTCAGACAAGATTACAACATCAAGTCTTACCTGAATTTATAGCCTGCTAGCCTACTGTACAGATTTCAAGCTTGCCAGCCCTCACACGGTGTTAGCCAGTTCCCTTAAATATACATATATGCAAAAAATAAAGATTAATATAATTTCTATTCCAAACACAGACTGATGCAGGTCAAGGAAATTAAGAGAGTCAATAAAACTACTCCTTGATGACCCTCTCTGAAAACTGGAGGTAGGTACTGGGGAGATAACTGACTGAGGACAGCCCAAAGACTAGGACTCAGTCCAAGAGGGCCTCATTGCTTTTTCGGTTTGTAAGTCACTTCATGAGGTCTTGCTATGAAGCATTCCACAAGTGACAGACCTTCAAGATGTTCTCCTCCTGTTCTGCAGGAGCACAGGATTGCTCGTGGAGGCTGTGGCTTCTTCCTCGGTGTCAGCAGAGCACCCATTGTTTAACAATAATGAGATGCAGCCCTGATAGAGTCAGTACTACAATGATTATGGCAGTAATAATTGTAAACCCACTGTTCTTGGATTTCAGCAAGGCTACCCAGAAATTGAGATTCTCTGGCTGATGGTCAAGTCTTGGAATACTGGAATATTTATGTACCTCAGGAAAAAGTATGTATCTGCTGAAAAATGGTGTGGCCTGGCACTGCGTTTCCTTAACCATCTTGGCTCCCTCAGGAGAAACTATGAAACTCAGGTGAGAAGGGAAAGGGCTAGGGGTGGACGGGATGACTCAGGGAGCAGAGAGGTTCCATCTGGCTCTTAGTAAGGATATAACCCTACCTTCCTTGACTAGGAAAGGATCTTGACCATTGTTTTTCTCAGTGGTTCTATAAAACTGCAAGGGTTAGGGGACTATAAACATTCATTTCTTAGAGTAAAAAGGAAAGATACCAAACAAGGATGAACTTAAAAATAGCAGATGGAATCAAATTAAGAACAATGACAAGAGTGAGCTCTGGACCAGTGCGTGTAAGAAAGGACCAGCCTCTATGCAAACAACAACTGTTTAAAAAATATTTCCATATATTTACAATAGCCAAGACATGGAAGCAACCTAAATGTCCATCAACAGAAGAATGGATAAAGAAAATGTGGTACGTATATACAATGGAATATTACTCAGCCATAGAAGGAATGAAATAATGCCATTTGCAGCAACGTGAATAGACCTAGGATTAACACACTAAGTGAAGTTAGACAGTGAAAGATAAAACACATCATATGATATCACTTATGTATAGAATCTAAAAAAAAGGGATACAAATGAACTTATTTGCAGAACAGAAACAGACTTTGAGAACAACCTTATGGTTACCAAAGAGGACAAGTTGGGAGGAGAGAGAGACTGAGAGTTTGGGTTTGGCATATGCACGCTGTGGTATATGGAATGATTAACCAACAGGGACCTGCTGTATAGCACAGGGAACTCTACCCAATATTCTATGATGATCTATGTGAGAAAAATCTGGAAAAGCATGGGTGTGTGTACGTGTATAACTGAATCACTTCGTTGTACAGCAGAAATTGTCACAATATTGTAAATCAACTCTAATAAAACTTTTTAAATTTTGTTTAAATTTTTAAAAAATAAATGAGATATTTTCTGCAGGAACCATTCTGAGTAGCAGACTACTGGGCTCTTAGCTAACCAGGGGAGGCTCGATGGAGAAAAAGTCTTCTTACCAAATGAGAGCAAAGTTTATGTTTCAAGTACTTTCTCCCTTATAACAGCTACCTGTCTCTAGTAAACGGACCTAGAATGAGGGGATGCCTTTTCCCCAAGAGAGTATTTTTTCCCCATAGTGGCGCCTCAGGTCTCAGAAGGTTAGACTCTCATGCCATCCCATGGGTCTGGGAAGCTTTCATACATTTCCTTTCCTCTCAAGAAACCTATTTGCTATTCTCTTTCCCAGATGAATGTTCTGTACAGTGAGCTTATGGAAGCATTAAATAAAAACAAGGGCTCACTTTTTAATGAAGAGTGAGAACTGCTGGAACAAGGCATATAAAGCAGGCAAGCTGACAGCAACCTGAAGATGTGTGGTCCTGAGATGTTGAATATTTAAATTCTTACCAAACTTGCTCTTAAGCTTTTGTTTCTGTTTTTTCCTGCCCTGTTTCATGTTGTTAAATTAAACTGTATAAAATAAAAGCTTTTACTACTGTGACTGGCTCACTTCTTGGGGACCAATGATTTTTCCAACGTGCTAAAGAATATGTATATTGAAACAGCCCATGTGGAAGCAAGGTGATTCATGCCCCATGTGAACAAAAGGGGATGTTCATCCTGGTCCAACATAGGTTGCATTTTATTCGAGAAGTGCTCAAATTCCCAGTACCTGAAGACAACAGAGAACCCATACATTCATCATCAGGAGGACTTTAGTGGTCTTTGGGCCTGGCATTGAGCACATTCATGAAATCTATGACATCCTTGAAACTTGGCTGTCCAGTCTCTATCAGAACATATCCTGTGAGGGAGCTCCCTAGTGGTCTAGTGTTTAGGACTCAGTGCTTTCACTGCTGCAGCCCAGGTTCAATAGCTGGTCTGGGAACTGAGATCCCAGATCAAGCCATTGCACACAATGGCCAAAAAAAATAATTTTAAGGAAGTTCTCATGCCATTTGCAGCAACATGGATGGAACTAGAGAGTATACTAAATGAAGACAGAAAGACAAATACCATGATATGATATCACTTATATGTGGAATCTAAAATATGGCACAAATGAAACTATCGGCAGAGTAGAAACAGACTCATAGACATAGAGAACAGACTTGTGGTTGCCAGGAGGAGGAGTGGGAGGGACTGGGAGTTTGGGGTTAGTAGACACAAACTATTACATTTAGAATGGATAAGCAATGAGATCCTGCTGTCTAATACAGGGAACTATGATAATCTCTAGTCACTTGTGATGGAACATGATGGAGGATAATGTGAGAAAAATAATGTATGTGTGTGTGTGTGTGTGTGTGTGTGTATATATATATATATGACTGGGTCACTGCTGTACAGCAGAAATTGACAGAACAATGTAAATCAACTATAATAAAAATTTTTTTTAAAAAGAATGGATAAGCAATGGAGTCCTACTGTATAGCACAACTCCAATCTCCTGCGATGGATCATGACACATAATAATGTATGAAAATCATTATCATATGATTTGACTGAGTCACTTTGCTGTACAGCAGAAATTGGCACAACATTCTAAATGAACTATATGTTAATAAAAATTTTTTAATAATAGAAAAAAAGGAGTTCTCTGGTGTTCTAGTGGTTAAGGATTTGGCATTATCACTGCTGTGGCTCGGGTTCGATCCCTGGCCCAGGAATTTCTATATGCTGTGCGCACAGCCAAAAAAAAGAACATGTCCTATAACAGGGAACCACCGAGACAACACAATCCACATTTTCTGACTAATTGGTAAAATACCCTTCCTCATACTAAACAAAAATTTGTCTCCCTGTAACAGGTCTGCTTCCTCTGTCCCCTAGCCTCCTTTTTTAATCTTCCAGCTAAACACTTCAGACACCCTCAACTGTTCCTTGTATGACGTAGTCACCTCTCTCCCAGAGCCAAATCCCTTGTTCCACTGAGGTCTGACCCACACAGAGTTCAGCAGCCTCATTCTGGCTAGACTGGTGTTAGTGTACTGAAAGATTACACTGGCTTTTGGAACGCCATCGTGTCACAGTGGTAACGAATCCAACTAGGAACCATGAGGTTGTGGGTTCGATCCCTGGCCTCACTCAGCGGGTTGAGGATCCGGCATTGCCATGAGCTGTGGTGTAGGTTACAGATGCGGCTCAGATCTGGTGTGGCTGTGGCTGTGGTGTAGGCCAGGAGCTGTAGCTCTGATTCGACCCCTAGCCTGGGAACCTCTATGTACCACAGGTATGACACGAAAAAGCAAAAGAAAAAAAAGATTACACTGGCTTTTTTTCCCCAGTTGGTTTGTATTGTTTAACTTTTGATTTTGAAATAGTTTCATGCTTAGAGAAAAGGTACAAGTAAGCACAAAGAATTGTCATACATCCTTTACCCAGATTCCCTGTTAACATTTTACCACACTGCATTATCATTCGCTGTGTGTTTCTTTCTGAACCATTTGAGATTAATTTGCTGACTTCTTGCTCCATTACCCCTTAGTGCCACATCATTATGTATTTCCTAAAAAAAAAGCTACTATTCTCATAAATGACCACAGTATACCCATCAAAATTAGAAAGTTAACAATGATAACAATTCTACCATTTGAATTCAGACCCCATTCAAATTTCACTGATTGTCCCAATAAAGTCCTTCATAAATTCAGAATCATAAGTTGCATTTAGATGTTGTCTCTTTCATCTCCTGCAAACCAAACAGTTCCTCAGTCTTTCCTGATCTTTCATGACCTTGACATTTCTGAAGTGTACAGGCTAATTTCTTTGTAACATGAACCTCAACTTCAGTGTGTCTAGTGTTTCCTAAAAATTAGATTTAATTTAGGCATTTTTTGGTAGGCACACCACAAAAGTGATGTGTTCTTATCGGTGCATCATACCAACAGACATGCAATGTCAGTTTTTCCCATTGAAGTTTTAAAATCAACATGATATCTATGATATAAGTAATTATGAACTATTTTGTAGGAGATACTCTGAGACCAAATATTCTGTTCCTCATTAAACTTTCACTCACTAGTTTTAGCTTTCATTGATTCTTTCCTGAATTCATTTTTACCGTGATGGTTGCTAAATGTTGATTTTTTAATTGGTATCATTTCTCTCATTTATTAGTTGACATTTATTAGGTAGAACATTTTCTTCTCCCCTGCTTATTCATATTTTAAAAATATGTTTTAGTACAGACTACTGGATTTCTATCTTATTCAGAGAGTTATTATCCACTATTATCACTATTTTGCTGCTCAAAACTGGCTATGTCATTCCTTGAACACTTACTTTGTGACACAGTAAAATGGTCCAGGCTCATCTTGTACTTTCTCTGCCCTGCGCTAGAATCAGTAATTTCTCCAAGAAGCCCTTGTTCCTTTTAATGGATAATGGTAGTTGGTGCCCCCAAGATGTGGGTGTTAGGTGTACTCACTACTGGGGTGCCATTGTTTTGAGATCCTCGCAGTGGACAGAGTTAGGAAATAAATGTGTGGATGTGTATATACCTATATGTGCATATAGGTATATACAAAACCAAGTTCATACTGATATCTCCATTTTCAATCCAACATCGGAGGTTTAATTTTTTTTTTTTTTTTGGTCTTTTTAGGGCCACACTGCAGCATATGGAGGTTCCCAGGCTAGGGGTTAAATCGGAGTGGCAGCTGCTGGGCTACACCACAACCACAGCAACACCAGATCCAAGCCGCATGTGCAACCTACACCACAGCTCATGGCAATGCTGGATCCTTAATCCACGGAGCGAAGCCAGGGATCAAGCCCATGTCCTCACAGTTACTAGTGGGGTTCATTACTGCTGAACCACAACAGAAACACCAGTTAGGTAAAGCATTTTATAAACCCTTGTGATCACTAGTTCCCTTCCATGTCTCAAGCAAATTCTCCTTTCCCATAATGTGTTCCAGAAACTTGCCTGGGATTAAGGTGAAATCTGTCTGTAGTTTATGAAACCTATCATCCTCCCTTTAAAAAGGAGCCTATGGTGCTCGCTTTGGCAACATATACTAAAATTGAAATGATACAAAGAAGATTAGCAGGGCCCCTGCATGAGGATGATACACAAATTGTTGAAGTGTTCCATATTTTTACATATATATATGTATGACTGCGTCACTCTGCCATATAGCAGAAACTGGCACAGCATTGGCGATCACCTATACTTTAATAAAAAAATAAATACAAAAAAATCAAATAATAAAAAGGCAGCATCTTTGTTATTCCCCATAGCTCCCCAAAGGTTCCAAACACCAGTGCAAGTGATCTCATCAATAGGTTCTCAATGGGACTTCCCTTCGTGGCTCAGTGGTTAACCAATCCGACTAGGAACCGTGAGGTTGCGGGTTCGATCCCTGGCCTCGCTCAGTGGGTTAAGGATCCGGCGTTGCCGTGAGCTGTGGTGTAGGTTGCAGACGCGGCTCGGATCCCGCGTTGCTGTGGCTGTGGCGAAGGCCGGCGGCTACAGCTCCTGTTAGACCCCTAGCCTGGGAACCTCCATGTGCCGCAGATGCGGCTCTACATAAAAAAGGCAAAAGACCAAAAAAAAAAAAAAAATAGGTTCTCAAGACAGCCTCAGATACAATTTGTCTGGGCCAGGAGACTCAAACTCATTTAAAGCACCCTAACCCTTTCGTACAAGTTTTGTACTTACCAGGATCCTCAGTTCCCTCTTAGCAATGTCTCCTTGACCCTTTCCAGTCTAATGGGCAGAGTCTGTATGGTGGAGGAGATCAGAGCAAAGGAAGAATTAAAGAGGTCCTCTGTATCTTTGTTGTCTGGAAATATGACACCATTTTCATGTTATACCCTGTGGTACTAATTGGAATTCTTTTGACATGTGCTTATGCTATGTTTGTGATTTTAAAAAGTAATTATTTAAAATTAAATGTACTATCTGTCCCAACTTGCAGATTTTATGGCCTCAGTTTGCAAACAAAACTGAAAAGAGCCTCTTTTTCTTACTCCTAGAATTAGCTCATTTTGAGTCAGGCCTTCCTGATATGATTTTTGACATGTTAGTATTTTATATTCATCTTTGGTCAAATGCCCTCTTTCAACCTATTTATCACCAATACATTTTTATTAATCTTTAAACATTCTTTTTCTCATACTAACTTCCATCATGTTCTGTCCCAAGTGATTCCCTGTGCTGTACAGCAGGACCTCATTGCTTATCCATTCTAAATGTAATAGTTCTCATCTACTAACCCCAAAATCCCAGTCCATCCCATTCCCTTCCCCTCCCCCAGCACCCATAAGTCTGTATCTCATCATCAAAGAACTGCCTCATTTAATTCACTTTTTTTCTTTTTTTCTCCTTTTCAGGGCCGCACCCGTGGCATATGGAGGTTCCCAGGCTAGGGGTCTAACAGGAGCTGTATCCGCCAGCCTATGCCACAGCCACAGCAACGCCAGATCCGAGCCGTGTCTGCGACCTACACCACAGCTCACGGCAATGCTGGATCCTTAACCCACTGAGCAAGGCCAGAGGTCAAACCTGCATCCTCAGAGATTTATTAACCACTGAACCATGGCAGGAACTCCCACTTCATTTTGATACTTTTCCTTCTACTTATTTTTTTAAATGATTTTTATTTTTTCCATCATAGCTTGTTTACAGTGTTCTGCCAGTTTTCTACTGTACAGCAAGGTGACCCAGTCACACATATTCTTTTTCTCACATTATCATGCTCCATCATAAGTGACTGGATATAGTTCCCAGTGCTATTAAAATACTTCACAATTACCTGGTCAAAATTTGGTTTCTGAGCGCAATTCAACCCTTTTGGAGGGTGGCCAAGTAGAAAGCTCAAGAAAATTAACAGTTTATGCATCATTACTGAGTGCTGAGCACTTCATGTGTGTCATCCTGTCTAATTGTCGAAACAACCCCGGAAAGGAGGTGGCATCATTCTCCTGTCATTGTTCCTTCCTTCTTTCTTTCTCCCTCCCTCCCCTGCCATTCCTTCAGGAAACTGAAGTCACTTAAGACCACACAGCTGGCAAGTGGCGGAGCCATGATTTAAAACTAGATCTACTGGACCCCAGAGAAATTGTTCTTTCTTTGCCCTCATGCTACCCTTCTTTTTTCTGAACCATCTGAAGTCTGCCTTCTTAGATTCTAGGGCAAAAAAAAAAAAACCTTACTACGTCCAGCCTTATGCTCTCACAAATCCTGAGCTAATATGATTGCTCTTCAAGTTTCCACTTCACCAGTCAGTTCTTCGTTATTGGTCAGAATTAGGTCATGGAAAGCAAACAGTTTTCTTGTGGATTTCTTTGCTTTCTGAGGGGAAATACTGTCAGCAAGACAAGTGAAAAAAAAAATGAAACGTTCTGCTTTTAAGCAAATGAAACTCAAGAGAGACCCTGGACAAAACCCATCACTGCCACCACATCTTGCCTTGTGCCATTTTTATAATGTGCATCAGAAATGCATCATCCATTTCTCCCATTTTATGAAGTGCTGTGTGACGCACTTACACTATATGACCTGGTCCTTTCTCCTTTCAACTTCACCAAAACTCTACAGAGGACCCTGACCCTGTTTTGTGGATTTCTTTTTGTGTGCATTTTTTAGGGCCACGCCTGCAGCATATGGAGGTTCCCAAGCTAGGGGTCCAATCAGAGTTGTAGCCGCGCCTACACCACAGCTCATGGCAACGCCAGATCCTTAACACTGAGCAAGGCCAGGGATTGAACCCAAGTCTTCATGGATGCTAGTCGGGTTCAGTAACTACTGAGCCACGACAGGAACTCCCCTTTTTATGGATTTCTGTACATACAGCACAATGCCAGCTCCCATTCTCAAAAGGTACCTTTCTTCTTAACAGTGTGCCCCTTCTGATACCAGACTCCAGTTGTAAATTTGATTCCTCCAAGTCTTAATGATACCTCTTGGCTGATATTTCCTTGAGTTAAAATTTCAAGTTTGCTTCGTATTAGGTTGAACCATATGAAGCTGCCGTTTTAGTGGGTAAAAACTGTGGGCTATTGGCCATTTCACGTAATTCAACCCAATGCACGTGCTGTGCATTGATACAGAAACAGCTTAAGCTGTAAATTCTAGTTCTGACTCTTCCCAGATGTATTCTTCTGTGACTGAATGGGCACCTCTTCCAGTGCTGTTCTTGTTGTCATATCCGATATTATCCATAGTAATTGGTTTTATAATATTATCAGATCATTTTTTCCTCCTCTCCCCTCCATTTTCAATTTAAAATTCTCTTTATCAGATCAGCAAGGCTCTGGGTAAATATATTTGCCCAGTTATCATAGAGAATTCTGTCCCTAGGCAAGAGCCCAGCAATTCAGTGTTTTAAACTATAGTCCAGACAAAACAGTTCCATCACAGAGATAGGCAGCTATTTTACCACCTATATAGTCTTTTCTAAAGTACCAATTTTCTTCTGTAAGGAAAAAACACACACACTGCTTGGTCCCTCACGTCCTTGAATTTTCTGGCCACAAGTTCATAGTCCTTGGAGATAGTTTCTATGTCTCCTTCGGTGGAACCACTCATCCCTATAGGAGATCTACCGGTTGGAACAAGAGGTGAAGGAAGGTGGAAATGAGCAGCATTTGTTTGATATAATAACTTTCCCATGGCTTTCTGTTAAACTGCAATGAAAATACATGATCAAAGAAAATATTCATATTATGTGTGCATACTTATGGCCTCCCTCCATGCTATCAATCAGGAAGCCACCAACCATTCATTCATTCGTCCATTCATTTTCTTTCTGTTTTTTGGCTTTTTAGGGCCACACCCATGGCATATGGAGGTTGCCAGCCCAGGGGTTGAATTGGAGCTGTAGCCGCTGGCCTACGCCACAGCCACACAGATGCCAGATCCGAGCCACATCTGCGACCTACACCACAGCTCACAGCAACACTAGATCTTTAACCCACCAAGCGAGGCCAGGGATCAAACCTGTGTCCTCATGGTCCCTAATCAGATTCGTTTCCCCTAAGCCACGACAGGAACTCCCGTCCATTCATTCATTCATCTGTCCATTCAGACAATGAATAATTGTGGTTTAGAGCCAGATCCTGCCTTCAATGAGCTTATAGCCTAGTTAGGCTTAATTTGTGTTATAATAATTACGATATTAAAGATAGAACATGAATGCTATAAAAGTAGAGGGAAAGTGTAGAGATTCCAAAGGAGGGGGTCAGGAAATGCTTTGTTAAGAAAGTTAACCGGACTTTAAAGATGTACAGGATTCAGACATAAGGGACAAGGGCGGAGGGTACTCTAGGCAAAAAAAAAAAAAAAAAAATTATAGCTTGGCAGAGGCACATAATCTTTCTGTACAAGGAACAGTAAATGGTTCCGTTTATTTGCACCATAAAGTGCTTAAAGGGGAGGGGTGCGGAAAGCTTAAAAAAGGTAGGTGGGAACCAGATTACAGAGGATCTCCAATACCTGGCTAAGGAGTTTGAACTTTATTCTATAAGCCATGGAAGGAATTTGAGCTGGGGAGTAGTGTGCAGGGACAGACTCTGCAAACATTAACCAGGGCAACAGTGGGTGGACTGGATTGGAAAAGGGAGAGTCTAGAGGAAGACTAACATGGAGGTTATTATAACTTCTCTATTTCACCCTTTTATAAAGCCCATTCTTTTCATGAACAGCACTTATCGGTTTGTAATTATACCACCTGTGCAATGGGCTGTTTGATGACTGTCTCCTCAGCAGGGAGCTCTGTAAGGGCAGAGACTTATCTGCTTTGCTCACTGTTGTATCCCCGGGGTCTGACACGTGGAATTATGTGTTGGTTGAATGGATGAAGATGAAGAATCTGTTGGGATAATAGCAGTGAAAACAGTGATGGTGGATGTGAGGGCTAATAGACCTAATCAGAAACAATGTAAAGTTTTCAGATCTGGGTGGGGAGAATGTTTCCAGGGTCAATTATGGCAGAGAGCTTTGTATGTCTCTGAGAAGGTATAAAATCGGATGAGTTGGAAGCCATGCTGACTTTGAGAGCAGTTTCAATGGGGTGGTGAGGGCAAAAGCGGACTGTAAAGAAATACTGAACCAGGAAGTGGTGAGAAATAGATGAGGCAGCACAGTGGTGTAACTTGGAACCAAACTGCCTAGGTTCAACTCCTTGTTCTCCTGCTTACTAGCTGTACAACTTTGGGTGAAGTACTTAGCTACTCTCCTCTCCATGCCTCGGTTTCTTGTTTCTAGAGCGTCCTAACAATAGTCAATTGAGTTGTTGTAAAGAGAAAACGAGTGAAAACACACGCAAAGCTCATAGAGCGATGCCTGACACCTAGTGCTTTGGAAGGTTTGCAATTATTATTCAGCTCTTGCTCTCTGACAGAGTCCTTGCACCCACTAACTCCTGACACTCTCTCTCTTGTCATTCTCTTTCTCCAAGAGATGTGTGTTTCCCAGCCCTAGGAAAGGCTTCCTTACCTTTATGCGGCAGCTACAGCAATGTGGGGTTTTTACCTTCTCTTCTGTGGTTTTGCAGTCTTCTGCTCATCAGTCTTGACTCTGGTTTTCCTTCCCCTTTACCTTCTCTACTGTCTGTTGTTATTTCTTCTCTAGAGTGAACTCTAGTAGACCCAGGAGAGCACCCTTTTTGTCTTCTGTCTCCTCTACTTAACAGTGGTGGAGGGGTGTTCCCCCTTGACAACTTTAGGATCTTTATACCTTTACCTCTTGAGTACTTTTGGTTCTTTTTGAAGTTTCCCCCTCATTTGACCTAGGAAACTTCAACTTCTCTGATAAGCCAAAGGCATGGGAAACTTTTTAATGCCTCAAGAAAAGTTGGAAGCTGAAAAACGCCTTGAGTTGAACACAAGGCCAGCAACTGATTAAAAGCCAAAATTGGTGCATCACTGCCTGCAGGGGGCTCGGAACCAGGAAGCACTTCCTGGTTGGCGTCTCACAGCAGAATCTTCTTCATGCTCTGGTGGGAACCACCACCAGGAACTACTATTTGCCACCATGGGGCACCTGCACTCTCCTTAGGAGGGCATCCAGTGGTACGTTTGGCACCTCAATTCCCTATTTCCCTAGCGCCATTTCTTTGTCTAACAGAAAGCAGTCACAAGCAGTACCCTCTTCTAATACAGTTTTCTATTTTTTTAAGTTGTCCTGGCATCCTGCACCTCTACCCAACTGGAAAAAGAAAATTCCCCAGGTCCTAGTCTACACGTCTCCTGTGGGTCCTTTTGCTCCCTTCTTCCCAGGAAGGACCTGACCTCTGTCTGTCATGTCTGATCGTGTATAAGCCAAATGTGCTCTTGGGCCATGCTCTTAGTGGCTGTATTTAAGTCTTCCACATCATCTGTATCATTGTTCATTTGTTTTTGTTTTTGTTTTTCAATTGCAAATCCACAAAAGGCAGGAGTTGTCTTTTTGGGAGGGATTCCACATAGCACATGTCCTTGAGAATGTCAATTTTCTCATTGTCAATAAGCATTAGAGCTAGGAGAGCCTGTAGAGATCATCCATGCAACTTTGTCCTAGATTAAGACAGCGAGGCCCAGAAAGGCGGAGTTCATTCAACATCATTTATTGAGCATCTGGCATGTATTAGCTGCTGTTAGGGATACAAAGAGACACCAGATGCAATCTCAACCTTCTAGGAGCTTTTTTGTCTAGTTGGAGAAGCACATTACGGACAAGGGAGAACAGAGTTAGTTCATATAAACTGCTAGAGTGGAGCAAAGGAAGGGAGAGGGAAGCTCTTCCAGAAAGTCTAGTGACATCATCATGAAAAATGCCACTGGCGCTAGAACTTGAAGTTTCACAGGGATGGGGACTAGAAACATTCCAGAGGCTTTGCTCACAGGGAAAAAGGCAAGAAGTGCAGAAGGCTTTGTAGTGAAACATCAGGAAATAATGCAGAAAAGCATATTGGGGCCTTTGGAG
The DNA here is from genome assembly GCA_004024745.2 of Catagonus wagneri. Lineage (NCBI taxonomy): Eukaryota > Metazoa > Chordata > Mammalia > Artiodactyla > Tayassuidae > Catagonus > Catagonus wagneri. The sequence goes on from PVHT020000026.1 coordinate 8,118,729, forward strand.
GGTGTTCAGTACTTCCCTCCCCCACATGCCACACCCCTCCCCCACCAGGCTGGCCCTGCTGAGCCTACAGGACTAACCTGACCATCACCTCCTCAGAGCAGCCTTCCCCGGGCACCATCCCTAAGCAGGGCCCCTCACTATATTATCCTCTATTACCGCATCCTATTTAGTGACTTCACAGCATTTAGTATAATGGCTAACTATATACTTGGTCACTTTTTTTCAATGATTTTTATTTTTTTCCATGATAGCTGGTTTACAGTGTTCTGTCAGTTTTCTACTGTACAGCAAGGTGACCCTGTCACACATACATGTATATATATATATACACATTCTTTTTTCTCACATTGTCACGCTCCATCATAAATGACTAGATATAGTTCCCAGTGCTATACAACAGGATCTCATTGCTTATCCATTCCAAAGGCAATAGTCTGCATCTATTAGCCCCAGATTCGCAGTCCATCCCACTCCTTCCCCCTCTCGCTTGGCAACCACAGGTCTGTTCTCCATACTTAGTCACTTGTTTGTTGCCCTCCCCCCACTAGACTAGAAGCTCCTTGAGGGACTGTCTTCATTTGACTTGCCGCTGTATTTCCAGTCCCAAGCACGATGGGTCATGGCTCTTGTTATTGCGAGGGTAGGGGCAGTGATAATGAAAACAAAGAGCTAAATTTGAACAGACACTGTAAAAAATTAAGCTTTGATAGGAGACTGGATATGAGGACCAATGGAGCGAAATCAGATTTCGAGGTTAGGTGACTAGGAAAACGGTGGCACTTAGGAGGGAGACAGAAGAGTAAGTGGAAGAGTCTTCCTTGAAGCCAAAGTGCCCCAGGGAGGAATGGAGTCACTGTGGGGAGAGGGGGCTCTGTGTATTCATCTTTCTGTGACACTAAGGCTGAGAGGAGTCTTTGAATGTCATGCTTGGGAGGTCATGGCTGACCTTAAAAGCTTCTGGGCACTTGATAAATTTATGTTGAATGAACAAACGGTTAGTAAGTGGGAGCAGAGCAGGGAGACTAGTCGGTTCCTGGTGAGAAGGAGCAGAGTGAAAGAAAGGGAAAGAGCTAAAGGAGAAGAAACGGTTGGAGGTGAAAAGCAGTCATAATGGATGGAACAAGATCCCGGAGGAAGTGGCAGGGACACCAGAAGAGAACTGCTCCAAAAAACAGAAAACAAATTTCACATTTACCCCAGCAGTTTGGGCCTTATCAAATCTCTTCCCTCCAAGCCTGAACCAAAGACCAGTGCCTCTTGCCTTTTACTGAGCACCTGCTATGCGACAGACTCTGTTCCAAAAGCTGGCGCTGTGAAGACGAATAGGATAGACTCTGTGCTCTCAAAGAGGAGTCAAGGAGAGGAAGCCAGATGTCAAGAAAGGCCATAAAATGTTCCAAGCACAGCAGAGGGAGAGACAGCACAGTGCTTCGGAACGGCCAGTGCAGCCAGCCTGCGCTTGACTCATAGCTCTGCTGTTTATTAGCTGCATGACCTCCTTGTGCCTCAGTTTCAACTAGAAAAGGAGGATAAGGGCACCAAACTCATAGGGCTGTTTTTGGCAATAAGTGAATTAAAATGCACAAAGCACTGAGTGTGGTTCCAGTCGCATAGTAATCATGAAATAAATGTTAGCTATTATGATAGTCAAAGTTCTTATAGGGCCGAACAGAGCACAAAGTAAGGAACGGTCAATGTGACCCATGGCATGGTGGGAGAAGAGGTACTTCAGGAAAGGCAGAAGAGAATATGGGAAATTCATGAATTACGTCTTAAAATGTCAAGAGGAGTCTTCAAGGTGAGCTAGATTGGGTGGCAGCGAGGGCCTTCATGGGCAGAAAAAAAAAAAGTGAGCAAAGACACATGGTTGAAGTGCGTTCAGGGAACTCATGGCTAAGAGCAGACGGGGCCACAGTAAAAAGTGAGACGGGAGAGAAAGGCCAAGGCATGATGGCAGAAGGGATATGCTAAGGAGCTTAGACTTTTTCCTGTAGGCAAGGGGTCCCAAGGCTGTGGGGTGCTTTAGACACAGATTCTGTCAGCTACAGGAAGGATGGCTGTGGTGACAGGAAGGCCAGTCAGGAAAACATCTTCTTGCACATGTCCTTCACTGCGAGCAGGCAGATCTGAATCCTTCTTCTCAAACCAGCTACTTTCCAATCCTCTGATGTACACTAGATGCCTCTGGTGAGAGTGCCAGTGCCAGGGACAGGATGCAGAGGGAGCCCATTAGGTCTAACCACTGGTGGGCTAACCACTGGAAACCACCGGGTGGGTATCACAGTGTGACAAAGGGCTCGGTGCTGCAGATCAAACTGAGTTGGGGCTTCACTGCTGAAATAGACTATCCTCTGCCAAAGCTCACACTACCAAAACCGCATTGGTTGGGCAGGAACCAAGGTGTGCGGGGGCCAGTTCTGCTCTTTCTGGGAAGTGATGAGGAAGAGAGGCTCTTGAGGAAATTGGAATTTGAGCTTCAGAAAGTTTTCCGCAGTGATAACAGAACGTCCAAGAGGTGCCAGAGAACCGACTGACTAAGAGGATTAGTGGAATCCAGGCGATGAAATCCTAGGTAGGAACAGGGATGGAGGACAAAGCATGGGAGCACTTATGTGAGCGTGCTGTGCACCCAGGCCTGCGTCTCTCACAGGCACTGGATCGTAAGGTCGCCTTGGGAAAGTTAAAGACTCTTTCAGCAGCCACTCATCTCCCCTCTACAAGGTTTTCTGATCTTTGGCTTCCAGTCAGTGGTTGGCACTGGGCGAGTGATATCTCCATAGGAGGGCTCCACTGTCCTTTGGTATTGACCTTTCTCCTCAAGCCCAGTGTCCCTTTTCAGTTCCATCGTTTTTTTTTTTTTTTTTTTTTTGCTTGCCTTTGACCCACTCAGACACTTGCCCCTGTAGTCTCTTCCCAGTCCTTCAGCTCAACCCCTACTTTCCTCTGTATTCGTATCAGTTTCATCCTTGAACACAACTTCCACACTCATTTTGGGTAAAGATTTCGCTTTCAATAAATAATTTCTAGAAGCACTTTCACCTTAGATAAAGTTGGTCACTTGTATATGAACAAATATTTCATGTGGTCATGAGCATCATCCTAGGAATGACTTTATTTATTTATTTTTTTTAGGGCCGCACCGGAGCTGTAGCTGCCAGCCTACACCACAGCCACAGCAATGCAGGATCCAAGCCGTATCTGTGACCTACACCACAGCTCACGGCAACACCGGAACATTAACCCACTGAGCAAGGCCTGGGATCGAACCCACGTCGATACTAGTTGGGTTTATTACTGCTGAGCCATAACAGGAACTCCATCTTCGGAAGGTTTTAATTTAAGATTGCTGGAGATGATGAGACTTGATGGGCTGCATTGTCAGCAGCAGAGCCGGGTCCCACTTCAGCCATGCCTCCTCTATGAAGGACGGCAGCTGTGGAGACAGGCTCTCAGCACGGTAGGATCAGACACCAGCTCTCTGTCCCCTTTGCACTTAGGAGCTAGATATCCTTAAAACCCCACAGTCCTCTTTGGGGACTGCTTTTTGGTGTGCTGCCTTCTAATAAATGAGAGAAAGTGTGAAAGGAAGCAACCTGCAAACTGCCAAGCACCCAAACACGCAAGGAATGTCATCCTCAATGTGGTTCAGCCCGCACATACTCGATCACCGCTCCTGTCCTAAACCACGGCAGGAAGTCCTCGGGCTTCTCCATACAAGCTGCTGGGACATCAGTCATGTCCTAGCCCCCTGTTCTAAGCACTCCTCCTCTCATCAGAAGGCTGCCGGTATGACTACCACCCTGCTCTGCAAACTGGGGCCCACTCTGGGCCCATCTCACCCTCATTTCCCTGCGCTCTAGTGCTTTCTGCTAGCAAGGAGGCCAGCTTTTTCTTACCTTATTTATCACTTGGTTCTCTGCTGCTCCTTTGGCTCCCACTTTCTCTAACAGACATCTTTGCTGCAGTAGGCACCTCCTATCTTGTGTACCTTTTGGAAAAATGTCAGCATTTCACCACCAAGGATGTGGACGCCCTCCACACACACCCGACCGGCACTACCTGAGGCAGCGTTTGGCGGCGGGAATAGAAGACCGAGCACATAGCTTTCACAAAGGACCTGTTATGACCACAGCGGTATAGAACCGTACAGAGAAACACCTGACTCAGTCAGCTGATGGTCACTACGTAGAGAGCCTTTTGGCCCCCAAAGGCTTGGGCCATTTTTCCCCCTGCTGTGCCCCCACCTTCCCCTCTCGACTACTTCAAGAAGGTCTCTGAGCCACAGTTCATTGCAACTATCATTTATTAAAAAATATATGTCTCCTTGGAAGGAACACTGGTAAACCGACTAGTGTCATGCTTGCTGTGAATCTCTGCTTTTCTTCTCTGGGAGGGGTAGAGGGTTGAGCATCATTCGGACAAAATCACTTAACGTCAGAAAAATCAACACTCCCTGCTCACCCCTCCTCACCAGAAGTCACAATCGGCCACCAGTTTACCCCTCTTGCCTTCAACCCAGTGTCCTGCCCAGGTAAAGCTGCTGCCCTTTACCCACATTCTGGGCCCCACACTTTACAGTGAGCCTCATCATGCTGGTAGGAGAACTGCTAACAGATTTCCTAAATGTGGCTGGTAGCACTCAAAGCATCTTAAACAAGTATCACTTGCACTGATTACACAGTGGGCTAGGAAAACCACAGACTCAATCCAAGGGCCAAGCACATTCATGCTCTTCTCCCCTTGGTCACAGCTCCAGCGTGGAGCTGAGGGAGGCATGGTGGGGTGGGATGGGCGGGGCCTGAGCCACACCTGCTGCCTGCATTTGTGGTCAAGGGGAAAATTCCCTCCATCACTTATCACTGTCTGACTCTGGGAAAAAGCAACAAGGTTTCATATCTCAACAGTAAGTGAATCTTAGCTCTACAGCTCAAACTGACAGCATTAAAGTCTGTTTTCTTCTTGAAAAAACAATAAGCTACCAGCTGTTGGTGAGGAGTTGGGGTCAGTAGGGCATAAGAAGCAGCTGCAAAAAAAAAAAAAAAAAACCCAAATCAAACTTTTCATTACGTGGCTGGCCAAGCTCAGGGCCGTCCCACTGTCCCAGTGCAGGACTGCAAGACAAGTGATCCCTTGACCCTGCTGGGGGGCCCCGTGACGGGGCCTCAGCTGAGCCCAGCATGTCCCAGGCAGGTAAGTGACTAAAGGGCACATTACAAGAGGAGCCCCGGCTCCTGCTGGTTCTCACCTGCTCCCACCTCCCCTTCCGCTGACAGGACAGCCAAGCCTGGGTCACCTAGTCTATCGCGAGGCCTGGCTCCTCCAGAACATCAAGAGCCTTTAGAACATGGTCAAATGGGATTCTGCGCATTCACTTAAATAGTAAAAGTAAAATTTGGAAGAATGAAAAGGCTGACACAGTAGCACAACATGGTTTTGGTTTGACAGCAGCTTAAAAATGAACAAAAAGGAAACCTCTCATGCAGACATATCAGGTGGCATAAGACAATCGGCAATTTAATACGGTGGGAGCACCGTTAGCCATTCTCTCTCCCCACCCCCACGCAGGCCTGACTGCTCCCCAAGGGCAGCAGCACCAGCTGCTCTATGGTCACGGCTCCAAGCATCTTGCCCCCAGGCAAAAGCCCTTGCTTGCCGGCCTCCAGCTGACCCCTTCCTAGAGAAAAGCCCAGCTCTCTAGAGAATGACCAATGCAGGTGCCCTGATACAGCACTTACTACCACTTTCACTCCCTCCCCAACCAGTTGGGATATAAGATGCCATCTGATTGGAATATGAAAATTAAAGCATTTCTCTAATAACACAGTACCACTGATGAAGTCTCCATAGATTTTCTAGTCCAAGTGTGTGTGAATATATATATATATTATATGAGAGTGTATAATATATATATATAATAATTTCTATATATTTTATATAAATTACATATATATATCTATATATAAATAAGATACTTTCTGTCGCCGTGACGCCGCGCCGTCCCGAGCCGCGAGGCAGCGTACAGATCGTAGCAAAGCCCGGGAGCCTCTCCTCTCGTGGTGCGTGGGACTCGCTTCACAAGCCGCGCAGTTGTCCAGTCTGTCTTTCCATAAGTCCTCCTCTCTTCTCTTTGCTTCTGCTTGGTTTTATGAAAACAATGACTCTGATGGATTTGCACCTGTGCTAGTGCTTGGGAAAGGTCCATGCAGGAATGGGCACAGTCACATGATGAGTGAGATGGCATCATCCCAAAAAATAAACTAAAACAAAACAAAAATTTAAAAAAACATAATAACAGGACTAGAAAACTCAATTTTTTGGACATATCTAAAAAAGGGGACAAGAACAGTAGTCATTTGTTCTCCCCGTGGGGACAGGAATGAAGAGGGAGGAGGGAAAAGGGACTTGATTTCTTCTGTTCACAAGAGAATGGTTGGAGGGGATTCTTCAGAGTTTTTCAGGGGATGGGACCCAAATGTAGTGCCCAGACTGGTCCTCAATGATTTGTTTGATTTTGTTATAAATCTCTTCCAGTGAGTCACCCTGTACAATGGCTAAAGTGAAAAGGAAAAGAGAATTATTACCGTCGCCCACAGCACTCCCCAAACCCCAGCAACCTGTCCCATCGCAACAGCCCCACAGCTCAACCCCGCACATTCACTAGGCAGCTGTCCGGGAGCCCGGGGCTCGATGTCAACTTGCAGAGACAGTGACACTGAGCAGCAACGAGTAGGAAAATGTCTTGTTCAAAAAATGTTTATTGAGCACCCATGAGATGCCAGACCTTGCAGCTCTTGCTGCTTTTGGCTGCCATGAGACCAGCAGCCTCACCAGAAGATTTGGAAACTCTCAGTTACCCAGAGCAAGAGCTGAAATTTCTGGCAAGCTGCAGTGCTCCTGGGGCCATCACATCTCTGTGTCAGAGGTCAGCCTGATAAACAAGGACACTCAGCACCAACCTATACACACATGTCACCATACTTCAAAAGGTAAGCAACAGAAACCTTCCCAACTGTTCAGGAACTGACCCTCTAAAGTAAGTGACCATATAAGCACACACACACCCCTGCATGCACACACTGACATGCAGCGTGAACACCATGCCAGGGGATCATCATCACCAAATGTTTACTCGTGCAAGGCCATGTGCTGGACGGGGAAGCCTGGGAGGCAGGGAAACAAACTAAAACAGGGAGCCTACAATCTAGGTGGGACACCAAGACAAAATGAACAAAGTGATCTAGGGCAGCGTTTTCTGATGGTGGCTGATACCACAAACAGTCTAAACTGCTCTGGCTAGAGGGCACTTGAGTACTTTGGAAAGGCTCGAGCTGAAAGGCATCCAGAAATTCTGTGCAAGGTATCTAGGCCTCTTCAAAACACTCACAGAATAGGTCCAGCTGCTCCCATGTTACCCCGGCTACACAGCAGGGGAACTTACCTGTGAAGTATTCTCCGAACTCCTGCTCCAGTTTCATGGCTTTGTCATAGATCTTATTTGCTTGTTCGTACGTCTGCCGTCGGTTCATTTCCCTGCCAAAGACATGGAAGAAAATAGTACCCAACTAGATTCTGTGTTTTCATTAATAGAAAGGATTGTTCCAGGCTCCCTGAAAGGCTGCACAGCTGCCCTCTGAGAGTAGCAGTGGCCCAGGGCTAAATATGCTCTTCAAAGCTTCCAGGTTGGAAAGTACAACGAGGAATACACGCACAGGCTCATGAATCCGAAGAAGCCCCCAGTGAGCAGAGCTAGGCACAGACTTTCCACGGAGCACCCGCTGGGTCTTATCCCTGCCCAACAAACCACTTGATTTTCTTTTTTTTTCTGAAATATTATTTTTACTTTAAGAAAATTACGGGATGAATGTAGTTCTTATTCCAGGAAGGGAAATATTAGCAGAGGATTTTGGCATACTCTATCTGGTCCACAGAAGGAACAGAATAATTTGGGTTTTTTCTTTTTTTTTTTTTTTTTTTTTTT
>PVHT020000026.1:8126806-8148915 GCA_004024745.2 Catagonus wagneri
CCCCAAGTTCGTGATTTTCTTTTCTGTTGAGATGTTCATTTGTGCAGTGTTTTAGACTGCAGTTATAAGAGATTTCATATGGCTTTTTCATTTCCTTTCCAGGGCCCTCTCCTAGCCAGGTGTGTCAAGAGTCTCAGCAAATACTTACATAAGCGCTTCAATGGACTTGGGCTTGATGAAAATGGCAATGGGGTAAAGTTGTGATTGCTGCAGCCTCTTGATAGCATTGCCGGAAACATCTAAGATGCAGTGCTTGCCCTGAAAAAGCAAGGACCGGCATCAGCCCACCTAGTCCCTATCTAACCCCCATGCCAACCCAAACATCTGTCTGGGGGAAACATGGGGCCACCCAGAGAGGCCTGGAAGATTCTACCTCCCAGGCTCCACATTTTGCTCCTACTACCCAGAAAAGTCCACCTCCATAGATGAAGTGATGCTCTGGGGTTAAGCTGCATGGAAGAGACAGACAGACGTCACCAACCAGGGGCTGGGAAAATGCAGAGTGGCTGCGGCTTTGGTCAGCACTGCCAGTAGGTAGGCCCTGTGCTGAAACGCACTTCGGCAGGAGCATTTCTGTGTTCCCTCTGAGGTGATTTCGCAGGGCCACCTCTTCTTTCCTCACCCTCTCTGCAACTGCCCGCACTGACTGGATGCTGGTCCCATAGAGATTATCATTGAATTGGCCCGCCTCAATGAATTTGTTGTCCTGAATATCCTTCTCCATTTGTTCTCGGGAGACCACAAAGTGGTAGTCTTGCCCATCCACCTCATTATCACGCCGAGGCCGGGTAGTATCTGCAGGAAAAGAAGAAATGGTCTGTGGTACAAGGACAACAACCTGCCCTGAACCAAGAGCTGACTTGTTCCCGCCTCGCCTGGGCCCCGGGGCCACACCACTGCTTCTCAGATGAGCGGGGGAGGTGGGGGAAGCAGTAGCAAAAAAAGGTTGTTTTGCCTATGTGTCACACTTCGGGAGCGCTCTGCTTCAGCTTCAATTGGACCAAAAAGGTGAGGTTTCCTAGGCTAAATCCCCGTAGAAAGAGGGTGCCAGACACAGTATGTGATCCAGCAAGCCTAACAAGCCATCCCCACACCACGTCCACATCACGTAGTTGGGGTGTCCCCAAACAACTGTTTGTTCCTGATCATCCTACTCAAACTTCTCACCAAGGGAGTGAGCAGGCTGGCCTGATGTCTTCGTCCTCCCCTTCCATCAGCTCTGGGGGAATGTATTACTGTCTAATCTATTCCAGGGTGTTAGATGCACCCTGCTTGCAGAGAACCCTAGAACCCGGCCGTAGGCCTTTTGCATAAAACATTAGAACAACAATTCCTAAGGCACCAACACCTCCCTCCCAAAGACCTCCTGAGCTCTTACGCGGCACACAGGATCCAAATTTATGCGGGAACTCCGAGATCAGGTCATCATTGACTCTGTCCTTCATTGGGCCCAGGATGATGACAGGCCTTGCATAGTGAACTGGAGAGAGAGAACGGAGATAGTCAGCAAGGGCCCCCACCAGATGGCCTGTCCTCCCTCCCCTTCTGCCTAGCACTGCCTTTTAACTACAAAGACATCAATGAGCCTTTAATTTGAGAATATCTAAGTCCAAGGAAAGTCTGAAATCAGAAGCATCTCCCTTTCCCAGATTTAGGAGAAATCTCTGCATGGGCACCAGCCACTGAAGGAAGGGACCAGGGCCTCTCTTTTAGCAGTGGCCACACCTACTGAAATCAACCTTTGCTATCCTTATCAGTCTGTGTTATCTTTTGGAAAGCATCCCGGCAGCGAGCAAAGGTACAGTGAGGGATGCACAGTGCATGGCTTTGCGCCTTCCCTCTAATGCTAGGAAGCAGTAGAAAAGAAGGAAGCGCCCGAGCTAGATGCCTTTCTACTCCCCCCGTGTTCTCCCCTCTGCCACCACAGCCAACTACTGGGCTGGGTCCCACGACCACCAGCCAACTCAAAGGCAAGACTCTCAGAAGGGGGCTTACTTTCTTGCCGTGTCACTGGCTCATATGACAAAATAGCATCCTCTTGTCCTTCTGTAACAACAACAAAAAAGGGAGACAAGTTAGCACCTCAAAATCTGTCTCCCTGTAGGTCCTTGTCTCCCTACAACGTTCACTTCACCCCCCACCTCAGCCAGAAAACAGCCTTGTCAAGTGGTAATTGCTAACACCTTCCCCGTGGGCCTGTCTGCTTCCCATTGGCAAGAAAGCAGAGGAAGCCCTTCATGGCCCCTGGGACAGGAGTCAGGAGTCCTCTCGTTCGGTGAAATACAGCTGAGCGAAGACACATGACCCAGAAGCCATGAGGCCTCGACCAAAAACCACCCCAATTTCTCAGAACTGTTCTTATAGGTAACGGTTAACTGCTCAGTTGCACTCTTGCTCTGGTAAGAATCACAGGGAAGCTTCCACTGGTCGAGATACACTGCCCATGTCCACACCTCACTTGCGGGCAAGGGAGTCAGGGCACTCATGCAGGTCCTCAAAGCTGCACCTAAAGTTTGCCCTTTTAATGGTCTACCTATGTCCCCTTAACTGGAAGAAGCATCCAGAAAGGGGGCACAAGGCTGGACTAAGGTCTCCTGTGCCCTTAAAGAACAGTACGGAGCTCTTCTTCCCCCTGATGGTAGACCTCCATCTACCTTAACAAGGATAAGCTCTTCCCAGAACAGTCACCAAAGAGACTTGGTGCTGGGCCCTAGGAGGTCCCAAAGTGGTTGACAGCAGTGCTGGGGAAGGCAGCGACATTTGTGTCAAGCCCCAGGATGCTCGTTCACGAGTTTCCTCTGAGCAGATCTTACCTCTGGGCAGATCTTACAGGGTCTCCAGCCACAACTCCTGAGAGGCCAGTGCTCCCAAAGTTTGTGGGGTTTGAATTGTGGCTTCTCTGACCTGGTCATGGGATCTCTGAAGGAAAACTTGGCAGTTACCTCGTCATTTAGCCCAGCTAAAAGGCAAGGATACCAAGCCTTAAGCTATAAGCTACTAGAAATCTGGAAAGGCAATTCAGGACAGTATCCCACAGAGGCCATCTTTGTTTTGGTCTCTGAGCAAATCTGTAGCACCTAGAGCCCACAGTACCCATGGTAGGGATTTGCTCACTGGCAGCTCACCCTTCCCAAGGCCCAGGGATGCTTTCAAGTGAGGTCCTGGCCAGAACTGCAGGGTTTACACTCTCCTTTAATCCACAGCCTAAACCCCATCCCATAAGGAAAATATGGCCACAGCATTTCCTGGATCTCCAAGTGTACATGGCTAAAAGAAGCACTAGCCTCTAAACAGAAATGGAAGCCGTGTAACGCTGGAATGAGGATGGCTGGGACACGCGGTGGAGCTACATGACATGGGGAAGAATGACACACACTTACTGGAACTGCTTTCGCTGTCACTGGTGTTGGATGTCACTCCCTCTGCAAGCCAACAAGAAAGAGACTCCGATTCAGAACACACCACTCAGAGGTCACACGTAGCACAAAACTCAAATGCTCCAGGAGCCAGACACTGGGCTGCTAACCAAGTCAGGCCACAGGAGGCCTGCCACATCAGGCTACCAGCTGGGAGGCACAGCTATAATCCTGAGCCCCTGGCCACCTTGCGCTTATCCCCAGGGCCTTCTCCTTCTGCCAAGGCCCTCTCTATAGACTACCAGCTTCTTCTTTGGCAGCATCCTCTTCATCTGAATCAAAAGAACTGACTTGAGTGGTTTCCAAACCCCACCAAAAAATGCACCTCCCGAGGCTAACAAGAGTAAAGGAAAGGCAGTGACAGTATCAGAGAGAAGCCCAGCAACCAGGCTGTTTGAATTTCCTCCCTAGACACAGCCCTCGAAGTACAGATTGCGCAGTGCTCCAGGACGAAAAGGCCAAGCACTGGGTTAGCTGAGCAGTCACCAGGGAATGATGCTTTGACTAGCAGCCCTCGTGCCACCACTACATGGAAGGAGGGTTTGGTCTCAGTGGTGGGGGGCTGCTCCTCTGTCCACGAGAAGACAGACACATCAAAACACAGGGACAACAAATGAAGAAGGACACTCAGAAGACAAGACAGCTCTCCCGTCTCAGACTCTTGGGACCTGCCCACATCTGAGTAGGCAGAGCAGCCATACTCACAGGAGACACAAAGCACAGTTTGGCCCAAACAAAGCCCACTGCTCCCAAGATGACAGGCAAATGAGATGAAACATGGACACAACAAACTGTGGAGTGAGACACTGCTCGTTTCAGCCAGGATGACACTGTTCCAGACCGTGATATGCTGTGGCCCTCAGGAAGGACTGACTGAGTCACCACCCAGGCTAGTTCCTAAGCCACCCCTCAAGGAAACTCCTTTACCCCCATGCCTTTATTACTTATGGAAGGAGAGTATGTGCTGACAGAACCCTCCTGGCACGGTTATGTGGATGCACATGTGCACAGAGCAGGGCGGTTAAGGCCCTGTCATCTAGGTCCCTTCGTTCTGCACTCCAGGATTATTTTCCAGAGGGGAGACGTTGGTCAGAGTTTCCTCAAGCTAAAGCACTAGATATATATGGTCCATAAAACGCTGCCAAGGCCCTCACCTCCTCAGAGACACTCTGTGGAAAGCCAGCCCACAGCCATCTTCTGAGGTGAGGCCCCTGGACCCCCTGTGACATCCAAGATGCATGTTGTATAAAGGGCTTCACAACACTCTTATCCCTTTTTAGAGAGACTGAAAGAGCTAATTCCTAAGCCCAATTCTTTAGTGCTGTGTCACTAGAAGAATCCAACCAGCTGGCGCCCCTGACCTCAACAGTAGGTTAGAGATGAGCTGAGTTGTGCCCCTGGAGGAGCAATTCTTGCCCCTCTCGCTTGTAAGGTGGGATGCCAAGATGGCTCCACACCAAGTCAAGGTATAAAAGGATAACACGGACATGAATGACAGGCTTTTATTAGGGTACCAGGGATCCAGAGCAAAAATGTGATAATCAGAACCAATTCTCTACTTCCTCCTGCTGTGATATCAGTTCTCAGAAACACTGCCCTCCCCTCACCCTTCGCCCTCACCCACGTCCCCTACACCCCCAACCCCAGCATCTCCACTCATGCCAGAAATAATTAACAATATGTAAGTTTGACTTACTCAGGTTCTTTGCTCCATAATAATCGTCACTTAACCCAGGGAAGTCCTGATTTCACAGACAAGCAGGACAAGGAGGGAGGGAAGAAGGTAGGGAGGGATGAAGGGGAGGAGGGAGGAAGGGAAAGTATTCGGGAGACAAGAAAAATAGAGAAAAAGGACAAGGGGAAGGAAGAATACAGAGCCAGGTGAGCATCAGTGACAGAAGTATGAAATACTACGAAGACCTATTAACTATAGTGAGGTTAAGAACTCTTCTACAGAAGGAACATCTCAGGTCGGATATGATACCTGGACTTCATGCTGCCCCATCTGGTGCTAAAAGGCCTTAGAGTGGATGACCTTTTTGAGGTGACAGGCCGACAGGAGAGACAGGTGACTTACCAAGGCTTGGAGCACCTGTTTCGACTAAATTTGTAGTTATAGAGCCCGGGTCTCTGTTTTGTCCCTGAAATTAGCATTTCCCTCTGAGGGTGCATGAAAGAGCAAAAATTTATGCATGGCAGAAAGGCAGGCAGAATTATCATCATCCCAAGGAGCTTTCACCCAGTACTGACTCACTCCATCCAAACCCTTCAGGGAAAGCTGAATAAAGTCTGAGGTGTGGCCTTCCAGGCTGACCTGAGCTGTGTAGACCATAACGGATAAGCTCACCTTCTGGGGAATAAGCACTTGGCAGTTTCAGCTCTTATCCAGCAGCCAATCCCCTCCCCCATTCACCTGGGCCACCCAACAGTGAACCCCAACCCCCTAGGCTGGGCTCAGCGTGGAGGTTCTGGAACTCGTCTGGTGAACTCTGGTGACCTCACCTCAGGCCTCTGTGTCAGACCACCTCCTCTCGCGCATGAGCAGAACCAACTGCACCTAGATCTTTGTACTGAGCCACCCAGGCCTGTGAGCCTTAACCTCCACTTGGATGAGGGCACCCTTATAATCCGCTAGCTACCACCTCAGATTCCAATGACCTGCATATCTATCCCATGACCATGAAACATGCTGGCCTAGAAAAAGGATATATTCCCTATCAGAACTAGTCAGTCTCCTGCCATCCCCACAGCCCATGACCCCGAGAACCCCTCCTTGTGAGGCAGCAGAGAAGTTTACAATTTACCGTGAACCACATGAGAAATATTTCAAAAGCCTAACCTGGTGTTTAAGGTCGGGGTGAGAACAGTTCATTTCTGAGGCACATGGTAGGATAAGACTGTATTTCTCAGCACTGAAAGCTCATTTAGTGCAGCTTTATGGCCTTTTCTACCCAACCAGCTTTGTGTTTCTCAATAAACTTTTATTTGGACAATGTTGAATAATCTCCTTTCCGTGTCAATTCCTTTAAGAGAGAAGGATTTTATTTTGAAAGCTGGCTCTGTAATCACTCTGGGAAGATGATGAGTCTGTTAGAGCTGTGTGAATATCTCGTGTACATATGTACCTATGTGTAATTCAAGAAGTAGGCCCGACTCCAGGTGCCCATGGAAAAAAAAGGCTCTTCTAACATAGATGAACGAAGATAAGGTAAAGAAAACACAAGAGGAAGAAACCAGGAGAGCAACACTGAGTCCTTAGACCTGGTGTTCTTGAAAAACCATTTTTCTAAACCGGACACTGTGGCTGATAACCACTTATTACCACCATAGCAGAGCTCTCAGCCTGGCACTCCTAACACCAGTGCCAGGGACTTCCTGGTGGGCCAGCTAAGTTCTATCTCAGAGCCTCCAAAATTCTTTCGGAGCGAGGAGCTGGAGAAAAAAGACCCAATGTTTCCCTGTACAGACCAACTTCTACCCTGACTCTGCAAATAAGCAGGTATACACACACACACACACACACACACACACACACACACACGCACGCGTGCACAGGCACACATGGACAGACAGACACACAGACACATACACACACTCCACACACACTCTCTTTCCCAATCTTTGGTGCAAATGAGGAAGAGAGGACGTGGATGTGAATGATCTGCTCTCGGTTCCCTGCTGCTACTTACGTTCCTGTACGCTGCTCTCCTGGGCCATGTTTTCTTTGCTCTTGTAAAATGGAAACTTTCGAGAGAGGCGGAAACTCTTTTTACGTTTCGTTTTGATCGACTGTGAAAGAACATGAAGATGGAGGGGAAGGACAGAAGAAAAAAAAAGAACAATGGATTTTAAAGCATGCAAGAAAAAACTAAAATGGAGACAATGGTGAGCTAAATAAAAGACCATCTCTCACAAATGGAGTCTATGAGATTAAATGAAAGTTGATGTAAGAGGAAAATTATGTTTACAGGAAAATGTAGGGATGTTAGAGGTTTCTACCTAAGCCAGACTCACAACACTCACTGGTACTTCCTAAAGGACAAAGGTCTCTGTAGTCTCCTGGACACATGCCCCTAAGGTGCCACTGATATACACAGAGTCATCTACTCCGTGTCTCTCTTCCCTCTACCGCTCCGGAAGTTCTTTGGCCTGTGAAGCTCACAGAAGAAAAGGGGTGGTGAATGGAGAGAGCCCTCCTGCCTTGTTTGGTCTGAAGGGTGGTCAGAGCTCTGGGCCTTCCTGGCTGGATGATGAGGCCAGACTCCGAAAGGGTCTACAGCGAGGGAGAGAACCACATGTGGATTCATGTGCCCCAAGCAAGTCAGCCTTCCAGACAGTCCAACTCCAACACATCTTCAAGAGCCAGTTACCCACAGGGGAGGAGTATATACTGGCTGCAGAGTTTAGGTGCCCTCTCTCTGCTTTTTGAAAAGCAGTCAGTATTCTGATAGGACAGAGCCAGCTCCCTGAAAAAGAGGTATTCTTTTATGCTCCCCAATTCTCTTATCCACCAGACAGACTCCAAGCTTCTTCCTCCTCTTCACATATTGGCTGACTTCCTTGGGGATCCCCACTTACCCTGTTAGACTCAATCATCCCCGTCCTGGCATGAAACTTCACGGTTTTCAATCGAGCCCTTTCTTTCTTTTCCACCCTGTTTTGGAGTCAGAAAGAAGTCCTGTTACGACCAGTACATGGTCTCAGCAGTGGGAATGCAGTGGGCACATCAGCCATCTTAGGCTCACTGAATCGTAACCATGTCCTGAGCACCAACTCTCTACCAAAAAGGAGTAATAAAGCACATCCACTGCTCTCAAGCAACTTAACAGTAAAATCGGCAAAAAAGAAATCAGTACCAGGAAGAGGGCAAGGAAAGCCTCTCTCACAGTCATGACAACTCACCTCTTCTTACTGGGGATCACACCGATTTGCTCGCTTTCTCCATGTGGGGTCACCAGTCTCGCCTGCCACCACTCATCATCAGAGGCATTAATGACATGCAGAATGTCACCATAAGAGAAGCTGAGGCCCTGGCTTGGTAGGCAGCTGTCCCGAGTCCGGTCATAATCAAACAAGGCCCTGGAAACACAGAATGAAAGATGAAGTGGTCGTCTCAACACTAAATGGATGGAAAGGCCAACCCAAACAGCCAGCACTGACCCAGCAGAGCAGAAGGAATTCTGCAGGAGACTGCATCTTCTTTCAGTCCTGACAATGTAAATATGTGCCCTCTTCTCAAAGAAACATCCCATTTTCCCAACAAGGGGCATAAGGGGAAAAACCTTTCATGAGTCCCCTCTCCTCTTGGCTTCTGGACACACCCACATCCTAGGGAAACAATTTGTTGTAAGCTGAGAAAACCCATTGGCAGAGCTAACGATAAAGTTGAAGGCTCCCCTACAAAGAAGTCTCCCAGTTCAATCTCTCTCTGTCTCATATACAGAGGCTCGAGGTGGAAGAATAATTTGCCGGAGGTCACACACTGAACTAACCTGGGACAGAACCCATGTCCTCTGACAAGACGTGCAGAGTAAAGATTAAAGTGGAAGGTAGGAAAAGATGGCAAGAGCTAAAACATCTAAGCTTAAAAAAAAGGAGACCAGCTTGGCAGCAGCTGGGAATCATGGAAAATGAGGTTGGAAATAAAGGTCTGGGGCCAATTTTGGAAAGCCTTGAATAGACTCCTGAAGATTTTAGAGTAAGGAAGTGACACATCAGAGTTCCTATGTGGCACAGTGGTTTAAGGATCCGGCATTGTCACTACAGTGACTTGGGTCGCTACTGTGACAAGGGTTTGATCCCTGGAGGGGAACTTCTATATGCTGCGTGTGAGGGGTGGGGGGGATGGAAAGAAACTTAGGAACAAGTTTTTAAAGCAAAGCTACAAGCTCATTTTCAGGATGTACTGATGACTTCAGCTCTGGTGAAGCTGGTACTTGACATCAGATCAGAGCTTCCTGCTCCTGCTCGGAGGAACAAACTCACCTACATCAAAGTATCTACTTTTCTCATCCACTGGATCTCTCCTCATCAGGAGTCACCACAAGTGGGTGATTTCAATGAGAAGTTTGTATTTTTCTACTTGCACCCTAGGCTCTGTCTTCTTCATATTCTGCTAACACCTTTGCACACACAACCAGCAGATCTCCCAGAACTAGTTCCAAGACTTAGCCTTCTATTTGCAAAGTAAAAAATACTATTCCGCCATACGCAGGCCAGCCCAAATGAAATACAGAAGATGGTAAAATTGTGGAGTGTGGCATACTCATCTACTTTTTAAACTTCTTAAATAGGAATCCTTAAGAAATCGTGTCAGATTTTTTAAAAGTGAAAATACCCAAACTCTGACAAAAAAAACCCTTAATCTCCCTCAATTTATACACTCAAAGCAGTAAGGAGACCAAGGTCAGCAGATCAAGGAGACACTCCATCCTCAAGATTCTTTCTGGGAGTTCCCGTCGTGGCTTAGTAGTTAATGAATCTGACTAGGAACCATGAGGTTGCGGGTACAATCCCTGGCCTTGCTCATTGGGTTAAGGATCCGGCGTTGCCGTGAGCTGTGGTGAAGGTTGCAGACGCGGTTCGGATCCCGCGTTGCTGTGGCTGTGGTGGAGGCTGGCAGCCACAGCTCCTGTTAGACTCCTAGCCTGGTAACCTCCATATGCTGCGGGTGCGGCTCTACATAAGGCAAAAAGACAAAAAAAAAAAAAAAAAAAAGATTCTTTCTGGACTTTGTGTGAGAAAATCAAATCGGAATGCATTTGCACTGCACTCAAAAGTGAGTGTCCTAAAGCCAGGAAGGTATTCTGTCAGAGGTTCCTACAAAGACATGCATGGTAAAGACCTTATCCTAAGTGACAATGAGAAACACTAAATGTCATTACGGATTTCAAAGATTAAAACAAATGTAGTAAGGAAAAGAGCTTGGACTCAGCAGAAATTAGTTTGGGGAGGGAAGAAGGAAGATGTTTAAATGAGTTAAGAGAGGAGGAGTTCCCATCGTGGTTCAGCAGAAACGAATCCGACTAGGAACCATGAGGTTGCGGGTTCCATCCCTGGCCTCGCTCAGTGGGTTAAGGATCCGGCGTTGCCATGAGCTGTGGTGTAGGTCGCAGACGCAGCTCAGATTTGGCGTTGCTGTGGCTGTGGCGAAGGCCGGTGGCTACAGCTCCTGTTAGACCCCTAGCCTGGGAACCTCCATATGCCACACGTGTGGCCCTAAAAAGACAAAGAAATAAAATAAAATAAAATAAAGTAAAATAAAAGAGTTAAGAGAGATTAGGCTGAGGTTACAGAAGATTAGAAGGGAGAGTTTACTGGTCATAAGTTTAAAACAGAACATGGACAATCCAATATATATTTTAGCACCTTACAGAACCATATTGACCTTTGGCAACAGCAGTAAGAAGCTGAAATACAGTAAATGGGTTATACTCCAATATAAAATTTTTAAAAAATTAAAAAAATAAAACTATGTTGCAAAAAATAAGAAAGAAAAGAAGATGGAGTACATATTATAAAGCCGATGCAAACATGTTTTCTGGATGAAGGAATGTAATCATTGGTAATTTATTAAACATCTGAGATGTACATAAAACTAATGCCAGCTTACTTCCAAGATGAATTTCAGATACCTTACAACATTAAAACACATGTTAATGAACAAAGTGAAAACAAAGTAAGTCTCTGTCCAAGGCAGTCAGAATGCCAGTAGTTCCCACTGCATGCAGGAATGGAACTGTTTGGTTTGTTTTTTAACCACAAGCTTGTGCTCCTGTTACGACTTTCAAAAAATATAAGCCAATTTACAAAGGAACTGCTTTGAAATATTTTAGCTGTTTTTCTTCTCTAACATATTTCTAAACAACTGTGTCTTCTTGCTCTTTCTTGTTTTTTGTTTTTGTATTTACAATTTAGATATTATGTCTTGATTTTCTATAGCACTCATTCATCCTTTATCTCCAGCCTTCCCAATTTAGCTACGTCACATTTGGGGGTTAAACAATATTTAATTTTACATCACTATGCAAGTAGTGTTCATGGATGACTATCCTTCCCTTCCCATAAATTTTTCTTTGTTTGTTTCCAGGTGGTGCCTAATTTTCATTTGACTCTATTTTACATCCCTATTATTTTGTAGCTCCACTATTCAACATACAGTGGGCTCTTTAGATTTACTATTTCTTTTTTGTTACTGTTAAAATATTTGATTCCCATTGTGGCGCAATGGGATCTGCAGTGTCTCTGCAGCACCAGGAGGTAGGTTTGTTTGATCCCCGGCCCAGAACTGTGGGTTAAAGGATCTGGCATTGCCGTGGGTGCTGTGTAAGTCACAACTGTGGCTCATATCTGATCCCTGGCCCAGGAATTCCATATGCCATAGGGCAGCTGAAAAAGAAAATTGAAAGTAGCAGCTTTTGTGTAGCTAGAAAAGGGACAAATAGGCAAGGGATGAAAATTTTTTGCATATGCTATTGCAATATTTGAGATTTTAAACTATATGCATTAATTGCATTAGAAATTAAAATAATATAAGCTCGTTATAAAATATTTGAAAAACATAAAGCCTAAAGAAAGAAAAAAATTTAATGTAACTTAGAATACAGGAGTTTCCACTGAGGCTCATCAGTTAAGGAACAAGTAGTATCCATGAGGAAGTGGGTTTGATCCCTGGACTCACTCAGTGGGTTAAGGATCCGGCATTTCTGTGAGCTGCAGTGTAGGTCGTAGACACAGCTCGGATCCCACACTGCTGTGGCTCTGGCAAAGGCCAACAGCTGCAGCTATAATTCAACTCCTAGACTGGGAACTTACATATGCTATGGGTGTGGCCCTAAAAAAGAAAAAAAAAAGAAGCAACTCTTCATACTGTTACGGTATTGTATACTATCGCATAATAAACACACAAACCAAAAAAAAAAATATATATATATATATATATATATATATATTTTTTTTTTTTCTAAGAGTTCTCTTGTGGCACAGTAGGTTAAGGATCTGGCATTGTCACTGCAGTAGCCTGGGTCATTGCTGTGGCACAGATTCAATCCCTGGCCTGGGGAATTTCCACATGCCTAGGGCGTGGTCAAAAATAAATAAATAAATATTTCTAAACATGGTGTGTACACAATTTTTCAACCTTAGTTGTCACCTGAAATTATACCATTAATATTTCCGGTCATTAACTATTCTTCCAGGGAGTTTCCTTCATTTCTACGCAGCAGAAACGAATCCGACTAGGAACCATGAGGTTGTGGGTTTAATCCCTGGCCTCGCTCAGTGGGTTAAGGATCCAGCGTTGCCATGAGCTGTGGTGTAGGTTGCAGAGGCGGCTCAGATCTGGCGTTGCTGTGGCTCTGGAGTATGCCAGCAGCAACAACTCCGATTAGACCCCTAGCCCAGGAACCTCCATATGCCGTGGTTGTGCCCTAAGAGGACAAAAGACAGAAAAAAAAAAAAAAAAACCTATTCTTCCAAACTAATATTTTTAATGATGATATGATAGTCTATTCTTAAGGACATCGTTAATTAAGCAAATATTTATCAGCATCTAATATGACCAGGTACTTAAATAAAAAAGAAGTGGAGAAGTTGATGAATCAGGCACCTGATCTGAGTCATTTACTTCAGATGAAGAACATGTTTGGCCCTTAGTTCCCTGGCAAACAAGGCAAAAAAGGAAATTTACCAATAAAACGTGGTACCCACGTCCACCTGCATTCTGCCTGATGAAAATGTGAATGAGCAATACTGAATACAAGAATAGACGGTGCTTTTTTTAAACTATGATTTTGTTAAAGACATAACAGCATAATATTTGAATTTGAAATTCTGAACTATGATATCATTCTCAGTTGAGAATGTAAAAGGTGAATTAACAAGAATTTCCTTTTCTATCAATTGGAACTGCAAATGAGAACAGAGCTTTGCAGAACATTGGAAACTCAAAGGTCATTTCATCCCACTTGATAGCTAATAGAGGAAATTCCTTCAATATTCTCTAAGTTTCTTTCCAGTGCAAGGCATTTAATGAGTCTGAGTCTTTCCTAGGTCTTCTCTACCAGGCTAAACATTCCTAATTCCTTTAACAGTCCTTCCATTGTCATAATCTTGATTTGTTTTCCAAATCCATGATGTGGATTTTCACTAAATCCACTTTGTCTCTCTTCTTGTTGAGATTTTGTTTGACTATGAGTTGGAAAACTTCCTCACAGACGATGAAAACTAGTCCCAGAGACATACAGGGCCTCATCTAGAACTGCATGGTGGTCAATTCTCAGAAAAATTTTGTGAGGTCTAAGTCATAGTCACATTAGGAAAAAGAAAAAAAAAGAACTAACTGCCCTCTTGACTATATCTGGAAAACACCTTTCTTCCATTATTTAAATACTCACTGGGTCTATTTTGGGGCCCTGTGTTTGATAGATGGGAGATGCAGAAGGAAATATCAGTCTTGGCCTTGTGTGGAGTATGCTATCTGACAGAGTGTTATAGTGAGAGTCACAAGGGCAGGACAAACCAAGGCCTAAAAGCTTTCAGAGGGGGCATGGGTCATATCTAGCTTGGGGAATCTTTGAGGAGATGTTGACACTTGAGTTGGACCCAAGTGAAGGTTCAGAATTTCAAAAGATAAGAGATGGAGAGACGCCCTTCCGGCTAGAGGGAACAGTGTGAAAAGAGACTTGAAGGCAAGCGGCCCAGGGTGTGTACCAGGGTCAGCAGCACCCACATCTGGCAGCGCCGCAGGGCACTTGGGAGAAAGACAGGCCAGGGCCTGCATGGGGACAGCCTGGAGTCCAGCTAAGGAGTCTGGCATTCATTTAGGAGGCCTTGTATGACAGAATACATTGCCTCAGCTTTAAAAAAAAAAAAAAAAAAAAAACCATTACCAGGCTAAATTTTCATGTAGAAAGTAATCCAGTAAAAGAGAACAGGCCCGAGTAGTAAAATGAAACCACTTTTCAAATGACATATATTTCATGTAATCGGAAAAACTATGTAAATCAATTTTGAAAAAATATTGACTACCTACGTATCTTTAAGAAGCCATCTAGCAGTAAAAGTCTCTCTTAGGAATAGCCTGTAAACCTAAGGATGTGACAGGGATTGTCATCTAGTTACAAATGGCTCAGGTCAGGCTTGGTAAGAGGATCAAAGAGCACTTTTCTCTACAACATGGATATATCCTCCTATCCATCCCTTTTTATCTTTTGGGCAAGCACTAGGGAAAAGTCAAGGGAGTACCATACAACCACCTTTTAAATGAGACTGAACCACTCTACCAGAACCCAAATCCTACACATGCAGTGCCCAGATAATACAGCCACCAACCTTTTCAACCTCTGACTCAAATCACAAGTGAGCAGGGGGAAAAAGCAACACATATTTGTTTCGGGACACCTAAAGAAAGACCATAATTAACCACTCTGTCACCTTGGTGCCATCTCATGTGTGTGAGCTTACTGACAAGATGATGTATTAGGAGACTAGAAGCCTCAGAAATTCCTTATCCTTCCTGGGTCTAAATAAAAGATTTTCATGGAGGCCTCCAAGTTAAGGACTGGCCAGGCCAGAGGGAAACAAAGT
Source organism: Catagonus wagneri (assembly GCA_004024745.2). Taxonomy (NCBI): domain Eukaryota; kingdom Metazoa; phylum Chordata; class Mammalia; order Artiodactyla; family Tayassuidae; genus Catagonus; species Catagonus wagneri. The sequence continues at coordinate 8,141,809 of PVHT020000026.1, forward strand.
TTATGAAAGGAGAGAACAAAACTTATGGAAATATATCCATCTATCCACAGCCTAAGATCATAGTGAGTGGTCTACATAAAAGATTACTTTTTAATCCTGAATATGTTCCTCCTTGGTTATGGCTATGCACTCTGTGAAACAAGGGAGAGCCAGATCTTGGTTTTTCCCACATCTTCTCAAACATCATGGGCAGGCCAGGAAATACTGATTTATCCTAAAGCAAGGGAAAGAGCACATGGGAAAATAAAAACAGAAAGTAGGGGAGTTGTCTTGTGGCTCAGCAGGTTGTGGATCCAGCATTGTCACTGCAGCAGCTTAGGTCACCACTGTTGTATGGGTTCGACTCCTGGCCGGGGAACTTCCACATGCCACGAGTGTGGCCCAAAAGGAAAAAAAAAAAAACAGAAAGGGGGCAATGAAGCCATCTTCTGGAGCCAAGTTACACCAGCAAGAAAAGCAGATGCTCACTTCCCAGGGTCTGCAAGTTGGAGTTCCCAAGCTAAGTTTCAGCATGGTACCTTTAAATGCCACTGCTTATCTTTCCTAAAGAGAAAGAGTTGCCTAACGTCTTGAAAGATATGCTGCTTAAATGGTGACCTTTCAAACAGTATTCCCCAAGAGCTGTCCACAGGATGACGGGAAGCAGCACGTACTCCAGGGGACTTTACCTAATCTTCCTTTCAGCTGGGACCTCACAGCTGAATGGGAAAACAGAAATATAATCAGCTCTATGTAAACAGATTACTAGGCCAAAACTTCTGCACTTCAGGTCCTAAATTTTAAAGTCTGGGTCTGAAAAAACCCTGAGAAATCATAAGCACTTGGCCCAGCCACCCTGGTGTCTTAGTGAACAGGTATGCAAAGAAAATGGCAAATACCAAGGAAACTTGTCAGGCAGGTTTCTCACAGCAAAGTAAACAACACTTCAGCGCTACAGCTTCAAAGGCAGTAGATGCTTCCTTGCACTCACCTAGGAGCATGCCCATCTCTCTGCCCATGGCTCCAGCCATCTGTCTGGCCTGGAAATCTCTGCCTGTCCCCTCATGCCCTCAGCAGACTCTGAGGCCCACTCCAAGTCCCACCCTTCTCTGTGACCCTTGGCCACTCCAAATTGCCTTCTTCCAAATGTATTTAGCAGTAGCCTTTCTTTGTATTTTCCGTTTATTGCTATTTAACTCTTGTATTTTTTAATCTTTTATACTATATCCCTCTGGGAGAAGCCCTTTGAGGACTAAGGTCATGAATGATGCTTGCAAATGGCGAATGAGACCAAATTGGGAAAGGGGGCACAGAACACCCTCCCAGTTACTATCCCTCAGAGAGTTCTTCCACTGTACTTCCCTCCAATACCAGTTTGGGTGTAAGACATCACTTTCTTCCTCTGGTCAGTGTTAATTCATGCGGCCTCCTTCACAAATTCATATGTTGAAGCCCTAACCTCCAATGTGATGGTAATTGGAGGTGGGGCCTTTGGGAGGTAATTAGGTTTAGATGAGGTCATCAGTGCCTTTATGAGAAGAGGAAGAGACAGGAGAGAACTCTCTCTCTCTTCAGAGCACACCCAGGAAAGATCACATCCGAGGACAGAGCAAGAAGATGGCCATCTACAAACCAGAAAAGGAGGGGGGGGCACTCACCAGAACATGAGTTTGCCAGCACACAGGACTCAAACTTTCCAGCCTCCAGAACTGTGAGAAATAAATATCTGTTGTTCAAGTCACCCAGCCTATAAGCCTATGATATCTTGTTATCGTAGCCCAAGCTGCCTGAGACAGAAAGTACTTCATAAAGGGTACATAATACTTTAAATGGTTCCTCCCTTTCTTGGTCCATCTAAAGCATGCACAGAGAGCTATAAAGTGGTGGTCATTCATCAGCCCTGGATCTTAGTGCAAGAGTTAAAATTTTTAGCAGCTTCTGAAGAGCAACTCAAAAGCCCAAACTTGAGTACTCAGGGAGACATAAGATGGATCATCACAAGAGGAGAGAGTGCAGCTAGCAGCAAGTCAGGACTTCCTGGCACATCTTGAAGAAGGGAACATGGAGAGCAGGCCTTAGAGAGCAAGTGTAAAGTTAGAGGGACATTCACAGATTCACAGTGTGTGAATGTTCAGGGTTTACAGCACCTGTTGGATTAGCTGAGGGGATTAAGAGGACAGGTCCAGGACTGACACTTGGGGTATATGATCTAGCAACAAGCAGTTCCAGAATCACTGATACAGGAGACTGCCCTACCCTCTGGTAGTCCTGAACACTGCATAAATTGTTCTTGCCTTTTTTTTTTTTTTGGGGGCCACACCCATGACATATGGAAGCTCCCAGGCCAGGGATCAAAACTGAGCCACAGCTGCAACCTATGCCGTAGCTGCAGCAATGCCAGATCCTTAACCCACTGTGCCAGGCCGGGGATCAAACCCACACCTTAGCAGCAACCACAGCTGCCACAGAGACAATGCCGGGTCCTTAACTCACTGTGCCAGTGTGGGAATTCCCATGTTGTTGCTCTTTAAGAAGTATATTATCATCACTCCCAAATTCTGTCAGATAGTGAAGCCTGCCAATATTACCTTGTTGGCATCTTAATCCACTATTGAAACATTAATTAGGAAGACAAAGTTGGGCTCCCCCAAGCACCACCCTGGGCCGAAGCCAGGGTAGCTGTACAATTAATATCTGCTTGTTAGCAAGGAGTATCTTCCAGCCTTCTGCAATGACCAGGCCAATATTTCTGACATTGTTTCTTGAATCAGGCCTACAGATGAGGTGTGATTTCCTTCCTAGAGTGGCAAGAAGCCTGGGATGGCAGATGGCCAGCCAGAAAGCCAGAACTTCCAAAATATCTGATGCTGTCCTATGGCTGTAAAGAACTCAGCCAGCCTAGCCAGAACAGACTTTCAATACAAATGTACTATCAAGCCTCTTAGTAACCTTTGGAGGATAAGGTCTTTTGTTCATTCATTCAATAAATAAGTGTAGAACTTGGAGGTCTCTGGAACTCTAAACTATCCTTTGTCTTTTTACTACCTTCACATCAGAATGGCCTGAGTTAAATATCTAGTCATCTTGACCTTGAGCAAAAGACTCAAGAGAGGCATAGTTTTGTGGATTTTTCCAGTGTGAAAGGCAAATTAATCAGCAGAGCAAATGCCCTAGACTTGGCAGAAAGAGGGGCTCTGGTCATCCTGCCTATACTATTTAAGAGGTATTTCTACTATGGTGAAGGGTGGGGAAGGCCTTTCCGTTAAGTCACTAGTGACTTTAAAACCAAACACTGTTTCATTTTCCAAACACTGTTATCTTTCCTTCTCCTTCCTGCTCCCAGTCCCACAAATCCCATCTCCCCTGTGGTTAGTACAGCTGCAGCTCCCTAGGGCTTCACCTGCTATAGCCCTAGCACAGCTGGCCAGAGGGTGTTACTTGCTTCAAAATAGCTTTGCAATAGATTGACCTAACACCAACTATATTAAAGTTCCACAAATGGTTTAAACAATAAAAAATTGTGTCAAGAAAAAAAAATAGCTTTGCAACCCCATGCATACCAGAGGATAGAGACTGAAGGGAATGGAAGGGAGGAGAAGCATGTCAGAAGGGGAAACAACAGTGAACAGAACTCAGAAAGGGATGCTTCACTTTAACCACCGGCTGCACAGTATCTTGTGCATCGATGGTAAACTGCTGGAGGGCAGGAACCACATCTAATGTTTCCTTGAATCTACCCCCACAACCATGCCCAAATTCACAGGCCTGTGCGTTACTGCTTTCAACGTAGCTGGAGCTAAAGTAAGTGTACTGTTCAGCTGTTCAAGTGAAACAGAAATAAATGTCTATTGTGATAAGTAAATGGTGATTTCTAAGAATTCTGAGTGCTTGTTAAAAACATACATTTTCCAACCAGGTGAATCCAAATCAATAGAAGAGGAGCCTGGGAATCTGTATTTGTCTAGCACACCAGCTGATTCTTTATAGCAAGTTTGGGAAATGCTGAAAGAACCATACTCTATGGTCAGAATAACCAAGTTCAGGAGTTCCCGTCATAGCTCAGCGGATACGAATCTGACTAGTATCCACGAGGACGCAGTGTTTGATCCCTGGCCTTGCTTAGTGGGTTAAGGATTCAGTGTTGCCATGAGCTGTGGATCGCAGACACAGCTCAGATCCCACAATGCTGTGGCGTAGGGCAGTGGCCACAGCTCTGATTCAACCCCTAGCCTGGGAATCTCCATATGCCGCCTGTGGGGCCCTTAAAAACAAACAAACAAAAAAGAATAACCAGGTTCAAATTCCAGTCTTGGAATTTCTTAGCTAACTGGAGTTTCAGGTTTCTCTCCTATAAAATGAAAACAAGGGGTGGGAGGGAGTGGGGATAACTACTGCTTTAATGATGGAATAGCAAGGAGCTCCAACTGTAATGCACGGGGAACTATATCTAATTGCATGTGACAAATCCATATATGTACATGTAATCGGGTCACCACATGGTGCAGTTGGAAAACCTGACAGAAATCTGTAAACCAGATATAATGCAGAAATAAAAAATAAATAAAAAAAAAAAAAATGAAAACAGTGTCTATTTTGTAGCATTATTTAAAAGACTTTTTAAAGAAATTTATTTTTTAATCTTTTTAGGGCTGCACCCGTGGCATACAGAGGGTCCCAGGCTAGGGGCCAAATTGGAGCTGTAGCCACTGGCCTATGCCACAGCCATGCTAGATGGGAGCCACATCTGTGACCTACCCCACAGCTCACAGCAACGCCAGATCCTTAACCCACTGAGGGAGGCCAGGAGTTGAACCTACATACTCATGGATACTGGTCAGATTCGTTTCCGCTGAGCCACGATGGGAACGCCTTCAAATCAATGTAAAGATATAACAAAGGTCCTAAAGCAGAGCAGGTGTTCCCTAAATATTCCCTTTCATCCTGAAGACTCTGGGAACTACGAAAGCCTCTGAAGAGATCTTTAGCTTCAGCTCACTGTGTGACACCCAAATCGTTGCCCAGTCTTTTCTATAATACCTCCAGTGACAAAAGATCAAATTTACTGTCTCCAGAAGGAATCCAATTCTATTTTCAGACACTTTCTAATCATTGGCTCTTTCCCCCTTGTGTTGAGGCTTGGGTGACAGAATAAATGTAATCCCTTTTTCACATGATAGGGTGATGTCATTAATTTAGATTAGGAAAGTAGCAGTAGGTATGGAGGGGTTCCATTTGGAACACACTGCTTGTTTGAGGCACTGGGAGGGCAGCTTCAGGCACGTGGTCCAGCAAGTGGTTGATACGTGGGTCTGAAGTTCAATAAAGAGATCAGGGATATTATTTACACAACGACAGGGTCTGAGGCTGTGAAAACTAAATGGCATTGCCATTTAAGGGACAGAGCTAATGAAAGGTATTAAGGAATGGTCAGCAAGGTAGAACAAGAGCCTTTAAAGAAGAAAGCAAGTAATTCATGGAAACAAAGGTGGTGAAGAGGTCAGACCAGCAGCAGGAATCAGTGAACAGGTCACTGAATTTAATGACTAAGTAGTGGTTGCTACTGATCCCTGACAGAATTGGGCTTCTGCCCCTCTGGATCCTTCTGGAGTCACCTGGAACCGCATCACCATGACTGAAAAGCAGATGCACACTTCCTTTCCTACTGAAAGAGAAGGAAGTTTGAAACTCAGTTTGAAGAAATAGCAGCAGCAAGTACAGACAACTGCAACACTTCCCAGCCTGAATGCTAAGATGGGTTTCTCCAAATTACAGCTCCCATGCGCCTATCTTTTTGGGGAAACACTGCCTAGTACATTCCCTCCTGGAGAATAATCACAGTAAAGAACCCTATTTTCCACTGTTTTATCCCACATTTGCCCAACTTACTGAACCGTTTATTTTTCACACAATACTTAACATCTTGAGGAATTAATGTTTCCTGGCACATGATCTGGCAGATGTGGTGAATAGAAGAAGACAGATAAGACAATAATTTAAGGGACTATTGGAATCAAGGGAATTTTTTTCTTTTCTTTTTAAGAGTGAAAGGAATTTGAGTATGTTTAATAAATGCTGAACAAAAAGAAGCCACTGTAGAGTCAAAAAAAAAAAAAAAAGGCCAAAAACAGGCAACAGAGCAAGCCAGGCTCTGGCAGAGGTTAGCTTTAGCAAAGGACCTCAGCTCACTGCTCTAGCCATAAAATATTATGTCCCTTAATGAAGTCTAATGGTTACAAATGTTCACTATTCTAAATGATATTTACTTTCCTCAGAGGATACAGAAGTTATCTAGATAAGGTTAGGGGCAGATAATACAAACTGTTTAAAATGATTCACTAGAAACAGAGTGCAGTTTCCACCCTCATCCCCAGAGTTAGAGGAATATGTTGCCAGGACCAGAGAAGGGTGTTCCAGGTCGGAAGCTGATGCCCCCACTCCCCCTGCCCAGGCAGGGAGAGCTCTAGCACAGGATAGGCGGAGAGGGGATATCTAAAAATAAAGCTCTCCAAAGAAACTGTCTTGCCTAAAGAGCAGCTTCCCACACACACTGGAGTGCCACATCTGCGGGGGCTGGAAGCACGGGAACGGAACAATCCTGACCAAGTCACATAAGTATTACCCTTTTTCGGGAGGTGACAGAACGTTTCTGAGTCCACCCATTGGCACCCCAGTGTCTAGGCTGCAGATCCAGAGCAAAAGCCTTAGTGAAAGAAAACAGGAGACTGAAAAGATCATAGTGACTAGGCCAGCCTTCCTCTTGCTCTCCTCCCTTCATAGCAAATGTGAAGAAGGCTGCTCTCAACAATGAGTTGAGCTGAGGGTTCATTTTAGAAGAGAACCAGGAAGTGTTATAGTGGGCCCAAATCTGGGCTCCTTCTCCCTGCAGAGAGAGTCAGGGACCAGCAGCCAAGGGAAAAAAAAAAAAAAATCAAGCACCAAGAGAAAAACTGCAATTAGCATTTACATCGGTCAGCTATCTTCATCTCAAACCCCAAGGACAGAGCAGATGTCACGTTGCCAGGCAACTAGCAACTATAGCCTCCCCTCCTCAGTCCCCAGCTGGTATCAGAGGCCACTAGAAAAAGTTCAACCCAGGGGTTTGATAGAAGCATTAAACCACACACGCAC
>PVHT020000026.1:8149015-8167413 GCA_004024745.2 Catagonus wagneri
TTCATTTAGCTATCCAACTCCCCAAGAGATTTGTACTTTGACCTGACAAAGTATTATAATGGGTCTCAAGGGTCACAAGCTCAGCCTTGGACAGTATCTCAGAATAGCTTTCAGCAGCAATACACTCAATGCTATATATCTGTTCCACCCACCATTCCTGGGGAACGTACACCATTTCATCCCATGTCCCATGAAAAACAGCAGATCAGTGCAGCCGGGAGTGAGGAAACACAAATTTAAAAAAAAAAAAAAACCAGAATGCAGCAACCTGTCAGTTCTTTGGGCTCTTAAAAGAGACCCTGTACCAGAACACAGTGATAGCTGATATGCTCAGATACAAATTTTGAGGTCTATTATGCATATGTGGAAGGGGGGAATGCCAAGTTTCCCCTCAAATCACAGATTGCAAGCAAAGTATTTTGAACATTTGAGTGCTATTTGAATGCTGACTAGCAACAATCACCCAACAGGTCTTTTACAATTAGAGCAAACTGAAATTTTCCCATACTGAGTCATTCAGGACCAAAAAGGAAAAAGCCAGCTCACAAAAGAAGGAGATACTGACCACATAAAGTACACAACCTGAGCATACAGTGCAAAGTGTTGTTTTAGTACTAGGAGTACACACTCCCTACCCCACTAGGTAAACAAGAAGGGCTGGGTTGGCACAAAGCTCCTCTTGTGCAGCACAAGGCCTGATACTCAGAAGACTTACCTGACATACAAGGACCTCTTCTCACTTGTTCGCAGGGACCCAGACCCAGAGCTCATGCTGCTGTTCATCATTTGTTCTCGCAAGTCATGTATCTTGGATTCAAAGCGACTGTACTCTGTTAGGGAGACAAGGCAAAAGACAGGAAAAGAATGAACCCAAGGAGCTGCACTGAGCCTGCGTGCCAACGGCCAAAGAGCCGGGAGGACCCTTGGCTTCAAAGCAGCCAGAGTCAGCCCAGTCAATCTTTGCTTTGATAAGCAGAGTCCCTCCTCCAACCACAAGGCAGGTTTCTCTCCACCCCCAGACTAATAGAAGGAAAGAATACACCTGAAAAAAGAGTAATATTGGGACATATTGAATGGAAAAAGCTTTTATCTGCCTTGAAATCTCACTGATCCTTAAAAAAAATAACAACTGGAACGAGGTTCCTGTGCAGGCTTCATAAATCTTTAGAGCAGGCACTAAGGCCCAAGGAGAGCAGATGGGAAAGGAGACTTTCCCAAAAAGTGGATTGCTGAGAACAGATGGCCCTGAGACACAGGGTGGAGGGGCAGGAAAGGACCCGAGGCCATTATATCATTGTTAGGCAAAGAAGATCTGTTTCTAGATTACTTTTTTTTTTTTTCTGCGGGGACAGAATGGAACGCTGTACAAAGGTAAAAACAAACCTACAATCAGAAGAGATCACAAAGCTCTCCTGAGTTATTTCCCTTTTAACAAACAGGGTCCTCAGCTTTAGTAACAAACATTAAAACAGAAATTCTCCCAAACTCAGATGTCTGACATCTCTCTCCTCCAAAATCATCTAGTTAGTGGGGTCATAAGTCCATGTGCAGCTTTGTAGCCCACTGACACCATCACAACAGCCTGAAAAAGCCTTACACGCTGGAAAGGTGACTACAGGTTTATACCCAATTTAAGAAAGCCTAACATGGGAAAATTAATTCTATCCATATAACAATTATAAAAGGCTTTTTATAGGGCTGCTTTGCTGTGACATTCTCCTAGTACATTTAAAATATGATATTCACATTTATCACACACACACATTTTTCAGGTCTATAGTTGCCACATAAAAGGGGATATATCCAAGGCACAGGCTGTGACAATGGTAGAAAAGAGGCATACTTCATTATGACAAGCTGATTTTAAAGGAAGTCAAATTTACACTAGGGGTTGAAGGTTGGAGAACTGCTTTAAAAAAACAAACACATTTCCAGGGAAAAAGAATTCTACAAAAGCATTTTCATGCACCACAGAGGGCTGGCAAGAAGCATCCCCATCTAGTCTGTATGACTCTACAGGCAGAAAATAAAACACCTGTTCCAACACCTGACACTTCCCTTCCCTCAGCAAAGCAATCTGACCTTCAGCTGGGTATAAAGGGAAAAACTAAAAAGCCTAAAGGGGAGGGAATCGAGTTCTAACTCACACAAATATCTTCTTCTCAACGAAGTATTTTTTTGTCTTTTTTTTTCCTTACCTAGGGCCGCACCCGTGGTATATGGAAGTTCCCAAGCTAGGGGTCTAACAGGAGCTGTAGCCGCCAGCCTACGCCACAGCCACAGCAACGCGGGATCCGAGCCACTTCTGCGACCTACACGACAGCTCACGGCAACTCCAGATCCTTAACCCACTGAGCAAGGCCAGGGATGCGAACCCACAACCTCATGGTTCCTAGTCGGATTCGTTAACCACTGCGCCATGATGGGAACTCCAACAAAATATTTTTTTTTTGTTCACTCTGGTACCAATGAAGCTAACCGGTTAAATTCATGTGCTCTTTTATTCACCACGCACTGGTGTTATGGTGATTTGTTCTCATTACCTACTCAGGTCCCTGAAATCCTGCAGGAAGCATTTAAGTCACTGACTCACCCATTAAATGTTGGGGGGAAAAGAGAGACAGCAGCTGGACAATTTCCCTGTTCTGAGGGTTACAAGGCAACACGTCAATATCAATGAGGTATCCCAATATAAAGGTAGAGGGTGGTGACTGATCTGTCATAGCAGCCCTGGACTGCTCAAGAATGCAGCAGCAGGGCTATCTACCTTTAGAGCCGCCCGGGCACGTGTCCCACACTAGGGCTTAGCCCAGCCCTCTCTAGTTGGCTCCTTTCTGGCCCTCCTCCACGCTCATCATCTAAGAGGAGACTGGGTGAGACAAAGACTTCTGACCAAACAGCCCTTTCTTATGCAAGTAAAAGGCAGAAATATGCACTGAATACAGAAAAAAAATACACTCAATCTGTCCTTAAACTGGTTTCCCCCTCTTCCAATTTGTTCATATATTCTCTTCTTTGGAATTGACTTACCCACTGAACTCCAACTTAGCAGCAGGTCATGGCAGTTGCTTGGTAACTATATTTCTTTAAAAAAAAAAAACAAGCCTTTAAAAAACAACCACCAAACCACCATTTCCTCAAAGCTCCTAATCCAAGGTTGATAACACTGGGCCAGAGGGCCCACTTAAAATAGACTACAGAAAGAGAACAAGGCTATTGCTTTAAGGAATCCACTTTGTTTTCTACATGCTACTAAGCTTTCAAGTCTATTAAACAGTGTTTTATTCACTTTTTCCCCATTCAAATGATCCCTTTAGAATTCCAGTTGCTCATAAGTCTCTGCCTTTTATTTACAGTTATTTAATGTCCAGTAAGCACAGAGTAGCCTCTGAATAAATGATTGTTGAGTAAACGAGGGGCAAATTAGAAAACTGCCCAAGTCGAAGCTTCTGTTCTCAAACTAATAAACCTAATGGTTTATTAAACTGAGGGCTGCCAGCTTCACTGAGGGCTTGGAAAGGTAGTTAAGAAGTGTTCCCATTTACTTTTGTTCCCAAGGTTAACTGTTGTGAGCCATTGGGGTATATGTTTTTAAAACATTTTTTTTGAAATGTTAGTAACCCACAGTGGACATCTGATTAACAGACTTTGTTTATAACAAAGAAAAAATAATTTTAACAAAAAGCTGTTTAGAATAGTCTCATCTTAATATTAGAGGTATCATCTTCCAAGGGCAAAAGCTTCACTTAAAAAGCATCTGGGAGGAGTTCCTGTCGTGGCTCAGCAGTTAACGAACCCAACTAGGACCTGTGAGGATGCAGGCTGGATCCCTGGCCTTGCTCAGTGGGTTAAGGATCCGGTGTTGCCCTGAGCTGTGGTGTAGGTCGAGGACACGGCTCGGATCCTTCGTTGCTGTGTCTATGGCGTAGGCCAGCAGCCGCAGCTCCAATTTGACCCCTAGCCTGGGAACCTCCATGTGCCCCGGGTGCGGCCCTAAAAAGCCAAAAAAAAAAAAAAAAAAAAAGCATCTGGGAGTTCCCGCTGTGGCACAATGGATTAAAAATCCCACTGCAGCAGCTGGGGTCTCTGCAGAGGTATTGGTTTGATCCCCAGCCCAGCACAGTGTGTTAAAGGATGTGGCATTGCCACAGCTGCAGCTCAGATTCAATTCTTGGCCCAGGAATTTCCATACACCGGAAGTGTAGCCATTAAAAAAAAAGACAAGCATCTGAATTTTAAGATCTCACAATTTGCCACGGTCCCTCTCTCCCTTCCACTCATAACTAACAAAGCCATCGCTGGAAAGCATCTCCTAGGCTGAAGTTATTGCTTAAGAAGCCCACCAGCACGGGCTCTAATCCAAAGGGCCTACTTCAAACAGGCTATTTTAAAGAAACACCACTTAGCACTAAATCTCAAGTCTACTAAACTGTGTTATATTCATTTTTTCCCATTCAGATGAACCCAACCATTTGTGGTCCACAAAGATATCCCCGGTGAGTCATTTACTCCCTCATTCCCTTTACTAATCACAGAGAGAGAAGGAGGGGGGGGACAATCAGACGTCATTCCCCAAACCAGTGTTTCTCACTGACCATCTGGGGTGCCTCTGACAGATCAGGATTTTGGACTCTACCCCAGATGCACTGACTCAGAACCTATGGAGTGGGCCCAGGAATATGTATTTTTAACAAGCATCAAGGTGATTCTGGTGCCCAATAAAGTTTGAAACTGCTGGTCTTGATTGCAAAATTGAGTTTTGTTTTGTTTTGTTAGTTCAGGGTAAAGATAAGTATCCTGCAGTCTGTCTCAAAAAGAAGGTAGGACAAGAGGGCTAGAAAGCTCTCAAAAAAAAAATTGTCAATACAACAGAAAATCCCACAGTAAAGGAAAGTGCTAAAGAGGCTTCTGTCCAATGTACCTGCAAAGAAAGCTGATGAATTTACAGTTTTTTAAATCATAAAAGTAACGCGATTTTTTTTTAATATTTAACTTTTTTCTTTGGACATTCCTGTATCACTTCCTCATCCCACTACACAGAAGTAACCAGTTTGTATGAGCATTTCTATAGCATAGATTCCTAGAAGTGAAACTGCAGGGTCAAATTATATGCATATGAAAAAATTTGACTAGCACTACCAAACTGACTGAACCCCAGCGTTATGAAAACTTTATGACTGGAAGTGAGGATAAACTGCTACTCTAAAGCTTCCAGGAGCTTTTCTGCTCCTGAAGAAATAGAGGCAGAATTTACCTTTAAGGACAGATTGATCTTTTGTTTGGGGGATAAAAAAACTTTAATAAGCCTTTTGGTTATGCAAAAGTAAAGCCAAGATTGCATTCCGGAAAAGACAAAAGACAAAGAGGAACCTCAAAGATCTCTTTGCATAATCACAGAAAAGGTTGTCTTCCTGTGGATGGAGCTGCTGGTTTAAAAGGCTCGTTCTACCACCTACAGGGCACTCTACGTCATCACGACCACTCTGCCTCCCCCTACTTGATAATTTCTTGCCAAGCTTCCTTGGTACTGTAAACCACAGCCCCCTTTCCCCTCCCCTCCCCAGCACAATCAGTTTTGCTGATGTTCTTCCTAATTGCTTTCTCAATCCACCTCTTTCTAACTTCCATTGTCATTGCCTCTTCATTTTCTCATGACTATTTTGTCTTTTGCTTTGATTTAGGTCACATTGTAGTCTGCCTCCAGGCTCTCCAAACTCCAGTCCTGCTTAAGATTCTTACTTGAAAAGCCTTCCTAAAACTCCAGCTTGCAGCCCCTCTGTCCAAGTATCTACAGTAACTCAACAGCAACTAAAGAACTTTAATATCTCAACTAAAATTTTAAAGAATGCCAAAACCATCTTTCTGTCACTACCAGCCTATCTATCCCATCTCTCATTACACAGGTCCCTTTTTGAGCTACCTGCCTTGAACCCTTGAACACAACCTGTTCATTCCTATCTGTTGTTTCCTAGTCCTGGAATTTTCTCCCCTGCCTAACACTGAACATCCTTTAAGTCCTTCACCACCTTTCCCTTTTCATCCCAAAAGATTCATTCATTCATTCATTTATTCAAATATTAACTAAATGTCTACCATGCATCAGGAATTTTGAGTGCTGCTGGGAATATAATGGTAATCAAATAGTTCCTAGAAATTACAATAATGAAGAAAACTATTTAATTAAAATTTTAATTACTATTGTGACAACTGCTATGCAAAAAAGGCTAAAAGAGTCTAACAGGGTGATCTGACCTACTGAGGGGGGGATGAAGCGTGTTAACAAAGATTTCCATGAGGTAGTGACATTTAACTGAGCCTTTAAGGATGAAGAATTAGCCAGAGGAAGATCAAGAAAGCATTCCAGAGAGAAGGAACAGCATGTGTGAGGGTACAAAATGTCTGGATCACGAGGAAGTAAGGGGATACTGGCAGGAAATCAGACTAGGAAACCAGAGGGGGGTCAGAATACACTTGACCTTGTAGACTATGGTAAAGATTTTTGCTTTCATCCTAATAATGGAAAGAAGTCATTGAAAGACTTTAAGTAAAGGAATGACATGAGGATGTGTGTATCACTTGGGCTATTATGGGAAGAAGTGTGGTGCCATACATGTAGATTTAAGTTTCTTGGACAGCCAAGGACCATGCTATGCTTTCTCTTTTTATCTAGCCCATACAGCCCATAGGGACCCCCGTTCTATAGCACCCAAATCAGCTAGTCCCCTAGCCTCTGCTCAATATATCCAACACTGGGAAGCCCTCTATTCCTTAATTATTAGACAACCCTATTCAAGAGAAAAATCTTGGGAGTTCCTGCTGTGGTGAAGTGAGTTAAGAATCTGACTGCAGGAGTTCCTGATGGGGGGCAACGGGAAAGGCAACAGGATAGGCAGCATCTCTGCTGCACCAGGACACAGGTTCAATCCCTACCGGGCACAGTGGGTTAAGGATCTAGCGCTGCCATGTAGGTCAAAACTGTGGGCTGGATCTGATCCCTGACCTAGGAACTCAATATGCCGCAGAGAAGCCAAAAAATAAAATTCAAAAAAAAAAAAAAAAAAGAATCCGACTGCAGCAGGTCGGATCGCTGCAGAGGCGCACATTTGATCCCTGGCCCAACGCAGGGAGTTAAAGGATCTAGCATTGCTGCAGCTGCAGCACAGGTCACAGCTGCAGTTTAGATTTGATCCCTGGCCCAGGAACTTCCATATGCCATGGGTTCAGCCATAAAAATAAAAATAAATAAATTTTTAGAAAAGAAAATTCTTGGGTTGAGGGCCGTATCTTTTGCTAGCTAGTCCTAAAACAGCATAAAACGTGACAAATTATCTTCTGTATAATTGTATGAAGGAACAGTTTAAAGAAAGTCAAAGAGTTGGGAAAGCCTAGAGCATGTTCTAGGACTACTGAATAAAGCTGCATATGAGTTCCTATCGTGGCGCAGTGGAAACGAATCTGACTAGAAGCCATGACGTTGTGGATTTGATCCCTGGCCTCGCTCAGTGGGTTAAGGATCCAGTGCTGCCGTGAGTTGTGGTGTAGGTTGCAGACACGGCTCGGATCTGGCGTTGCTGTGGCTGTGTTGTAGGCTGGCAGCTGCAGCTCTGATTAGACCCCTAGCCTGGGAACCTCCATATGCTACGGGTGTGGCCCTAAAAAGCAAAAAAAAAGAAAGGAGAGAAAAAAAGTTGAAGAGAAGGTAGAGTGTGGACAAGGGAAGGCAAAGTGATAGAAGGTTAGGTTAGGAGCCAGATTATAAGAGTTTGCAATAAGACTCTTCTTAGTAGGTTTTGGGAACCACTGTTAAGTGTTTAAATAGGAAAGTGACACGATTAGAACTAGATTTGGGGGAGTTCCTGTTGTGGCTCAGAGGGTTAAGAACCCAACTAGCATCCATGAGGATGCGCGTTTGATCCCTAACCTCGCTCAGTGGTTTAAGGATCTGGCTTTGCAACAAGCTGTGGTGTAGGTTGCAGAAGTGGCTCAGATCCGGTGGTATGACCATAGGCTCCAGCTTAGCTCCATTCAACCCCTAGCCTGAGAACTTCCACATGCCACAGGTGCGGCCCTAAAAAGAAAAATGAAAAAAAAAAAAAAAGCAGAACTAGATTTGGGAGATTATTCTGAGAACATAACACAGAAAAGAGGAAAGAGAAAGATAACAGAGACTAGGAACATATTCTGCTAGTACAGGCAGTGACTTCAAAGGCTTGACATAGTATGTGGGGGCAACTGAGGACAGAAAGAAGTGGCAAGAATCAAGAAATATACTGAAGCTAGAGGACAGAAAATTTGACATCTGATTGGATGTAGGGTGAAAAAGGATCAGAGGCAACTTCTGAGTTTTTTCCTCAAAGACCAGGAAAAGGTGGGATATCAGCCATAAGAGAGAATCACCATCATGTCCTCTAAGCTCTCTCTTCTCCAGGCTAAATATTAAATACTTCCTTAACCATTCTTCATCTAACATGGTTTCCAGGCCCTCTACTACCTCTCCCTTTTAAAAATCTAGTGCCCAGAATTTGTGGTGATGTCATTTCCTTTACAAAACTATAAGCTCTTTGATGTGGCTTTTGTTTCCTTCTCAAAAGTTTAGCATGGCAATCTGTATCCTTGTTGAGTCTACAATTTTTACTGAATGTGTTAACTCACTATAAAGATCCAACAGGACAAAACTGGACCTAGTAATTCTTAAGTTCTGGCTCCTCAGGATCTAATGTAAGAAGAAAATACAACCCTTTTCCTTCCACTCACTCTAAAACGTTAACAACTGAACAACAAAACCACAAACCACTTCTGCAAAACACAAACATATCAGAGGTTTCAAGACCTATTTAATAGCCTAATAAACCAGCAAAGGGGACTGAAACTACAATGCTAATACGAAATGGTCACATAAACAAGCCTCCAAATCCATCTTCCCTTTAAGACTTTGATCTCAAATGTATGTACCTCACATGACAGAATTCTTTTCTCAGGATAAAAAATGTCAGGAACTCTCTTGTGGTGCAGCAGGTTAAGAATCTGGCGTTGTCACTAAAGTGGCTCTGGTTGCTGCTGTGGTGCGTATTTGACCCTGGCCTGGGAACTTCCACATGCCACAGGCACAGCCAAAATAAATAAATAAATAAAAGAATACACCTGAAGGAGTTCCCTGGTGGCCAAGCAGTTAAGAATCCAGCTTTATTAGATTTGATTGCTGGCCCAGCAACTTTAGCATGCCATGGGCAGAGCAAAAAAAATGTCAGTAATTTGGAAAAGCTAAAAGGGGACTCACTTTCTCAACCCACGGAAAGCTTATTTGGTTCTATTTCATTATGGGTAGGAAAATGTTGTAGAAACAGAAAACAAATGGAAGCAACAAAGAGTACTTGCTCTGCATGCAGCACAGACTACCTACGGTTTGAATGAAGATATAGAAGGTAAACGCTCCAAAATAAACTAAAATCCATGCCTACCAAGTTTGGAAATGACAACGAAGCTGGGGAGACAACTGGATGACAGGCTTCAGACACACAGGTGTGTAGGTAGGAACTATGGAAAGACGTGCAAATAAAAATAGAGTGAAAAAGAGAAATGTAACTTCCTGACCTTGAATCCCCACAAATACTGAATAGCGAAGGCAGGGCTGAATAACAGCATGTGTAGTTTGCTATCAACACAAAATAAGTCAATAGCTGCCCAAAGGCTCATTTGTTCCTACGAAAGTGCAGTTGTTCAAATCTGAAACTCATACAGCCCTCATTTGCTATTGCTGAGCTGCCCTGAGCTCAGAGGAATTACCCAGTGTGCAAACATATAGATCTCATGAAAGAATCACAGGTTTTGATGAGTACGAACTGTGTTTTAGGTTTCTATAGTTACCTTTGTTTGGAGTGCAAACCCTCAGGATGTGTCTAATTTGCAACCATCTGTCCCAACATCATTGCTCACGTTTTCAGAAGAAATGGTTGGAGCCAAAAGTAAAATAAGCCCATTAGGAAGATACCTGTCAATATGGTGATAGGTAGGTGAATTGTCAAATAATACAATATTTCTTGGAATCACAAACTTGTCTCTATAAAATAATATGAAGCCTATTACTTGGGTTAGTTTCTAATTATGCAGCCTACTATTTTGAAGAATCTGATACCTCTAAAACTAGACAATTTCTCAGGTCCCTTTTAATTTTGACATAATTATGATGTTAGGACCAAATCAATGAGGTCCATAAGAAATCAAACCCAGGACTAGGCTAATTTAAATTTTTAATATGATCTATAAGAAGGAAATCTTCCACATCTACAAATAATCCTAAATTCTTTGAGTCAAAAGATTACCAATTTAAGGGGTACAGATTGCCATATATATATATATATATATATATATATATATATATATATGAGGGCAGGAAAGTGACAAACAGGCTTCCATATGGGCAAACACTGCTTGAAGAAAAATAATTTCAGCTCTACTTTTAGAACAATGGGATCAGAACTATGACTAACCCATACAGAAACTTCAGTGTCACTGTATTCTGGTCCCTGCACTGTCACAATGTACTTCCTCAGCCATACACATACAAAGCCAGGACCTTGGATAGCATCCTGATACTAGAAATGAAATAGAAAACAAGACATGCCAGAGTTCCTGTAGTGGCTCAGTGGTTCACGAATCCGACTAAGAACCATGAGGTTGCGGGTTCGATCCCTGGCCTTGCTCAGTGGGTTAAGGATCCGGCGTTGCTGTGGCTGTGACAAAGGCCAGCAGCTACAGCTCCTGTTAGACCCCTAGCCTGGGAACCTCCATATGCCGCGGGTACGGCCCATAGATAAGGCAAAAAGACCAAAAAAAAAAAAAAAAAAAAAAAAAAAAAAAAAAAAAAAAAAAAAAAAAAAAAAAAAAAGACATGCCATATCAGCATGCCATAAAAAATTCCAAATTATCCCTACTGATTAGATGTTTCTGTCCCCCAAAGAGCTTAGTGAGGATGCAGGAAGGGCTACTGAGCAAAAGTGCTCTACTACATAAAGGTGCCATTACATTCAGCCATCTGGTCTGAAATGAATAGACTGAAAAATGATTTGATCTCACATCAAACTAAGAAAAAGTTTCACAGGATCTTGCCATTGGCTCTTCTCACCCTATTCCAGATCATCCAACAGATCAAGGTAAAAGCTTCGAATGGAGCCTTCTATTTCAAAACAATTTCATATAGCACACTCAAATGCAAGAGTAACAAAGCCTTTAGCGCCTTTAACCCATAAGCCAAAGTCTATGTGAGAACCACTCCAAGACAAAGCACCTCACCCAGAAAAAACAGAATGAAGACCCAGAAAATTATACCTTTCCTTGCTCTGAAGGTAGTGGGGACTCTTGTTCATAATCTTTTCCACTTAATAGAGGTGCTGCAACACAGTGAGTGAAACACATTTTATGACTAATCTTGCTAACTTAAGTAAATGAAACTGATTCCTATGCTTTACTATGTCAACTAAGAGTCTACATTCAAATGTTCTTCACAGTAGTCACTTCAACAGGATCACAAATTCTCTGACAATCTTTATTGGGATATCAACTGAATTTCTTTTGGGTCAAGTTTCTGTGACCCAAAAGAAAGGGGTCTAGAGAAAGACCCCTCTGGTTATTTGTCAAAACATTTGGGGTCAGTTTTTAGTAACTGATAACCCCAGAGTACGATATTATAGAACAGAATTAAGAAGGCCAAAATCCAAATCATGAGAGTATGTGTGTGCATGTTTGTGTGTGTAATAAAAGTGTCACTTCAAAACATCAGGAAAATGATGGATTACCTAATAAATATAAGAAATGGTACTGAGGTAACTCCTTCAATATTTGGAGCAAAAATAAGGTAGAGTCCTACCTTACATCATAAAAAAGTCCAGGTGGGTTAAGGTTTTAAATGCAAAAAGAAAAACATTAAATAACTAAAATAAAACAAAGGTGGATATTTATTTTCTCTCAGGGTAGGAAAGGCCCTTCCAAACCTATGGGCAGAAGCAAAATACACAAAAGAAAACACTGATAGATTTGACAGCAAAAAAAAACATAAAACATCTGTACATCAAAAATAAAAAAAAGGAGTTCCCTTCGTGGCTCAGTGGTTAACGAATCCGACTAAGAACCAGGAGGTGGCGGGTTCGATCCCTGGCCTTGCTCGGTGGGTTAAGGATCCGGCGTTGCCGTGAGCTGTGGTGTAGGTTGCAGACGCGGCTCGCATCCCGCGTTGCTGTGGCTGTGGCGAAGGCCAGCAGCTACAGCTCCTGTTAGACCCCTAGCCTGGGAACCTCCACATGCTGCAGTTGCGGCTCTACATAAAGGCAAAAAGACAAAAAATTTAAAAATTTTAAAAAAATTTAAAAAAGAAAACTACAAAATGGGAAAAAATCCCTGCAGCATATATGACAAAGAACTAATATTCTAACTACTTTAAAGCTTCTACATATCAGTAAGAACTGATAAACATCCCTTCCACATGGAAATGGGGAAATGGTATGAACAGGCAATCCACACACCAAAAAAAAAAAAAAATGATCAATGAACACATACACACAAACACATACTAACTGTTCAATTCTATTATTAAAAAATACAAATAACATTTAGACCTACCAAACCTGCAGATTTAAAAAAAATAATATTCCATGTCGGCAAGGATCTCAAAATAATCACTCATATTGTTGGTGGAGACCAATTTGGCAGACTATATCAGAAGTCTTAAACATGTTCGTACCCTTTGGCCCAATAATTACACTCCAAGGAATTCATTCTGAAGACACAATCACAGATTCACAAAAAGCCTCATACAAAGTTATCCATCAAGTGTTATTTATAAGATCAAAACACTTCAAACAACCTAAATATTCTCCAATAAGGGATTGATTACATGAATTATGGTACACACATGATAGAATATTATCTATTAAAACCATTTTAATAAAATATTCACGATATATATTAGGTTAAAAGAATTGATATAAAAGTACTTAAATACAATAATTCCAGTCTTGAAAGAGACACATACATACCATATGATATATAAAAGTCTGGAGGGAAATACACACAAACACAAACACACAGAGGTTATTTCTGGATGTAGTTTTAAAGGTGATTTGAACTACTCTACTTTGTATTTTGTTATTTTCCAATTTTCTACAAACCTGTGTGTAATGTTTATATACACAGGGAAAACATAATGTTTAAATTATGTATTTTTAATTGTGCATATAAAATATAATTTGAGGGGGGTGGGGAGGCAGACTGAACAGGAGAGGCCAAGGGCGAAACCAGGACATATATGCACTAGAAATTCCCCTCCACACCAGTCCTGGCTCATTCATCATTTTGCTCTGAGACTGATCACTCACTCAGGTGCCGACAAATCTACTTAAACATATTATCACTATTATCACCTTGCCATCTTATCCAAAAGTGGACCAAAGAAGCCTTATCAATGCCTTGTGGAAATCTAGATATACCACATCAACCATATTTCCCTGATCTACCAGTCCAGCAACCCTATCCATTCAAGGCAATCCGATAGTCTGACATAATTTATTCTACCGTGGTGAACCAATACTGATTGCGGTGCTCACTTCTTTTTCTGAGTTATATACAAAACAAGTTTTAATAATCTAGTTTGGAACTTAACCCAACATTTGCAAAATTCTCTTTTCTCCTTTTTTGAAAATCTGAAGGACATGCATGTATCCACATCCCTAGTGTACGTATTTATACAATATGTTAATTACATCAAGTAGTAAAAATCTCCAAATCTCTACAGTCTTTGCTTTTACAAGATATCTAAATTCAGTGAAATACAAAGGTAAATTTCAAGATGAAATCTTTATCACAGGAAAGAAGAGAAGACAAGACCTTTATTAAAGCAAGACTGTTATTAGTTCAAGAGTGTGATTCGATAAGTCTAGATACAAATAGGAACTTGTGAGTTGAATTCATAACTCACTTCCACTTAGATAAGTGGAATAGAGTGTGAATTAGAAGAAACATGTGAGATCATTTTGCAGTCCCCTCTTTCCACATACCAGAAAACTGAGGCCCACCCAAAGAGATTGACTAGTACAAGATCATTCAGGTACTTAAAGATAAAGTCAGAAATGGAACCCAGGAGGAGTTCCCATCCTGGCTCAGCGGAAACGAAATCTGAGTAGCATCCATGAGGACACAGGTTCGATCCCTGGCCTCACTCAGTGGGTTAAAGGATCTGGCGTTGCTGTGAGCTGTGGTGTAGGTTGCAGACTCGGCTCGGATCTGGCATTGCTGTGGCTGTGGCGTAGGCCAGCAGCTACAGCTCTGATTTGACCCCTAGCCTGGGAACCTCCATATGCCTCGGGTGCAGCCCTAAAAAGACCAAAAAAAAAGGAAAAAAAGAACTAGAACCCAGGACCTTGGCTACTCTTCCAAGATGATTCCCTTCCTTAAAGGGAACAAAACCAGTATTTTAATTTAAGTGACAATGATAGGCCCAAATTATTCTACATCTCCTATTTCTCTATTCAAAACAATAAGACAATTACTCTATTGTGGAATATAAGTCTAAAGCTTTAAACAATGCAACAGCAGAAATATTAGGGTCAAGATTTCAACAAACAACACATTAAATTAAAAAGAAATCCTAAGGAGTTCCTTTGTGGCTCAGCAGGTTAAGAATCCTGCATTGTCACTCCCTGGCCCAAGAACTTCCACATCCGCATGCCGCAGGAGCAGCCAAAAAAAAAAAAAAAAAAGCATTAAAAAAAAGAAATCCTAAAATAAATAATAAATAATTCATTCTCATTACTATATATTATTCTAATTATTCCACCCCATCAGGAGAACCAGTGTTTTACAGACACCAAAGCTCCTAGGATTTTGCCTCAAGCCATCTAAAAAGGACAAGAAAGCACCTGTCTAGCTAGGTTCAGAATGCTTTGCCAACTCTAGCTACCATGCCCTTGGGCTACATGGAAGACAGAAGAGCCCAGTGCATGCAAGTACACACACACACACACACACACACACACACACACACACACACAGTCATATATGAAGTCCCAGGAGGCAAAAGTGAAAAGAAAGCTAACATTTTTTTCTCTTCTAAGTTTGCCACACAGGGTGGGCCTAAAAGGGTACAGCCATTTTAAGGAGAAGTCTGGCAGTTCCTCAAAAATGTTAAATGTTGTTACCTTATGACCCAGAAATTCTACTCCTAAGTATGTATGTAAATATACATATATATACATATATATATACACACCCAAGAGAATTGAAAACATCACCACACAAAACTTGCCCACAAAGGTTCATAACAGCATTATTCACAATAGTCAAAAGGTGGAAAAAACCCAAAAGTCCCAAAATTGTGTATAACCACAGGATGGAATATTATTCAGCCTTAAAAAAGAATGAAGTGCTACACGCACATGGATAATCCTTGAAAACACTATGTTAAAAGAAAGCCAGACATATGATTCCATTTATATGAACCGCCAGAAAAGGAAACTTTACAGAAACAGAAAGTAGATTAGTGGTTGCCTAGGGCTTGGGGAGGGGAGGAGTTTGGGGGAAATGGGAGTAAATGCTAATGGGACAGGGCGTCTTTTGGGGGTGAGGAAAAGGTTCTAAAATTGATTGTGGTGATAGTTGCACCAGTCTGAACATTTTAAAAACCACTGAGTTGTACACTCTAAGTGGGTGAACTCTATGGTATGTGAATAAGCTTTTTTTTTTTTTTAAAGTGGGGCCTATCATTTTTATCAGGTCTGCATTCCTAGCTAAAATTATCTGCATCCAAGCCCTCCAGCACACAGTGATAAGAGTGAAAGGTAGTCCCTTATCCTCCTAGTTCTCTCTAACCACCTGAGTAATAACATAGTTGGCTTGCTCTGGTCTTAAGAAAATTTCAAACACTATGAGAATCAGGGGACCAAGCAAAGCAAAACCGATTGCCAAACAATAAGCACGTGAAGAGGCCCATCATCATTAGCCATCAGGTTTTCATTTAGAAAACCACAATGAGATTTCATTTCACACACACTAGCATGGCTAGAATCAAAAAGACTGACATTAACAATGGTTGGAGAGGATGTGGAGAAATTGTAACCCTCACACTGCTGGTGGGAATGTGAAATGATACAGCCACTATGGAAAACAGCCTGGCCATTCTTCAAAAGGTTAAATATAGAGTTGCCATATGACCCAGCAGGTATAAACAACCAAGAGAAATAAAAACACATTCCCATGCAAAAAAACTGCATACAGATTTCAAAGAGCAGAATTCATAATAGCAAAAAAAGGTGGAAACAACCCAAATGTCCATCAGCTGATGAATGGATAAAGGAAATGTGGTATACACATATAATTAAATATTATTCAGCCACAAAAAGAAATGAAGTACTGATTCATGCTACTACATAGATGAACCTTGAGGACACTACATCAAGTGAAAGCAGCCAGTCATAAAAAACCATATAATACATGAATCCATTTATACAAAATGTCCAGAACAGGCAAATTCAGAGGGAAGTAGATTAGTAGCAAGAGGGATAGGGAGGTTGGCGGAGGGGGGGTGACAGCTAAAAAATTCAATTTCTTTTTTGTTGTTGTTTTATGGTGTGTGTGTTTTGGTTTTTTTTTTTTTTTTTTTTTTTCTCTTTAGGGCCACACCTGTGGCATATATAAGTTCCCAGGCTAGGGGTCCAATCGGAGCTACAGTTGCTGGTCACAGCCACAGCCACGCCAAATAAGAGCTGCGTCTATGACCTACAGCACAGCTCACGGCAATGCCAGACCCTTAACCCAATGAGCAAGGCCAGGGATCAAACCCACAACCTCATGGTCCCTAGTCGGATTCGTTTCTGCTGTGCCATGATGGGAGCTTCAATTTTCTTTCTTTTCTTTTTTTTTAATTGTAATATAGCTGCTTTACAATGTTGTGTAAGTTTCAGGTGTTATTTCTTTGTGAGATGGTGAAAATGTTCTAAAATCGATTGCCGTGATGGTTGCACAACTCTTTTACACCATCGAATTATACTCTTTAATGAGTGAATTCCAAGGTCATAAAACAAACAACAAATACAACTCCATTTCACCTGAAGAAAAGGGAAGTGCCTATGTACTGTATTAATATTCTTCAGCCTGCACACATTTGCTATTAAAGCAAGCTAATCAACTCCCTTTTTGGCTCCTCCTGAGGTTCCCCCCACCTATCATTTCATGGTAGTCTTCCTAAGTCCGCTTTCTTTTTTTTTGGGGGGGGACTCCTCCAGGCTTCGAGCAACCCGTCTACCCTCAGGTTACCTCCTCCTTTGATGCAGGAGTTTGTAGTCATCAATACTAAAAACCTGGCGTTCGGAAGTTGGTTTTATTCCATTTGTTAATGTTTAGCTTCCAGCACCTAAAGAGTCTCAGAGCAGTATTGTTGGGTAGGGAGAGGGGGCTCACAGTTTCTCTGCTGTGGAGGGAGGTAGTTGTGGTCTACTGGCAAAATCCCTGCACATAAAGTTCTCAGGAAATCTGACTTCAAATTTTGATCCTGCCCCCCTACTGGCTGTTTGGCTGTGAGCAAGTCACTCAACCTTTGTGATCCTCATTGGCTTCATCTGTAAAACGGGGAATACTACCACCTATTCCACGGGGATATCCTGAAGATTAATGCTTACAAAGCCATCTAAAACATAGAGATACTCAATAATTCAACCATGTGCCAGCCTCTGGACTAGGTCCTGGGACACAAAAGTAAGTACAATACTCGCCGTCTTCAAATTGTTCAGCATAGAAATGCTGTAATTCATCGTCTTCCTTCCCTACATTAGCCTTCTTTTAGGAGAGCAATAGGAGTTTCAGGACTTTGATTCTCTGTCTTGATAAACTTTTACCCCTACTGATAGGGTGACGGCTATGTTTACATCCCTCATTCTCAAAGAGAGGAGATGGGGTGGTTACTTAAATGTTACTGGGAAAATATCCCTTTTATGCTTTCAAGTTATTATCAACACTGATCCTTAACTCTTCCAGGCCTTACCTCAAGGTGTTTCCATGATGCAAAGTGTGCTTCTTCAGCACTTTAAGTATGGAAAACTCTCATTCTTTCTCACTCCATGTACCCCTAGTCTGTCTGGCTTTACATTCCAGTTGAAAAGACTGGTCACAGAGGATCAGTTTTCAGTTTAGCTACCTTAGTGACCAGGCTCACCTCCTGACTTGGGGTTCAGGTTCTATGCTAAAAACAAATAGGTTTCCCAGAAAAATACTAGCTCAGTTTATCAACAGAGGCTGACACAAAGTAACTAGGGAGGAAATGTAGGAGATAGCTTCTAAATCGAGATGTTTTAACATGAAACCCATCCTTCCCTTGGTGGAACAATTCCACAAGTCACAGAAAAGTATTTTTCATTTTA
>PVHT020000026.1:8181984-8198531 GCA_004024745.2 Catagonus wagneri
ACCCCAGGCCTCTAGGCCCCCATTCTTCAGTCCCCATGGGTCCCCCCCCCCCCGCTGTTCCATACCTGCTCATACCAGTCGCGGTTGGTACAGGTGCACTCGGGCCACCAGCTGGGACCGCTGCCGTTGAGTTTGGGGGTGCTCTTGCCCGGGACTGGCTTAGGGGGCACTGGCCCCACATCTCGGCCGGTGGGGATGAGCTTGGCCTTGGTGCGGGGGGTGGGGGTGGCCCCCGCCTGAGAGGGCAAGGTCTGCGAGCTGTAGCCCCCATAACCGGCGCTGGCTCCATTGCCCCCACCCTGTCCGTAGGGGTCGGGTACCTGCCAGTCCCCATAGCCGGGAGGCTCGAGGCGCCGCAGGGCAGCCAGGCGGGTCACCTCGTAGCACTCGGGGCACTTACAGCAGTGCTGGTGCTTGTGCATGGCACTGCCCCCCGCGGCCCGGACCCCCCAGCCCACGCCGGTTTCCATGCCGCCGCCGCCGCCGCCGCCGCCGCCGCCGCCGCCGGGCTCCCGGGCACACTCACACTGCTCGGACCAGGAAGGGGGGGGCACCCGTGGGGGCGCCCGGGCCGAGCGGGGCCTGGGGCCGGGCGGGCGTCCCGGGGCCTCTGCCCCCACGCTGCCCCGCACCCACGGCTCCCCCTCCAGCACTGGCGGCTCCGTGTCGCCCGTCGTGGCTCCTGGGCCGAGGCCCAGCGGCAAAGAAGAAGCGGGAGCCTGGGCAGAAGCTGGGTGCTCCGAGGACCGCTCCTGCACTGGTCCCCAGGATGGATCTGAGTGGAGTCAAGAGCATCTCTCCCTGGCTCCCTTCTCAGTTGATTCCAGCCAATCAGCGTGCAGAATCGGGCAGCGGCAGCGGCAGTGGCAGGAATGCTAAACAGCGGCTTCTTAAAGGAACAGAGGCATTGGTGCCCGTAGGTTCAGCCCCAGCTCCTCAGATATCTGGGGTACAGCTGACCTTAGGCGGGGGCAGGAGACTTGAGCTACGGGTGAACTCAGCCCCCCAATCTGTGCCCCCTTCTCCCCAGTTTCAGTCCGTCCTCCTCCCTCTCCACTCCACCCCACCCCACCACCAAGAGGGAGTTGCAGGGAAAAGCTCAATGGGTCCCCAGGCTTGCTCTGAGCTGGGGCCACCAGAAGTAAAGACTTGAGGCGGCAGAAGAGATTAAAGGCACCTTAGAGCAGAGTGAGTAAGGTGCTCTCTCCTAACAGGGCATCAAGGAAGAAGGCAGCTTATGAGGCTACTCTCTTATCAGTGCCTTTTCCTCAGGACTATTGTTCTCTCAACATCTAGGCCCCCAAATGACTATAACCTCACACTTGACCTGCTTCCATCACCAATAAGGGACTCAAGTTTAGGACAGGAGAAAAGGAAAGCCCTAAGCGCTTGTCCCTGGCACATAAGACTCCTGTTTCCTCCACTGACTCCAGCACGTTATGATGGAGGAAAGCGATTCAGGATGCCAAGACAGTAAAGAAAGTCCAGCAGGAGGAAAGGTAAGAAGAGATCTGAAGTGAAAGAAGCCCACGGGTCTGGGAAGGAGTTGGGAGTACAAGACCAGGGACATCTCCTCAGCCTCTCCTGGCTCAGCCTATTGGCGGATGGAGGGAGGATGACAGGCTGGGAAAACTCTTATCTGTTTGCTATTCTTATTTTGTCATTAGCTACCAGCTATTGAGTCTTTACAAAGTCCTAAGTGGTTTACATGCAAACAAAAACCCTACCAAGGTGCTACTATTATTATCTGACTTGTACCAATGAGAAATTGAGGCTCAGAGATGTTAATACAGCTAGATAACATAGCTGGAAGTGACAGAATCAGGATCCACATCCTGGCCACTTGACTCCAGAGTCCATGTTCTGCACCACTCAAGCACAACAGGTCTATTCTAAGTTTTCCTGCTGAACTCAGAACTCAGTTCAGTGAACATTCATTGCATATCTACTCTGTGCAAGACCTTGACCTAGGCCTTAGGGCTACAGAAATTCATTCTTAATTCAACAAATACTCACTGAGTACCTGCTATGTGCCAGACAGTGTTCTAGGATATGAGGACAGAGGAGAACAGAACAAAACACAACAAATGAAGAGCTTACATTCTAGTGAGAGGACACAGACAAAAATAAGCACAATAAGTAACTAAATTATATTCTACTACACATGGTGATAAGTACTGTGAACAAAAAAGAACAAGAGCAGAGAACGAGGGATTGGAAATACTAGGGGAGGACATGAGGTTGTGATCATTTTTCTTCAAATTGTTAACCCCCACATTTTAAGATGAAAATTTGCAAAAGTACAGAAATGTTAAAAGAATAATATAACGAACACCTATATATCTTCTTCATAGAGCCAACAGCTGGCAATGCCTTGTTATATTTGCTCTATCCATCTATCTACACTTTTTTCTGAACCATTCAAATGTAAGTTACATAGATGCGAACTATTGCATTTGGAGTGGATAAGCAATGAGATCCTGCTGTATAGCACAGGAAACTATATCCAATCACTTGTGCTGGAACATGATGACAGCAGAAATTGACAGAACATTGTAAAGCAACTATAATAAAAAATTAATGTTACCTGGATACAAAAAAATTTAACTTTCATATTTAATTCCACTCCTCCCCTAGATACTTCAACATGCACCTTGTGTGAATAAAAACATTCTCTCATGTAACCCCAATATGCTTATGACATCTAAGAAAATTAACAATAATTTCACAACATCTAATTTCATCCAATGTCCAGCCTATATTCAAATTTCTCCAAACCTGCCTTTAATATTTGTTAACACCATAAT
Source organism: Catagonus wagneri (assembly GCA_004024745.2). NCBI lineage: Eukaryota > Metazoa > Chordata > Mammalia > Artiodactyla > Tayassuidae > Catagonus > Catagonus wagneri. The sequence continues at coordinate 8,184,792 of PVHT020000026.1, forward strand.
GTAATCAAGGCTGTCACATTGCATTTGTGCTATCAGCCACCAAAACAGTCCCAATCTTTTTTAAAAAGCTTTTTATTTTGAAATAATTATAGATTTATAAGGAAGTTGCATGGATAGTACAAAGAGGGCCTGTGTACCCTTCACCCAGTTTTCCTCAATGATTGCATCTTACATTATTATAGTATAATATCAAAACAAGGACTTTGGCATAATACAATGTGGATATAACTCTATTTTACCACACACAGAGATTCATGTAATAATCATTACAATCAAGATACAGAACTGTTTTGTCACCATGAAGACCTACTGGTATCATTTTATCAAGCTGAGGAAAGTACAGAAGACTTACCTATACTTACCTAAACTTACTTGTCTACTTTACGTCTCTTTACCCTGTCCCATTTATATATTGTTGTCTTAAATACTTCCTCTGTGTATTTTGAGCTCCACATCTGATGATGTTATACTTACTGCTTTAACCATCAAACAGTATTTAGACAACCCCAAAGAAGAAAGTCTGTTGTATGTACTTACATTTTTTACTCATTCATTCTGTTCTTTCCTCCTTCCTGATGTTCCAAGATTTCATCTTTTTTCATTTCCTTCCTGTTTTTTTTTTTTTTGTCTTTTTGCCTTATCTAGGGCCACACCCGCGGCACATGGAGGTTTCCAGGCTAGGGGTCTAACAGGAGCTGTAGCTGCCGGCCTTTGCCACAGCCATAGCAACGCGGGATCCGAGCCGCGTCTGCGACCTGCACCACAGCTCACGTCAACGCTGGATCCTTAACCCACTGAGCAAGGCCAGGGATCAAACCCACAACCTCATGGTTCCTAGTCAGATTCGTTAACCACTGCGCCATGACGGGAGCTCCTCCTTCCTGTGTTTGAAAACTGCCTTTAACCATTATTTTAGGGTGAGTCTCTTGGTGTCATGGTCTCTCAGTTTTGAGAGTATCTTGATATTTCTTCCTCTTTTCTGAAGAATATATTCACAAGATATAGCATCCAGGCTTGGTAGTTCTTTTCTTACAACACTCGAAATATTTTGTGCCCTTTCCTTCTGGCTCCTGTGGTGAGATATTGATATTTGAATTGTTTTTCCTCTGTTGGGAAAGTGGTGTTTCTCTCACTGCTGTCAAGACTTTCTCTGTCTTGGTTTTTAAAGTTCAATTATAATGTGTAGTGGCATGGATTTCTTTGACTTTATCCTGTTTGGGGTTTGTTTAGCTTCTTGAATCTGTAGGTTTATGTCTTTTGCCAAATTTAGGAAGTTTTCAACCATTATTTCTTATTTCTCTCTCTCTCTCTCTCTCTCTCTCTCTCTCTCTCTCTCTCTCTCTCTCTGGCTGTGCCCACAGCATGTGGAAGTTCTTGGGTCAGGGATCAAACCTGAACTATAGCAGTGCCAATGCCAGATCCTTAACCGCTAGGCCACCAGGGAACTCCCAGTCATTACTTCTTGAGGACATTTTCAGCCTTACCCTCTCCTCTTGTCTTTTTTGGGACTCTGATGACACAAACATTTGGTCTTTCGTTATGGTCCCACATGTCTCTAAGGCTCTGTTAATTTGTTTTGTTTTTAATCTATTTTCCCACTGTTGTTCAGATTGGGTAATTTTTTTTTTTTGTCTTTTTGCCTTTTATCTAGAGCCGCACCCGCGGCATGTGGAGGTTCCCAGGCTAGGGGTCTAACAGGAGCTGTAGCCGCCGGCCTTTGCCACAGCCACAGCAACGCGGGATCCAAGCCGTGTCTGCAACCTACACCACAGCTCACGGCAACGCTGGATCCTTAACCCACTGAGCAAGGCCAGGGATCGAACCCGCAACCTCATCGTTCTTAGTCGGATTCGTTAACCACTGAGCCACAAAGGGAACTCCCAGATTGGGTAATTTTTAATGTTCCACTTTCAGGTTCATTGATTCTTTCCTCATCCTCTCTATCCTGCTGATGAGCCCATCCACTGAGTTTTTTGGGTTGGATATTGTATTTTTCTGTTCGAAAATTTCCATTTGATTCATCATATCTCCTATTTCTCTGCTAAGACTTTCCATTTTTTAAATTTGTTTCAGACTATTTGTAATTGCTCATTGAAGCATTAAAAAAAATTGGCCAGTTTAGAATCCTTTTCAGATCATTGAAAGCTCTGTCACATTGGTGTTGGCATCTGTTGATTATTTCTCATTCAAGTTGAGGGTCTCCCGGTTGCTGGTATGATGAGTGAATTTTCATTGCATCCCAGATATTTTTCAAAATAACATTATGAGACTCTCAATTTTATTTAAATCTTTTGTTTTGAGTAGGCTTCTTATGACACTGTTACCATTAATGGAAAGGACCACTACCTGGTTACTGCCAGGTAGGGGCAGAAGTTCAAGTTCCCTCCTCAGCATCCATTGATACCCATGATGGGGGCTGCTCCTTACTGCTGGGCAGGGATGGGAGTTCTAGCTCTTCACTAGGCCTCCACTGACACCTCCCTAGTTGGGAGGGGTTGAAGGGCCTCCTTCCTGCTCCCCAGGTGGCTCCCGCTCATCTTGGGTGGAAGTGAAGGTTAGGGGAGTGGGATGAGGAGGGGAGGAAGAACAGGATAGCAGGAAAGTCCTGACTCTCCACTAGGCCTTCTTTGAGACTCCAATACCACTCAGGTTACCCTGTGGGGATGGAAGTCCAGATTCCCTACTCAGCCTTCTCTAACAATATCCCCAGAGAGCATAGGGGAGCCTGGTGATAGGGAAAGTCTTGGTTTCTACTTGATCTTTGCTGGCTGGCATGGGTGGGGCTGAAGTTTTTTTCTGTGACGTCTGGTTGCAGGAGAGTGGTCACTGTCTAAGAGTTTTCTCCTGTCCAGCTAAACTGCCTACTTGCTAATCTTTGGGTTAGAGAGAGGGGGCTTTTATTGAGTCTTTTTTGGTTTGTGCCCATTGGTATTTCCAGGTTGGTTTCTCCAGCCCCCAGTTTGGGATATATGAGGCAACAAGAAAACCCAGGGAACTCACCTAGTCAAGTCTGCGCTTTCCTTCTTCTTTTGATATCTTCTTATGTTTGTTTTATAAACCGTGTGCAGAGTTTTAGCCTTCCTTAGTGGGAGAAATAGGGAGAAGTGAATCTACTCTGAGACCACAACTAGAAGTCTCCCATCTTTTTTTTTTTTTTTTAATTAATGACATTGGCTTTTTGAAAAGTACAACTCAGTTGTTTTGCAGAATATCTTCCTTCTGGATTTGTCTGTCTTTTTCCCTTGTGGTGTCATTTATATTGTCCCTCTATACCCTGTATTTACTATAAACTGGAAATTAGAATAGAGGCAATCTTAAACAGATTGGTCAAGGTAGGCCTCACTAAGAAGATGACATTTGAACAAAGACTTGAGGGAGACGAGGAAGCAAGCCATGCAGAAGAGTATACCTAACAAGGCAACAGCCAGTACAAAGATCCTGGGTAAGAAGTATACGTGGCTTGTTCAAGGAACAGCAAAAGAGGACCAAGTAGCTGGAGCAGAGGGGTGAGGGGAAGTACTAGGAGATGAGATCAGAGATTTGGCAGGAGACCAGATTGTGTAGGGCCTGTAGGCCACTGAAAGATTTGGGCTTTGCTCTGAGAGAGATGGGGAGAGATTGGAGGGTTTTGTGCAGAGAACCGACATGATCTGACTTGCATTCGACAGGATCACTCTGACTTCTGTGAGGAGAATAAGCCACAGGGGACAAGGGCCCAGCTGTGAGACCAGTCAGGAGGCTACAGCAGTGATCTGGGTGAGAGGTGACGGTGGTTTGGACCAGGGTGGTAGCACTGGAGGTGATGAGAAGTGATTGGGTTCTAGATGTATTTCAAAATGAGAGTCGACACAATTTGCTGACAGACTGAATATGAGGTGTGGTTCCAAGGTTTTTTAGCCAGACAACTGGAAAGATGAAATTGCCATCAATTGACTTTAGGGGAGGAGCCCTTTGGGGGGAAAAGATCAGCTGTCCAGATTTTGACATGTTGAGTTTGAGATGCCTATCAGACATCCAAGTGCCAATGAACAGTAAACAGGCCTTGTCACTGAGGTGCTCAAAGTTAGAGAAATGAAAATATAGAAGCAGATCATTTCAGAGGGGTATACAAAAAGTAAAGTTATCAGCTCTACTTGTGGGTGGCGACGGGCTTAAGAAAAATTTCACAGGAGTTCCTGTCATGGCGCTGCGGAAACAAATCTGACTAGGAACCATAAAGTTGTGTGTACGATCCCTCGCCTCACACAGTGGGTTAAGGATCCGGTGTTGCCATGAGTTGTGGTGTAGGTTGCAGATGTGGCTTGGATCCCGCATTGCTGTGGCTCTGGCATAGGCCAGCAGCTGTAGCTCCGATTGTACCCCAGCCTGAGAACCTCCATGTGCCGTGGGTATGGCCCTAAAAAGACAAAAAATTTCACAAAAGAGATCACATTATTTTTTGTTTGGTCCTGAAGGGTGACTAAGATATTCATTAGGTAGAGAAAGGAGAGAAGTGTCTAGTTTTCTGTATTCTTAGACCCTGGCACACAGTGGTTGCTCAGTTGGATTCAACTCAGTCACTAGTTGTGCGACCTTAGCGTTACTTTACTTCTTGAGCTTCAGTTTCTTTATCTGTGAAATGGAAATAATCAGAGGGTTTTTGTGAGGATTAAGTATTAGACATTTAGCACATTACCTAGTACATGGTGGATTAGGTTAATTATTACTGTTGAATGAACAAATGAATGAAAATCTTCCTTCATGACCAGGCCCAGGAGAGGCTGATAATCCAGGACCTTAAAGTCTTTTACATGCTCAGCAGATTATCAATACTATCACATGCTAGACTCTTTCCTACATCTTAAAAGTAGCTCAGGAAAAAAAGCCCCCTATAGCCTGGGCTTCTGGATGGCTCTGATGGAGGAATAAGCATTGCTAAGCCTGGAGTGAATGAAGAGGGTCAAACTGCCTTCCCCACACACCATCCCCAGTGACTGGTGTTTCTGTCTCTCGTTTTCATAAATGGAAATGAAAAAAATCCATTTACATTCATAGTGAGCTTCTCCCCACTCCATAGGCTCTCTGTTGCTCACACTGGACTGACTTGGTTGGCAAGGCTGGGAACACGTCGGTAACCCTGAGATGCTTTGACACTTGGAACCTCCTCATAACTGCTACAGCTCCAGCCTGAGGCCCCCCAGGGAGCCAGGTGCGCCCTACAGGTGGAAAACAAACACCATGCCCCCACCCCAAGGCAGCTGTGGTTGCTAGGCCACCAGGTGGCCTGAAGCAACCTAGGAGCCAGAGAAGGGATTTGGGAGCAGGCAGACCATTTGCAAGCCCATCCACTACCTCTTCAGCACCCTTAGCAAATTGATGGAGTAGGGGCAGATGACAGCTGCTGTCTGATAATCTGGGCTCATTCTTGAAAATGCAGCTTCATTGGGTGGTCCCAATCTTTTTATGTGGAGAAATACTCACTCTAGCCCCAAAGCCCTCCGGTTTTACCTGGGAGCCAGCGACTGGGGTTGCTGAAGGCCAAAGTTTCTGGTTTGCAAGTAAGGGGCATTGCTGTGGGTGTGCATCCTTGGTGGATGGGAATTCTAGTACATTGGGTGCAGGGGGGAATAATTTTGATGATTAGTCCAATAAAGCATCAAGATTTCCCTACTATTCCTAATGTGTGGTTGAGGGAACTCCTACTTTAGCCCATTAAAATAAACAGGCACCATGGGAATGACAAGCGGTGGAGACAAGTTTTTCAGTGGCTTTCCTGAATTAGATATCTCTATGGAGTAGGGAGAGATCCTGAGGTCTGTTGACCACTGTGAGTACGGACAGAGCCCAACAAGAGGGAAAGAAACAAAAAGAATGGGAGGGTGGTAACACAGTTTGGCAGCTTCCTAGGGCTGTGTCTGGATTGGGGCTGGCAAATTCTCTCCACTCTGTGCCCCCTCTATTAGGACTATGCTGAGGCACATAATCCTTATGAGGGACTTTGGCGACCAGAAATTTACAGCTTTTCCTCCTAGTAACCTAGTATTCTGACCCAGGAGTAGGTCCAAGCAGGCTAAAGCCATGGGCACAGTAATCCCTCCACTTGGGACTCTTCACTCTAAGCTAGTAGGGCAGGAGCTTCATTGAGGCAGAACCCCAAGCCATGGCAAGCTTAGGGGAGAGCTGTGCGCAGAGTCTCCTCGTGGGCTTTCTCTCAAGAGTCCCATAGTAGAGATACCAGGCTGAGGTGCTGGCAGCCAGAGAGGTCCTTGTCCAGCCATTGCCCCAGTCCAGAACATCTCCACAGGGCACCCTGGCAGGCGGAGGCTCCTTGCTCCGGGTATGCTTCTAAACTGAACTGGGTCGGGGCTGTGCTTCAGCTCTATTAATAGCCCCCTAGCCCAGCCTGCTAGCCCCAAACCCGGATGCCAGAAGCTGTGAGTCAGCAGCTAAAAATAACGGAGAGCAACTGCACCGGAACCCCAATGAGTAGCTCCCCTTGGCCCTCCGCCCTCAAATTTTTGTCAGTCTCAGTCTCCAGTCCAAGGCCCGCATAGAGGTTAAGTACGCCATGGCTGTCCAGTCCTCCTGGGAAGAGGGGAAGCATGTGCGGTGGCAGGCTCAAGGCTCAGCACTCAAGCTAGGGGCTAGGGGCAAGGATTTGGGGCATCCCTGCCAGGAGTCTGGACTCTAAGGTGAGAGGACTGCTGCTGTGAGCCTGGGAGCTGAGAGGTCGAGGCTGCAGGGGGTTGGAGGCCCTGGAGGTGACCAGGGTCAGCTCGGAAGGGGAGGGGAAGAAGAGGCTGCAGGGTTGCGAGGATGGGCGACTGGGAGGGGACAGAAGAGTAGGGATGCGGGGGGAGGAAGGAGGTCCATGCTGAGAGGTGAGAGCCCGGCAGTACCTGACAGGCTGGGCGCCCCAGAGCTGAGGCCGGCAGTCGGTCTGAGGGGCGGGATCGGGAACGGGCTAAACTACGGAAATGCGGCTTGAAAACGCAGTGTGCGGAAGAGGTGGTCCAAGGCAGTGTGGACCTCTGAGAAGACCGGGACCAGGCAGCTGCCGCGGTGGGAACTCCCGGCGCTCCTCCTGCCTCCCCGCGCGTCGCACGTCGGTGCCCCCGCCCACCGCGCCAGCTGCAGGCCAGGTATGTTGGCGTGGACGGGGCCCTGTGAATGTGTGTGCATGTGTGTCCATGGCGGGGGTGGAGAGGCGAGAGAAGGGAAGGGGCGGGGTCCAGGAGGAGGAGGAGGGGGCGGGAACACAAATTCAAACTCGCTTCGGTCTCTCCTGAGACCGGAAGTGGCCAGGGGCATCGTGGGAATTGTAGTTCCCGGGGCTGCTCTGCACCCCAGGAAGATCTTGTCTCTAGGTGCCACCCCACGTCCCAGTCTGGCAAGAGAGGAGAGCCAAACCTTTTGACCTCGTCAGACCCCTGGTTCGATTTCCCCTCGTGTGGAAACATGAGCCGGGGCGAAATGTGGGTGCAGTGGGAGACTGAAGAGTCAGTCACAGAGCCCCCTCCTGTCCTCCTGTTTGCCTTAGCCCCTACCCCACTCCTACAGGACCATCCTAGGCCAGCTCCACGCTGGTAACCTTAACTGTTTAGCCCGGGGAGTCAGGAGCAGCAAACACACCGGGGAACTTGCTCCTCAAGGAGAAGGTAGGCCTGGCAGCCAGACCCTGTGCGCAGCCCATAAAAACGAAAACTTGTGGAAATCGGATCATGCCCTCGGGGTCCAGAGTCAAGGACACAGGTCCCGGACCGGCACTGGAAACAGGTGGCATTCAGCAAGTACGTCACGGGTGACGACCGGCGCGGCCCTCCTCTCGGGGCAGGTGACCGCAAGGTGGAGCTACAGCGCAACTCTGCACAGCGCGCCTGGGCGGCCCGGAACGCCCCCTGGAGGCTGCGCTCCTGCTTCTCCCTAGAAGCCCTTCTTTGCCCCTTGCCACCTTTGTCCTCTTGCCACCTTCAACCCACGGTTCTCCCCATGATGACCCCTCAGTATCATGTCACATACCACCCTAGATGGAAGGTGCATCCTCCACCCCGCCCCAGCACTGAAAAGATTAGACTGTGCCAAATGGGCATTAAATTCATTGAATAGCATTAACCAACAAGATAAAGGAATCAATGTGTCTTGAAGAAAAGATGGTTTACAATAAAAAGCCACCTGTAGGCACAGAATTACATGCCTAGATGAACTCTTTAGCCCCCAACCTCTAGGCAGGAATGCAGATAAATTGCATTATGTTAGGGGAGACAGTGAATAGTGATGTCTCCATCATCTGACAGTTCTCCAGAAAAGGCTGTTTTGTCATCTCCTTCAGTCATGGTTCCAAGCTGTCCCATCTCTGACACCCTGTGCCTTCTGCACAACAACAAGTGCACACAGATCGGAAACATTATCTGGGCAACCTCTTTGTCCCTTCCTCTGTTCTAGTCTCGTTTGGGGAGAAACTTCTCGTGACTCAGTGTCTGCCTAACCACCTCAGGTCAAAAGCCCAAGAACAGATTCCATGGAAGCTTGGGGGCATGCCCACCATCTAGGCAGAGGGCCCTCATAGTTCAAAACTTCCTGTTGGGAAAGTTCATCCCAGCCCAACCCCACCAACATTCCACCTCAGCCATTCTCCTTTTCTTGCTGTTGGCCAATGCACACAGGCCTCAGATTCTGGTTGGTGTGGGCCCAGGGCAGGGCATTCACTCCATTATGGAATTATTGATCCTGGTGAGCAGCACTGCTGTTTCTAAGCCTGACAAGAGAAAGGAGGGGGGCATACAGGGAATCAGCAAGGGGAAGGCTAGAGAAGGAGAAAAATTAATTGAGGGGAAAAGTTCTTACCAGTTCTTTCTCTCTCCTTAGCACATCTCCTATAGGGAGAAAAGCTTCCCATTGTGAGTTCAGCCAGGTTCAAACACGACTGTTTTTCCCCCATGGTATGTGGAGGTTCCAGGGCCAGGGATCGAACCTATCCATGCCACAGCAGTGACAACGCCAGATCCTTAACCCACTGAGCCACCAGGGAACTCCCCAAGCATGTCCTTTTGAACTCGAGTTCTTCCAAACTGCCTTTCCCAGGTTCAGGGCAATTTTGTGTACAAGGAAGTGTCTAAGAATCTTCAAGGAACCAAACAGACCAAACCCCAAGGCCCAGGCAGTATATATGTGTCATTAACACCAGGACCCTAGGGAGAATAAAGACCCAGAAAGCTGAGGCACAAAGCACTCACCATTGCAGGAGAAAGGTCCACAGAAGCAGTAGGATGGAGACACAGTTGGTAATGATCCACACCTTTAGATAGGTTTGAGGGGGCTATGGGAATAGAAAAAGGCCCTGGTCAGTGGCCAGAGCCACCAATATGCATATACAGGTAGTATGGGGAGGAGGGATAAGTAAGGAAGAGAAGCCAGGGTTAAGGAGAAGCAGGGATGGGAAAAGAGGAGGAGGGGTGACAGTCCCAAAGCCCTTACAATAAGCCAGATGGGGTAACGCATCTGCTGCAGCAGCTGGCAGTCGTTGGTGGTGACCGAATCCACCCCAGCACACCAGAGCAGGGAGAAGAGCCAGGGCTTGTTCACTACAAACAGGTTCACTGAGACATTATCTTGGTGCAGTGCCCTGTGGAGGGGCGGGCAGGGAAGGGGGGGGAAATAGGGAACATTCAGAATCATGAGGCCTGAGGCGTGGGAGGGCAGCAGCAGCCCCTCTCTGTGCCTGAATCTACAGTGTCACTGCCCCAGAGCCATCCATTCTGCCTTTGCATAGCAGCCCCTGATCAACTCTGTCAGCTGGTGGATTCCACCTAGCTTTGCTGTCTGGGACCACATGAATATGTCCCTCTCCTCTGAGGAACACTGACCAGCTTCCCCTGAGTCTGTTCTTCTCCAGGCCTAATAGCCTCGGTCCCTTTATCCAGGGCTGGGGACCTGGCTTCTCACTCCCTTCACCACACAAACCTGTCTAATCTGATCTTACTCCAATTTAGCAACGTTCTTTTGGAAGTATGGAGTCTGCATCTGAACATGTTCTCCCAGGTAGGTTGGCAGCAGCTTCAAGAAGAGCAAAATTCCTCCTGCCCTCTGGGCGTTATGCCCGTGTGAAGGGAGCCCAAGGCCAGGCTAGTTTTTGGCAGTATCATGTGATGCTGATAACTCATTCATTTGCACACTGTTCAGTCAAAGCCCTGGGTCTTTTTTTTTTTTTTTTCCAGCCTACTTGTGGCATATGGAAGTTCCCATACTAGGGATCGAATTGGAGCTGCAGCGGCCAGCCTATGCCACAGTCACAGCAGCACCAGATCTGAGCTGCACCCGTGACCTATGCTGCAGCGATGCTGGATCCCTAACCCACTAGGCAGAGCCATGGATCGAACCCTCATCCTCACAGAGACAGTGTAGTGTCCTGAACCCGCTGAGCCATAACTAGAACTCCAAGCCCCGGTCTTTTCAACACATGTTCCTGCCAATGCTGGTGTTTCCCTCTCTTGTTTTTCTGCAATTCAGCTGCTTTTGCACCCCAAATGTAGGTCTTTACCTATATCTCTGGAGCATTTCATCTTGGTACATTTGACCCGTCATCTGAGGGTACTTAGACCTTTCAGGGCCTCCATTTCCCCATCAGTGTATTCATTACAAATTTTCACCCCTTTTGAAAACACGATCAGCAGTTGATGTAGACCAGGAAAAGACTAAGGGGAGGGCCAAACCTGATGTCGTGTCTCCCTCATGGTGACAACTTGGGGAAAGGTCCTTGGAACACTTAGAATAACTGGGCTATAGTTCAGGCTGCATTTTTTTTTTCTGTCTGACCACAGGGATATTATAAGAGACCTTGGTGACTGCATGCTTTAAAGTCTATCGTATTTCCTGGATGGGTCAGCTTCTGGGGCCCAGCTCACATCTGGGACTCTCTCTTTCCCCGGGACCCATCGTCTCTTGCACTTATCTCTTTGCTGTAGAATGAAAGCTTCTTTTTTTTTTTTTTTTGTCTTTTTGCCTTATCTAGGGCCGCACTCGCGGCATATGGAGGTTCCCAGGCTAGGGGTCTAACAGGAGCTGTAGCCGCCGGCCTTCACCACAGCCACAGCAACGCGGGATCCGAGCCGCGTCTGCAACCTACACCACAGCTCACAGCAACGCCAGATCCTTAACCCACTGAGCAAGGCCAGGGATCGAACCCGCAACTTCATGGTTCCTAGTTGGATTTGGTAACCACTGAGCCATGATGGTAACTCCTAGAATGAAAGCTTCTAGTGGCCTGCAAAATCCTACCCAATTTGGCCCCAGCCTACCTCTCCAGCTTCGCCTTCCCCTGGCTCACAAGGCTGCTGTTCCTGCTTTTCTGCAACCCTTCCCATTGTTACCTCTTTATGACCTGTCAGGTCTCAGCCCAGATGCCACCTCTTGAGCCACTCTCCCTACTGTGGCCCCTCCCTCCCAACCCCAATCTCTACTGCATCTCCCCATTTTGTTGTCTTCCAGTCTCTCTTTTTTAGGGCTGCACCCGAGGCATATGGAGGTTCCCAGGCTAGGAATCCAATCGGAGCTGCAGCTGCCAGCCTGTTTCACAGCCACAGCAAGGTGGGGTCTGAGCTGCGTCTGTGACCTAAACCACAGCTCACAGCAACACTGGATCCTTAACTCACTGAGCAAGGTCAGGGATCAAACCGATGTCCTTGTGGATACTAGTCAAGTTTGTTACCACTGAGCCACAGGTGGGAACTCCTGTCTTCGGATCTCTTATCACTGTCCAATATATACCTATTTCGTGCAGTGGTTTATTGTCTGTCTCTTTCACTAGTACACCCGAAGCCTGCAATAAATAGTTCCTGACACTTAGGTGTTCAATAAATGTGTCCTCTGAGTGAATGAGGCCTTTGCCCTCCCAGCATTGGTTCCTCCCCACCATTAAGCCTCATGTGACCCCATTGCCTTGTTTCCTCTGGCACTCACTTGATATCCAACAGTGGCAGGTCTTGATAGGGGAGGTTGAGAAACTGGGGCCTCTCAGTGCTGTTGCCTCCCAGATGTCCATATATCTGGCGCATTTGGGGGGCCTGTTGTTGGACATGAGCCCGATCTTCATCCGGTAGCCAAAGGACCTGTGGTTCAGGGAGGATGGGCATGAAGCTGGGGAAACCCTGAGGATTTCAGGGGTGGGGGCAGGGGCGAAGAACTTTGATGGGGTAGATGAGCTGGGGTGGGACTCTAGGTTGGGGGAAAGCCTCAGTATTATCACCATAGCCTAGAAAAGGCAGGGGAGGGGGCAAGATGGGACACTTGGGATCCTGGTAATATCACCGTGGCTTGGGGCACCCCTGAATTCAGCACAGTCTCCAATGTCTGGGTCACAAAAATGTCATGGTATGTGTGGTTTCGTGGAGGGCGGCGGAGATCAAACATAACGGAAAGGTTGAGGACTGCAGCTTCCTTCAGCAGCTCATCTAGTGTAGGCACAGTCTGATTCTCAGCCTCTTTCTGATCAGGGCCTGACAGCGACTTAGCCCCCCAGAAGGGTCGCCTCTGTAAGAATAGGAAAATTATTTCAAGATGAGAAGCCTCCAGGCCAACTCCACACCCTCACCATCCTCACTATTATCACTCATCATCCTGCCCCCTGCCCCGCGCCCCCAACTTGGTGTCCAGCTTCAGCCCACCACTGAGCCAGGGTTTTTCCTTTCTCTAAACTGTGGCTTTTTCTAGACACTCTGGCACCTTACTCTGACCCTAACCTCCTACCCTCCCAGTTTCCTAACTTCCTCGCTCACACTACACTTTCTCTTTGATCTTGTGGAGATATCTGGGATTTTTTTTTTTTTTTTTGTCTTTTGTCTTTTTAGGGCCACACCCATGGTATATGGAGGTTCCCAGGCTAGGGGTGGAATCAGAGCTGTAGCTGCCGGCCTGCACCACAGCCACAGCAACGCCAGATCCGAGCCACGTCTGTGACCTATACCATAGCTCCTGGCAGCGCCAGATCCTTGACCCACTGAGCGGGGCCAGGGATCAAACCCGCGTCCTCATGGATACTTGTTGGGTTCATTAACCACTGAGCCATGATGGGAACTCCGATATCTGGGATCTTGATCCCTTGCTTTCCTCCAGATCCTTCAGCCCCTTTCTGGCCACACCTATATCCCCTACCCACGGCCCATCCACTGCTTGATTTACTTTTCCACAGCTTCCTCAGCTCCTTTCCTGCTCCACCTTCCCTACACACCCGAAACTCTGATTCAGTTATACAACTGTCTGCGTCCTCTACCCCTAGACTTGGGGGTGGGGTGCAGAGCACACATGTGGGCTCTTGGCATGGTAGTCCTATATTTTGCTCTCATCGTTTTCCTTGTTCTTGATTTGCTCCCTCTCCCATTCCTCCTGGCGGCCTTTCCGAACCTTTGCCACTGTCTTCTCCTCCCCTTGCAGTCAACAAATAACCTTACCTTCTAATCACTGACATGGAAAAAGTGAGCTATCTAACACTTGTTAAGTATTTACTATGCGCCAGGCAGTGGTAGAAGCTCTTTATATGTGTATTAATTTATTTAATCCTCCCAATAATTCTACAAGGTAGGTACTGTTATTATTTCCATTTTATAGATGAGGAGAATGAAGCACAGAGACCCTAGGGAATGTTGCTTAGACTCACACAGCTAGGAAGCGGTGAAGCGAAGATTCAAACCCAGGCATATGTCTTAATCACTCAGAATGTGTAACTACCTGAGGAGCTTTTTCAATTTTAGGTTATTTCTCTGATGTTTT
>PVHT020000026.1:8199531-8241015 GCA_004024745.2 Catagonus wagneri
TTTTTTTTTTTTTTTTTTTTTTTTTTTTACAAGGAACTTGTATTACTTTGGTAATCAGGGAAAGAGGAAATTAAAAAATCAAGTGTCCTTTTAAATATTTTCCATCACCTGCAGGATTGAAGTCCACACTTCCGGGCTTGGCATTCAAAGCCCCAGAGACTGAGCCTCTACTCCCCTTTCCAGTCTCATCTCCCATGAATCTCATGCATTTTACCTCCCACTTCCGTGGAGCTACTTTTTTTTAACCTTATTTATTTATGTACTTATTTTTTATTTTAAATGATTTTTATTTTTTCCATTATAGCTGGTTTACAGTGTTCTGTCAATTTTCTACTGTACAGCAAGGTGACCCAGCCACATCTACATGTATACATTCTTTTTCTACATTATCATGCTCCATCACAAGTGACTAGATATAGTTCCCAGTGCTATACAGCAGGATCTCATTGCTTATCATTCCAAAGGCAACAGCTTGCATCTATTAACCCCAAATTCCCAGTCCATCCAGCTCCTTCACCCTCCCACTTGGCAACCACAAGTCTGTTCTCCTGGAGCCACATTTCCTTCCCTGGAAACACTTCTTCATACTTGTAGGCTTTACACACATTCTTCCCTATGACCAGAATTCCTGTTCCCTGCCTTGCCCATCTTAAAAATCACTCTCATTTCATATGCTGCTCAGGCCTCCAGGCCTGTGAAACCACTCCTGAGCCTGTCCTACAACCAGCCCGCCCAACAGTGACCTCTCTCTCCTTTCCACCCAGGAAAGACCTTGTTTTCCCTTGAGGTTTTTTTTTTTTTTTAATTTTTTTGTCTTTTTGCCTTATCTAGGGCCGCACCCGCGGCATATGGAGGTTCCCAGGCTAGGGGTCTAACAGGAGCTGTAGCCGCCGGCCTTCGCCACAGCCACAGCCACGCGGGATCCGAGCCGCGTCTGCGACCTACACCACAGCTCACGGCAAAGCCGGATCCTTAACCCACTGAGCGAGGCCAGGGATCGAACCCGCAACCTCATGGTTCCTAGTCGGATTCGTTTAACCACTGAGCCACGACGGAACTCCTCCCTTGAGGTTTGATAGCCCCATTACTTAGGCTCTCTTCCTTCCTAGGAGGGAATGACTTGAGGACAGAGACTGTACACCTATTACCCAGCACAGGGTTCAGCAGATGCTTATCAGTGAATAAACTCTGTCCCCAAGTGCCCCTGCACGTGGCTGCCTCTTCCAGAAGGAAGGTTGTCCTCACCTGTAGGAACCAGGACCCAGCATTGAGTCTCTTCAGTTCAGCCCACGAGAAGTCGCTGCTATGGTTGTTGACTCGGTCTGGGAACACAGAGGCCACATCTGTGGTCCTGGTCAGGCGCTCATCGTGCATGAGGAAGGGGATCCCATCGGAGCTGAAGGCACAAGAGGTGTCAGCGGGCCAAGCTCTGGCGCTGGCCATCATGTCTGGAGCTCCCCTGCTGTGTCCCTCGGGTGGGGGCGGGGCCCGGCTTCCCTCACCTGATCATCACGTCCGTCTCAAACACAACAGCTCCACACTCAGCTGTCTTCCGCAGGGACATCAGGGTGTTCTCGGGGGCCAGCTGGCAAAGGTGAGGAGGTAGCAGGGAAGTGTGGGAGCCTGGGAACGCACAGGCCTGGCCGCAGCAGCCTGGAGGAGCAGACCCTCCCGGCCCCGCCAGCATTCTGCCAGACACTCACCATGGGGGCCCCTCGGTGTCCCATCAGCTTAGGCTTGGGGGATAGGTCTTTGGGATTCATGATACAGGCTGAAGAGATGCAGAGGGGCACCAGGTAGATGGTCAGCGAAACTCCAAAAAATAGGAGCAGTAGCAGAAACTTGGGACCTGTGGGGGAGCGGGGAGTTGGGGGGACAGGCTATGGGGAAAAGACAGTGGTGGGTGCTGGGGGCAGAAGGCAGAGTGCAAGTGCAGGAAACGGGGCGGCGGGGGGCAGGAGCAGTGATGGCCAGCGAGGGTGTGTGGAAGGGTGGAGCTGGCACCTCTTTGGTGGATACGGTAGAAGGTATCAGCCACAGGCCAGGCCAGGAGGGTGATGCCAGCAACTGCTCCAATATGAAGGAATGGGGCTGTGGCCTGTGGACAAGAGCTGATGAAGAGGGCTCTGCTCCCCCGAACCCCTCCCCCTTTCCTCCTGGGACCTGACTTTTGTCTGTCTGTTTGTTTGTTTGTTTGTTTGTTTGTTTGTTTATTTATTTTTTCCTTGTCTAGGGCCGCACCCGCGGCATATGGAGGTTCCCAGGCTAGGGGGGTCTAACAGGAGCTGTAGCCGCCGGCCTTCGCCACAGCCACAGCAACGCGGGATCCGAGCCACGTCTGCAACTTACACCACAGCTCACGGCAACACCGGATCCTTAACCCACTGAGCAAGGCCAGGGATCGAACCCGCAACCTCATGGTTCCTAGTCGGATTCTTTGACCACTAAGCCAGGATGGGAACTCCTGGGACCTCACTTTTGGAGTTGAGAACTACCTGGCCTCTTGGGGCACTAGGGAGTAAGCTGTGTCCTGGGGTTGGCCCCAGGTGAAGGTTCCCCGCTTTGTCACTCACCTGCAGTGACAGACGTAAGCTATGCCACTCTTGCCGCCATTGGACCTCCAATCCCACAAGGCCAGCAGCCACGACAAGTATAATGAGGAGCAGCAGCACCTACAGGGCCAGGGATGGGCGGGGCCCTCTGTGTCAGTCTGGGCTCCCGGCTACCGGGCCTGCCTCTGTGAAAACAGGGCTGTTCTCTTTCCCTCACTCATCCACTGCCCTCCTTTCATACAACACACGCTCAATCTGGGCTTTAGGTTCTGAGCTGTGCCCTGGAATAGAATAGCCGGCCAAGCACTGGGCCCAGGGTGCCCTTTTCCCACTCGCTCCCATCCCGACTCTACCTTGTGCATGGCGTGCAGACACAGAGGCTGGCCACAGAGCCGCAGGAGCAGGGCCAGGAGCTGGGGGCAGAGGTGGTGGGAGTCATAAGGTGCCAAGAGGGGTCACTGAGTGGGCTTTGCAGGCCGACACCCTCCTTCCTACCCTCCCCTCAGTGGCCCAGGCGAGACCAAAGGGGTAGAGCTGAGCAGAAAGGAAGGGCTGTGTGTGGAGGGGGTTTAGGGCAGCTGCCCTCAGACCCACCAAGAGCAGGGATGCATATGTGACCAGGAGAGAGATGACCAGCAGGAATGCTGGGGACCAGTCCATCCAGTGTCCCCAGTGCTGGAACAGGAATCTGTAGGAGGGGAGAGGGAGGAGTCTGAGTGGGGGAAGAGTGGTATTAGTGGCCTGAGGGAAGTTAGGCCGGGTGGATCCAGGGCTGGAAGGGAGTGAGGGGACGTCCTTCACGGGATCAGGGGCTCCAAGGACTGGAGAGACTTCATGGAGGGATTTTCAAGGAAGGCTGGGTAGGGGGAGAGCCGGGCAAGGTTGGGGATGACTTAGCACCCAAGGGGGTCCCAGGGTGGGGAGTAGGTTGATGGGTCTGCGAGGAAGGGGGTCTGTGACACACTCATTGAAGTTGTGCAGGTCATTGAGAAGGATGAGCCCGATGTACAGCCAGCCCAGGGAGAGGAGGAAGGTGAGGAAGAGCAGGCCGAACCAGATGCATTCGCACTGCAAAGGGGCAGGAGAGAAGCTCACAGCAGATCTCCACTGCGGCTCAGAGCCTGCAACTGATGGCAGCTCAAGGGGGCTTCCCGCCAGGCCTGGGGCTGCTCTGCACTGTGGGCAGCTCTTCCCGTATTTGAGGGGAGCTTCCGCCTGGGGAGAGAAAGCCCCTTTCTCTCTCTCGCCACCCCCGCCTCTGAGCACATCTGGTCTTTTTATCCCTTCCAAGTGGACTGTGCCTTGGGCTTCCACCCACCATCCCCACCCCACCCATACTTCACCTTGTTGGTTTGTGTCCTGTCTCTGGGGCATTTCCTCCAGTGGCAGCTATACAGACAGTGGAGGCAGCGGGCCCAGACAGAGCAGCAGCCGCGGGACTCAGCCATGGCGAGGGTCTGAGGGAAGGGACACTTGGCTATCAGGGACCCCGGCAGAAGGCAGATCCCAGCCTCCCTTTCAGGATATTTGAGGAGCCCGGGGCAGGGGGACGGGCGGGGTGGGGGGGGGGCGCGGGGAGGAGCAGAGGCCTGGGCTGCTGCTCAGCAACAGAGGTCACAGGGCAGGCCCAAGTGCCAGACTGGACGAGGAGTTGAGCAAAGGGGACAGTTTCCGGGGTCTTTCTTTCCCTTACTTCTGCATACCTGGAAAACCAATGAGACACCCAGGAGGTCCAGCCTCAAGGCAGGATACACACCCTCTCTCCAGCTCCTCCCCTTTTACAGCATCCCTATCTGGGGATGGAGTGCTTGACTGGGGTGGGGACTCTGGAGAAAGTGCCTGGGGTGGGGCAAACAGGGTTTAGCAAGTTGGGGCAGATCTGGCCAAGCTTCAGGTAGCTCTGTGGTGAGGAGCCTTCAAACCACAGGAACCATGGAGTAACCTGAAGCAGAGGCACCAGTTCTGACCTGGGGCCGAGGGAGGGCTGGCTAGTTGGCCAGTTGCTATGGATACAGAGATTGCACACATCACAAAGCCCCGACTGAAAGATTCTCTGTCTCCACCTCCCAGGGGGCAGGGGGGCACTACCAATAAGGGGAAGTCTTGAGGGGGAACAGGTTGCCTTCCGAAGCAACCCTTTTCCTGAACGCACACACCTGGAAAATTTAAGCCCTCTCATCCCAGGTCCTGTCCCTTCCTGCCCAGCCATCTCCCCCACCCCAGCCAGAAACCCAGTCCCCGCCTTACCCCTTTCAGGGGCCCCACCCTCCGAGGTCACTTTGGTGAAAGTACAACAAATATAGGGCAAAGGTGTGAATGGGGGTGTGGTTATCTTAGGGCAGGGGATCCCTGGACCTTGCACTTTGGGGTCATTCTGAGACCCAGATGGCTTACTGATCCCCAGACTAGGCTGGGTGTGTGGTTGTGAGAGGCTGTGAGATTTGTGTCAGCATTTGAATGTGCGTGGCCAGCTAATGGCTGTCAGTAAAATGGGTCTCTAGGTGACTTAGAGTATGTAAAGGGGCCTCTGGATACACCCAAAGGGCGTATAGTCCGAGGAACATGACCCCTTTTGCCTTGTCATCTGGGCTCCCCAGAGGCTGTGGGGTCTCGGGGTGCGCAGTGGC
This sequence comes from Catagonus wagneri, assembly GCA_004024745.2. Taxonomy (NCBI): domain Eukaryota; kingdom Metazoa; phylum Chordata; class Mammalia; order Artiodactyla; family Tayassuidae; genus Catagonus; species Catagonus wagneri. Next base: position 8,204,711 of record PVHT020000026.1, read on the forward strand.
TGGGCCCCTGGAAGAAGAGAGGGTGTGGCTGCTCCTGAAACCGCTCTTCTTACCCTCAGCTTGCCTTAGGAAAAGAGGGTTGGGGTAGGGCATGGAGTTAGGGGGTTAGAGCTGGGGGTTAGGCTGGGGGAAAGGAAACCTCTCCCCTCCCGAGACCCCTCCCAGGAAAAAGCCAACCCAAAGGGAGGCCCCTTGCCTCTTCCCATGCTGGGACTGGGTGGTAGTAATAGCCTGCAACCAGGGGCTCAATCTGCACCTCGGGTCCTGCCCTTACACCCAGACACAGATCCCACCTCCCTCCAGGGGCTGTCTGTGGGATGGGTGAGGATCTGAGCAGACAGAAAACCCCCAGCAGGGGAGCTGACCAGGGGTGCTCTTCAGTCCCTGCCCCACCACTCCCCCCTGTGGCCCCCAGCCTTCCCAAACCCTCACACCTTTTCACAGCGGCAGCTCTGCTCTGCTCTCTGCACTGCACTGCACTGCTTCCCAGCTCCTCTCCGAGTTGTCTGCCTCCTCCCTCTTCCAGTCCTTGGCTCAGCCCCACCAGTCAAACAGGTGGCACTGTTGCCACCTACAGGAGGCTGTGTGGGTCCTCTCCCCAGGCCTGCAGCTGCTCTGTGGCCCATGCCCGGCCAGGGTGGGAAGATAGGAGGCAGGAAGGGGGAGGGTGAGCAGAACTGCTTCTTTACTCACTGTCGGTCAGGGGGCTCGGGGTGAGGAATTCCTTTGTGCAGGCTTCCCCATCTCTCTGTCCCTCCTCCTGTTCCCTTCTCAGTCACTGCTGAGGCTTTGTCCCAGCTCAGGGAGGCGAGGGCTGAGGGCACAGGCGGGCGGGCGGGCGGGCGGGCGGAAAGCTGGGGGGAGGTGACCACACAACTTTGCAACTTGGCAGTGAGGAGAAGGGGCCCAGCCAGCCCCCTGGGAAGGGCTGTGTGTGTGTGTGTGTGTGTGTGTGTGTGTGTGAGGAAGTCTAGCATCTAGACTCAAACTCCTTGGGAGGATAGCCTTGCCTCATCAGCTTCCCTTTCCTCTTGGGATCCTGCTTGCACTTTTGCAAGGTGCATCTAGAAGAGACCTCAGAGTTGCAAGCCACTTCCAGCTTTACTCTGTTTCTGGACCAGGGGTCTCTACGGGCTTTGCGAGGCCTGGGTGACACTAGCAGCCCTCCCCTTCCCCCCATCACCCCGGAAAGGAGATGCTCATTTAAGGCGTGCTAAGATTTGCATCCTTCCTGCTGACTTGACCCCAAGATATCCAGTCTCTTTCCAAGCATCACTGGAGGAATGTATAGTGTTAGGGTCATTGGCTTTTGGAAGATAAACACATACAGAAGACGCTGTTACCACACAGCAGGAGAGGGATGGCCAGCACGTAGTAGAGCCCGCTTAGCACTAAAGCACAGGACTCTGGGTGGGCTGGAGACTGGAGGCTGGCTTGACTGACCCTCCCTCTCTACCTTTTGCCTGATGCAGCGGCTTGAAGTTGGTGGGAAAGGATGTCTTCTCTAGGGATAAGCTCGCTTACCCCTCCCCCCAAATGCACTGGATTTGGAACAGTGAGAAGGAAGACTGGCTCTGTTATGCCAAGAGCTGGCCCCCCTCCTAGTCTGCCTTCCCATTGTATCCAGGGGCTCCAGTTGGCAATGGCAAAGGCTCCTTTGCTCCCTCGGCATTAAAATGCAAAGAGAAGCCGGGCTGCTTGCTGGCAGGAGGCCAGCGAGGGCTGCCGGGTCACCGAGTCCTGCAGGCTTCGCTCTAGGCAGGTTGTCCTTCAGTTTCTTTTGCTCGGACTCTGTTGGATTCTGGAGGAGTCTTGGCTTCCGAGTGCCGAATTCTGGGGGGGGGGGAAGCTTTGGGAGCTTTTTCCGGGGGTGGGGGCTGGGACTCGGAATGGATGGATGTGAAGCTCAGGGCTTGTGAACTCCTCAGAGGGCTGCAGGGCCAGGGCTGGCTCCCTCCTCGCCTTAAGCAGAGAACCCTGATGCAGAATGAGGAGTAAGCTGTGCATATGTCCTTCCTCTTTCCTCTCAGAGGAGAAAGCTTACTCTCAGAGAAGTAAGCTGTGCATATGTCCTTCCTCTTTCCTCTCAGAGGACTGGGCAGCAGTATGCTCCTATGCCCAGGCGATGCCAAATCAGGCCATGGGGCATTGGGAACAGCCACTGCTGCCATTCTAGAGTCACACAAGAATCTGTGGCATCAGATCTGGATTCAAGTCCTAGGTGTATTATTCACTAACTCTGTGACTTTAGTGAAATGACTTAACCTCTCTGTTTCCTCATCTGCAAAATAAGGACACCTATTCACCTTAAGCTTTTTTTTTTTTTTTTTTTTTTTGTGGGGAGCAAACAAAATTGTGGCAAACAATGGAGATACTTAGTCAATATGGCTCCTTCCTCCTGAATCTGGAGACCAGACCAGGCAGGCTCTACAGTGAAGGTCAGGCCACTGGCCTTGCTGGAGTTATTCCGATTTCTTGAGGTCACAGAGCAACATGAAGACGCACGACTTGGTGCTCCAAACTCCCCTCAGGAGTAGAGGGCTGCTACAAGGCAGTGAGCCTTGGGTACTTGCACTGACTCTCCTTAATAGCATTTCCAGGGGCCAAGGAACACAAGTTGAAATTACATTTTTCCCTCTAGCACAGAAGAATCTTTCCAAATAGCAGGTGGGCCAAGATTTATTTATTTACTTAACATTAACATTTAAAAAGACTTCGTTTACCTCAGCAACATGAAAAGCCAACTGAAGGCAGAATCCAGAGAAGTCAGGACAGGAAAGATCCCAATCTCATTCCAGAGGTGGGGTGAAGGATCTGCCAGGCCGCAAACCTAGGCCAGGCTCTGCCATTAAACTGAGACAACCTAGAGATAAGAGAGCCTTGGCCTCGTCCCCGTTGGGAGGTAGCTCTAACTGCTCACTAGATTGTACTGAGGACTGTTTCCTGGTGAGTCATCAGGAAGGTCAGTTGGTTCTCTCTTCAGCAGGTAGCTCAGCACTCTTCTGGAGAGGAGAGTAGTAGTCAGGGGTTGGGGTTGGGGTGGGGTGGGTGGGGGGGTGGAGACTGAGTTGCCAGCATCCAACAAATGTTCTCTCTCTCTCTCTCTCTCTCTCAGTAACACGCAGTTCCTTTTGTTAACAGCAAGAAACCTGAAATCAAGAGGAGTCGTTAGGAAACCCTTCTGGCTGCAACCGGAAAGCCTCTCCCAAGCCAGAAGGGGGCAGAAATGATGAGTCCAACTTCAGTGGGCCTCTTCTTCAATGGGGGAGCAGCCAGAGAAGAAGCTGGTATTGCTGGCCAGAGCTCGTTTCTTTTTCTTCCCTGAAGCTTTATTTTCTTGGGATTCTGTTGCTATATGTTTCGACTCTGGGAGGCCAAGGTAGGAGGCAGCCGAAGCCATCTTTTTTAACAGCACCTGGTCCGTATCGCACATCTCTTTCAGGATCTAGGAAGGGCACAGACAGCTGTGACTAGATATGAGGTAAGGACAGAGGCTCAGGACAGCCTAGACCCTACAAATGCTTAGCATACTCCCTGTGGTATGAGGTGACCCTCAAGACTCTTCTGCTGAGAAAAATCAGACTCTAGCCTCTGCCTGATTCCCAATTCCCAGCAAGCTGACTGTATCTTTACCTCCTTTTCTCTCTCTAGCTCTCCATCAGTGCTAATGCCGAGATGCAAGCCGATACATTTGTAAACACCTGCCTTCTTAGCCCACTTACCTTGCTGTTGGGAGTGGCACAGACAGGGTTAAAGAAGCTCAATCCTGGGGTCACCTCTGTGGGATCCTCTAGTTTGAAGGAGCCTTCAGAATCCCGAGTCTGCTCGACAGTGCCCAGGCTCTCCTGAGAAGCCAGCAGATGGACATATTAGAAAGTCAGCTTCTGGGGTGCAAAATCAGCCTGCTCCCCTTCAACCAGTGAGGTAGAGCTCTGAGGGCCTCACCAGTTAGTCTAAGCAAATCTTAGGGTGACCCTGCTCAAAGGCAGCCTCTGAAGGCAAACGGCTGGGTAGCAGAGCGGCACAGTTTAAAACAAGTCTGAGCCTTGGATTAATTTTCTCCCCTCCACAATCTGCACTATACTTTTCAGCATTTCTGCAAGGTGTTGCCTGTATTAGTCTTCCTTTCAGAGAAGGAAGCTGAGGCCAAGAGAGAGAATTTGTTTAGGTAACAAGGCGACTCTGTGGAAGAGCCTAGATTGGAATTATAGCCTGTTGTCAAGGAAACTGAACTGGATTAAGAGTCAGGAAGCCTGAGGTCTAATCTTAGCCACCATGACCAGCTGTATAATATCAAGTGAGTCACTTAAGTTTATCTCTGGGCCTTAGTTTCCTTCTCCGTAAAACGGAAGTATTGTATTAGATCAGTGGTTTTACAACCGAAATTCCAAGAGGAAATTCAACATCTAAATAAGTAAAGAGCAAGCTGCTTTGGTTGGCATGGGGTCTAACTGAGTTGGGCCACACTCCACTGCCCAGAAGCACTTCCATGGAGCCACTACAGGACTCTAGAACCCCAAGTGAGAAAACCACGGGAATAGAGAAACTTAAGGTCCTTCTAGGGAGTCCCTTTGTGGTGTGGTGGGTTAAAGGTCTGGTGTTGTCACTGCAGCAGGCTGGGTTGCTGCTGTGGTGTGGGTTCGATCCCTGGCCCGGGAACTTCCCCATGTTGTGGGTGTGGCCAAAAAAAAAAAATGTCCTTTTACAATGCTACTTCTACAGTTCTTAGCCTGACCTCTAGCTTGCCACTTTAGTTCTCCAAGGACTACCTATCTTAGAAGTCTTTTTAATAGAAGACCCAGGGAAAAACTGCTCCCACGTAGATGTTCAAGAAATTCATGGTGAACTAGTCTTGCTAGAATTACTGTATCTCCCACAGAGAGCAGCAGGAATGAGCTTTTGCCATTGGCACAGCTAGACATAAGGCAAGTTTGGGGATCTGATCTGCTTGGTGCTGCCCTTCTCAGTACACATTTTGTTTTCCCTGGTTTGCTATTCTTGGGAGCAATATAAGGAGAACAGCAACAGTTAACCTGGCTCCTAACAGCGACTATCAGAAAGACCAAGTTCCTGTGGGTCTTTTCCTAGAGCTTGGAATAGCTGGTTCCCATGGCGAAGGTCTAAGTAACTAATGTGTCAAGATGTCAGAAGGATTAACTTTCTTCCTGGAAGCTGCTACCTCAGCACGTGGCCCTTACAGTTCCAACTAAGCCTCTGGACTAGCTTGATCCTGCATGGCTATATGCCTGTAAATGCTTGTTTTCCTATTCCTTGTTCTTGCCTTAGAAAGTACAAAATTTTACAGCCACGGCTGGGGGTGGGGAGATGCACTTCTGGGAATCTTCTGGGAAAGGCTGTGGTTTCTGAAGGGTTGTGTGGACAGGTTGGCAGCAGGGAAGAAGGACTGAGAAGCGAAATGTCTTTTTCTGTTTGCAGAGGGAAAAAGGCTAGGAAGGACTGTGTAGGAGACTCTAGGTTTCAGGAAGGAAGGTAGAAGAAATGGGCAGAAACTGCTGGAAGATCTGAAGGAACGGTGAACGGCGAGAGCCCTGACCCTACCTCGTCTTGCTGACGGTTCCTACACTTTGTGGGGTCACAGCTGCAGTGCGCGCCACAGTCCGACTTTTGTCTCCTGCACCCACACTGCTTGTTTCCACACCAGCCCTTGCAGGAACACTGCAAGACAGGTTTGTAGAAAGACACATTACTGAAAGGTCTGAAGTACCTTCCCTCTAATTGCAAGCCATTCTAGATAAAATGGAAAGTACCATGAGCTTTACTAAGCATCGGTCTCCTCAGTCCTCTAGTTTTTAGTGAAACGATGATCACCAAGAACCCCCATAGGTTTTCTTTTTCTTCCTTTCTTTTTTTATTTTTATTTTTTTTCTTTTTAGGGCCGCACCTATGGCTTATGGAGATTCACAGGCTAGGGGTCCAATCGGAACTACAGCTGCCGGCCTACACCATAGCAAAGCAGGATCCGAGCCACGTCTGCAACCTACATCCCAGGTCAGGGCAATGCCAGATCCTTAATCCACTGAGCGAGGCCAGGGATCGAACCCGCAACCTCATGGTTCCTAGTCAGATTCGTTTCCGCTGCACCATGATGGGAACTCCCACCATAGCTTTCCTAAGAACAAGTAATGCCAGACTTTGGGGATAGTATAACTTGAAAGACAGTCTGCAGTGATTCCCTAACGATGCAGGGCAACTGACAAAGATTTTCATGATGATTTTATGGCCAAAGTGAAGAACTGTGAGGTGGATGGTAGTGGAGTTAGGCATATTGAAGGCCTGAGTATAGTCGCTCAGTATCTTTAGATTTAACCAGCTGTACTTTCATCCAACTCCCATTTCGACAATTTGTCTAGCGTCAGCCCAGGCTTTGTCCCCAGCAGTTTAATCATTCAACATTTTAATAAATCACTGATGATATGACATAAAATTATTTACATTTGTATAGCACTTTACAGTTTTCTGAGTACTTTCTATTTTTTTTTTTTGTCTTTTTGCCTTATCTAGGGCTGCACCTGCGGCATATGGAGGTTCCCAGGCTAGGGGTCTAACAGGAGCTGTAGCCGCCGGCCTTCGCCACAGCCACGGCAACGCGGGATCCAAGCCGGGTATGCGACCTACACCACAGCTCACGGCAACACCGGATCCTTAACCCACTGAGCAAGGCGAGGGATCAAACCTGCAACCTCATGGTTCTTAGTCGGATTCGTTAACCACTGAGCCACGATGGGAACTCCCCGAGTACTTTCATATATAGAAGTGCAAAACCTCATTTGAATCTCATAACCAGTCTGTAACAACAACACAAAGCGGGAAGGATGATTAATATGTAGGATAACAGAATTGCAATTCAAAAATTTTGACAGGCTGGAATTATGGGCTGAAAGTGGACAGAAAAATTATAATGGAATAAATGTAAATCTGGCATTTAGGTCCCCCCCCCAAATCATCCATATAATGTGGGGGATATCTGACTTAAAAGAAGTTTATGCAAAAAGGGCCTAGGGATTTGAGCTGTCTAGCAAGCTTCATGAAGCAACAGTGTGAAGTGGCTGTCAAAAAGCAAGTCAGTCAGGCAGAAATTTGGAGTTCGGAAATCATGGGGAGCAATGGAATCAGTCAGACCCCATTGGAAATGATGTGTCCTATTTTAGGACACCATTAATTTTTTGGCATATAAAAAGTATAGACAATAAAACCCACTCATGTCCCCAACTATCCCTGATGAGTCAAATATAGATATAACTGAAGGTTCCTGTCTACCCATTCACGTCTCTCCCTCCCAGAGTCAGTCTCTCGGATCAGGTGCATATTATTCCTATGCACGTCTTTTACCACATATGAGTTTTATTAAAAAATATAAGGAATGAACTTGCACACTTTTAAAATTTATATATAAATGGTATCTTTTTTTTTTTTGTCTTTTAGGGCCGCACCCGCAGCATGTGGAGGTTCCCAGGCTAGGGGTGCAATCAGAACTGTAGCTGCCGGCCTATGCCACAGACACAGCAACGTGGGATAAGAACAGCTCACAGCAACGCCGGATCTTTAACCCACTGGGCGAGGCCAGGTATCAAACCCGCATCCTCATGGATGCTAGTCAGGTTCACTAACCGCTGAGCCATGAGGGGAACTCCTATAAATGGTATCTTATTATCCGTTGATGCATGGAGCTCCTGCTCCATTCATTTTCACTCTGCGAACATGCCACCATTTATCCATATTCCTCACAGTGCCATGTTCACAATTACCAACAAGGCTGCAGTAGTAACAGCTGACATTAACATGTGCCAGGCACTGTTATAAGTGCTTTCCATGTATTAAGCCGATTTCATCAATAAGTAGGTCTCCTTGCACACACATTCAGGAGTTCACTGGTATGTTTAAGAAAGACGGCATTAAACAAAAAAGGGGTAGTGATCTGCATTATAGGAAGTGATGTTATAAGAGAAACAGTGGAAGAAAGTGGGAGAGTTTGGCTTGGAACAAACATAGGTGGATGAGCTCACAGAATGGATTAGAGTCAAAAGAGACCTCAGCCTGATTTTCTGTTATGAAGCCCCTCTCTAATATTCCTGACCTTATTATCCAAAACTCTATTTATCCTGAGATGATAATAGTTTCTACATAACTTCTGACCTTAGGACCCAATTCTGCCATCTGGAATGACATGGAATCAGTTTAACCCCATTTTTACAGCATAGTTGTTCAAACTCTGAGAACCATTTTCACTCCCCAGTCCCGCTCTGTCCAAATCCTCTCAAAGCTAAATATACCTAGCTCCCTTAATGATTTACCACATGACACGGTTTCCAAGAATCCTCACCACCTTGGCTATACACCAACTTGTCCAAGTTCATTTTAAATTGTGACATCCAGAAATGAGCAGAACTTTCTTTTTTTTGGGGGGGGCCGCACCCGCGGCATATGGAGGTTCCCAGGCCAGGGGTCTAATTGGAGCTACAGCTGCCGGCCTACGCCACAGTCACAGCAACGCCAGATCCGGGTCGCATCTGCGACCTACACCACAGCTCACGGCAACGCCGGATCCTTAACCCACTGAACAAGGCCAGAGATCAAACCCGCAACCTCATGGTTCCTAGTCGGATTTGTAACCACTGCGCCAAGACGGGAAGTCCATAATGAGCAGAATTTTCTAAAGGTGGTGTGACCATTGTGAAGTAGATTGAGACAAACACCTCCCTTGTTTTGAACTCAATATTTCTGTTAGTGAGTCCTAGAATCACAGTAGCTTTTTTTCCCTTTATCATATCTTTGTGATTCATACTGCATTAACAGTTAAATTCAAGCCCTCAAGTCTCTTTCATATGCCAACCATCACTGTTCTACATTGTTCTGTAGTTGTGAAGGTAAAAGAAACCATTATAACATGTTTTTTTTTTTTCCTGATGATGAGAATAATATATATTACTTTATAAAACCTGAAAATCAAAATCATGATTTTTAATATTTAACAGTTGTATATAGTATTTCACCATGTAGAAATGTCAATTTACTTAAAACCAGTCCTCTAATGTTAGATATTAAGATTGTTTTGAAAGAAATTGTTTGCTGTAATAAATCATGTTACAGCAAATATACTGGTACATAAGTACAATCCACATCTTACCATGATTGACAAGGCCGTCGGCATTTCGCCCCTGACTACCCCTCTGACCTGACCTTGTACTACACTCTTCTACTTCTCAATATCCTCTAGCCACACTGGCCTTTTCAGTTGCTCCGTGATAAGCCAAGCTCACTCCTGACCTGGGGCCTTTGCATTTACTGTTTCCTTTTCTTGAAATGTTCTGAATTTTTCCTGATTTGCTCCCTCACTTTCTTTGGATCTCAGCTTAAATATCTCCTCCTCAGAGAGACTCCTCCCACACATTCTTCTAAAGTACCCTTTTCCTATGCTATCATTCTCTATGACTTGACTATATTTTCTTCTTATCTCTTATCATCATCTAAACTTATTCCATTTTTTTTTCTGGTCACTTTATCTATCTCTACAAAGAATGTCTTCAGTTTAATGAGGCCAAGGATCTTACCTGTCTTGTTTATTGAAGCCGCAGCACCTAGAAGCAGCACCTGATCCATAGTTCAGTGCTCAAAAGAGATCTCTAAATCTTTTTAGATATCAATGACCATTTTTTAGTGTAAATACCTATGTGTATAATTACTGGGCCAAAGGATAAAAACATTTTAAGGCTTTTCATACGTATTTTCAAGTTGCTTTCCAGAAAGGTATACCAATTTACATTCCTAACAGCAACAGACAGGAATGCCCATCTTAGTCACCCTTGCCAACATTAGGCATAAAAGCAAAAACAAAATCTTTGGTTCTTTGAGTAAGAGCAAAAGATAGAGTTCTATGACATGTCCTAGAGATGTCTCACCAGGGTGACAGTGATCCATTGATTGCAATGGGTCAGGTATGGTTCTCTAAGCATTTACACATTTATTGATGTACTTCAAAAACACTCCATTACCTTGTCCATGTGTCTTTAGTTTATCTATAGAGATAAATGTAAAGTTTATCAGTGGTATCTGAAGAGCTGTCATAAAGAAGAACAATTAGCCTTGTACATAGCCAAGACTCATTGGGATGTTTTATAGGACAGCATACTTTTCGCTCAACTAATAACAGCTTTCTAATAGCTACCTGGAATACAATGGGCTGCCCTGTCAGACTGTGAGCTTCCCCTTTCTGGATTGCTTGTTTTCAAGAAACTAGAGGCTAAACACCTGGTAGTGGTATTATAGAACAGTCATGACTTGCATGACAGATGTATTCATGTGAATGCCATATGCACTAGCCATAACTTCATCTTATTTTCTCTCACACCAGGATGCAGATCAGAATATAAGAGAGGGAGCATGACCTTGCCACAGATATAATCTCAAACATCATGTATGTGGAATGTGTGTGTGTGTGTGTGTGTGTGTGTGTGTGTGTGTGTATACATGTGTGTGTATCACAATTGCTAGCGACTCTCTGGTATGTCCCAACACCATTCTTGAGAACCACTATAATAAAAATTCTTTATATAGAGTGGGAAGTAGAGATGAAAGACCTCTGGGGCTCCTTTAAGCTAGTGGTTCTCAACTCTTGGCTGCACATAAGGAATTTCTGGGGAGCTTTTCGAAACGGCCAGGTCCCACCTCAGACCTATTAAATCAGAATATCTGGAGGTAGGGTCCCAAGATCCATGTGTTTAAAAGCTGCCTTGGAGATTCCAATGTGCAACCAGGGTTAACAATTTTTATTTCTTTCTCTCTTTCTTTCTTTTCCTTCTTTCCTTTTCTTTCTTTCTTTTTTGGCTGTCCTGTGGCGTAATGGAGTTCCCAGGCCAGGGATCAGGCCCTAGCCGCAGTTTTGGCAATGCCAGATCCTTAACCCACTGTGCTGGGTTTGGGGATCGAACATGTATCCCAGGGTTCCAGAGACCCTGCTGATCCCACTGTGCCACGGCAGGGACTCCTACAGTCCATAATTCTTTTAGTGTTGATTTCAGTATTACATTGTATCTCAGAATGATAAAATCTGGTAAAAACTGTAACATAAAGAATACCAGACTGGGAATTAGGACACTTGGGCTCTAGTCTTATATTTATTAGAGACCTGCTCCCTCTTTTCTGCCAAAGGGGACAAATGAGAATATTTGTAAAAATGCTTATGGTGCTTTAATAACAATACCTGCATGATATTTTATTCTTCACAAAGTGTTCTTGCATATATTCCTTTTATTAACTTCTCAGATACCATATAACACCATATAAAGGTAGTATTATTAAAACCCATTTATTAAAAACAGTAACAACAAAACCCACTTATACAACTTTGACTGTTACTTTGACTCAGGATATTAGTGCTGGAAGGAGCCTTACATATCACTTTTCTAGTCTCATCCCTTCATTACATAAATAGTGGCAAAGTCAAGGATAGACTGCATGTCTACGCAGCTTTGAAGCTATCACTTATTTCTTTAGTATAGCACATGGCCTATCCCTCAGTATCTCCTTAGTACATATAGGAAACATGACTGAGTGCGGAAATCTTCTTTTGCAGCATTAGCTTAAGGACAAGCCATCATTTTGATGCCTGCTGCAGTCACTGGTGTAGCTACCTAGTGATTCATGCCAGCGGGCTTCAGCTGGGTTGAAACAATAGTAATCAGGAATGGCCTTCATGCAGAGTATCAAGGTCTACAGCTGATGCGCCTACAAGCAGTCTGATCAAAGAGTAGTCACAGCAACCATGTACTTTGAGGTTGTCAAAAGGGAGAAACTAGACTGTGTGCCAACTTGTTCCCCTTAAAGCCTAGTTATATTCTCAAGCTATAAAAACAGGAAAAAAAGCCTAGAAAAGAACCATCTCTCAGTGTTTTAGACATAGGATTTATCATTGACAATAAACATTATTTACTTGTAATTTTTGCTATGCTTCTATATTTCCTTTTTTTTTTTTTTTTGGTCTTTTTAGGGCTGCATCTGCGGCATATGGAGGTTCCCAGGCTAGGGGTCCAATCGGAGCTATAGTCGCTGGCCTATACCACAGTCACAGCAACGCTGGATCTTAAACCTACTGAGCGAGGCCAGGGATTGAACCTGCGTCCTCATGGATACTAGTCAGGTTCATTAACCGCTGAGCCATGATGGGAACTCCTCTGTGTGCACTTCTTACCTCTGCTTCCTATTTTTCACTGACTTTTTCATCAACATTCAGCTCATGCTTTCTACTTCAACCATAGTAGAGAGTCCGTAAATGTTCGCTGAGTAAATGAATGAGAGTCAGTCCATCTCCCTGAGATGAATATGCTGAGGTTTTACAATGTGCTCCTATTTCTTTGCCTTGTTTTCCCATTAGATTATAAGCTCTCTGAAGGTAAGGATGAGCCATTAGTCCCACTAAAAGCACATGGCATGCTGCATTCCTGATGACTTTCCAAACGCTTTAATGCCACTGTGACTATTTCTTGTAACTTGCTTCTCTCCGGTGTTGTGGCTTTACAAGGCTCAGTTCCCCATGTAGTGCACAATCAGCTAATAAAATCAACTGACCTTCCAAGAATCCAGCTAGGGTATTTTGTGAGTTGTTCTTTTCAAGAAGAATGTGACTGGAGGGCACAGTTGGGGTAGTGGTGAATTGTAGTGCCGGGGAAGTTAATGTTTCAACATAAAACATCTAGGTTTGATTATTATGTAGGACTATCATTACGTAAGTAAATAAAGCATCCCTCAAAGTCAGATTGTTCCTAACCAGCCTTAACTTGGTGTGTCTTAAGTTCCCACTAAGCTTCTGGACTGCAGTTTTTTACTGATAACCATGAGGTGGTAGAAACAAAGCAGACATGGGGTCAGAATATTGGGTTTCAAGTCCTGACTGTCATTTGGTTTAATGACCTTAGGCAAGGTTATTTCCCTCCCATGGGTCTCAGATCCATCTGTAAAATACAAATAATAAAGACCTCACTGGATTTTTTCGTGACAATGAAAAGAGGTAACATATATGAGAATAGTTTACAAACTGTAAAGTGCTATAAAAATGTGAAGGATTATTATGACCACACTGGAACCAGTTTCAATGAAATGGCTTATAACACTACTACCTGTTCAGACTGGTAAGAACCTGAAAACATTTAGCAAGCCCTCCTGTACTTGAGCCCTCTCAAGTAGCCCCAGGTTCTACAAAGACCTGGCCCCACAAGCAGCCCTCAGTGGAGCCAATATCTCTGAATGGGATCAAGGGATTGAGTATAGGTCTGGGGCTGGCAGCAAAGACTAATGACTAGAACCCCTGAAAGAGAGCTGCCTCCTACCCCTTGGATGTTCTTCTTGGACACCTTAACTAATGCTGCTGGCTTCCATTCCTCATCATCCTCATTGCCACCGTCATCATCACTGTCCTCAGGCTCATTCACAGAATATTCTGAACTATATTTTAGATCTTCAATGTTCATGCTTTGCTCCAGAAACTTTTCTTTAAAACGGGAAGGCTTGGGCTAAGAAAAAAGGTTTGGAATGGTTATTTAACAACAACAACAACAACAACACATGGATCATGTCTTCCCAGTAGCTGTTGCCAGCCATATTCTCAGAGCAGAGATTTCAGACCCCCTCAAATATACCCCATTGGCTTTACCAATCAGAAGAAATTCTGCTTTAGCCCTTGGCCTGACAGAGTCTTTGAAGGGAGAGGAAGTGAAGGATAGAGGCTGAGCAATCTGAGGGAGGAGGGAAGGACTTATAAGTATCTTTGGAAGCATGGCTGAATACCACTCTTTTCTCACATTCCTCTTCTTCCTCCTCCTTAGTTGTGTCACATAACGCCTGTACATGACCCAAAGTCGGCCTTCTAGGTAGGGAGAATGCCCATTTTCCTCAAGATTGTACTGTAGTTTTATCTGGGACTCCAAGGAAAATTGAGGTGCTGGAATTTGGGAATTTTAACTCTCAACCTCTTCTAAAAGGTGGTCTTAGCATACTCACCCCAAACCTTCGCTATGCGAAGGTATCACAGGCACTGAGCAGTTTACCTTAGGTGGGATATACTCGAAAGAAGAGTCTGGGGATAGAACGGTATCCTTAGTGAGATGAGATTTCTGTTTGCTGGCTACTTGGAGGAGGTTCAGTTTCTATTTGAAAAGAAGAGACAAAGTGTACATTGCAGGGCAGCTTCTGAGAGTGTTCATGGCTAAAACATAAAGATTACTAAGTTAGCATAATTTTAAGCCATAGTAAAGTGAAGCAGGATAAGAGTAAAATACGTTGAAGGATTCCCACTTTATAAGATCAGCATTAGATTCAGAAAGGAACAAAGTAAAAAAAAAATGTTTATACCATTCGAAATGCACAAGACTATATCACATGGAAATTAGATGGAGACCTCATAAAATTGAGCTAAGTCATTATACTTGGGGTTGCTCCCAAGAGCTGGCCTCAGTTACAATAGGATCGCCCAGGAATTATTAAATGGGTGAGAAGCTGTACTACCTGCTTCATGATTTCGTTCTCTTGGAGAAGCTGCTGATTTTGCTCACACACTTCCCGCATTTTCTCAAGTTCTTCATCCTATTTCCAGATAGTGCAGTGATAGGTGGGGTTATTTTGGGCACTACATGTGGGTTACCAAACAACTCACAGAGATGAAAACATCCTACTGCCAAGTTGTTGGCAGCAGATGGTTTTTGCACAGCAGGCATTGGCACCCAAAAAAATGCTTGATCCTCACCAATTCCTAGGTGCCCTGAATGCTACCTCTATTCCAATGCTCCCAAGCAGCCATGACTGCACTCATAGGAGCTGTGGGCTCTGCCCTACACGCCTTCCTCATTATGTTCTATTTTCTAGTCTCATATCCCTTATTCACATCAGGATGCTAATAAAGAAACCTACCCAGAGAGTCAGCTGCTTCTCTGAAGTCTACAGATGCTTTTGTCCACCCTTCTCAACACTGACTAGGCAGTTTATTTGCTACACTAATAAGCCTGATTAAACTTGCTGGCACTTAAGACAATTAAATTCATGTATACGACCTTAACAAGTTTGGGTATGTTTTGATAGCAGGAGCCAAGGAAACCTTAGAAACTGGTAGTTCAGGAAAAAGATTCTAAGTGGGATAAAAGAGTGCTCCAACATGCTACTAAAGGGTGTGGTGTTCTCAGCCTCTGGAAGAAATGCAGACCCCAGGCATTTTACAGATAGGTCAGGTCTCAACTCAGAACAGGCATAGGAAGAGACAGCTAAATGCCCCTGAGACGATATAACCTTCCCAGCTCTTTAGAGCTCAGGGTTGAGGCAAAGAACCAGAAGGTCTTAAAGTCTGGTATGGAGTATGTACTGTCATTTCTGTACCAAAACAGAGGTTATTCTATGTGTGGCTACATGCTCAACACCCCTAAACTGCTTAAACAGGGCTAACAAGACAATAGAGGCTACCATTATAAACCTTTTTTTCCAGTAGGTAATTACTGTTTTCTGCAAGTACAATGGTCGAAATCAGACAGGATTCTCAGGCCTGGGGACCCCATCTCTGGAAACCTTTGCCTCGTCTCCATACCTGACACTTCAGGGTACTCAGCAGCTGTTGTTCCTTTTCGCTGACTGACTCCTCTAGCTGCTTCTCTGTCATTTGGCTTTGCTGCAGCTGGCTGAGGAGGTACAGCACCTAGGGAAAGATACAACCCAGTGGTACCAAAGGTATAAGAGGAAAAAAGAATTCTGGTTTAGTTCAATCCAGTGACTCCTTTGTGATTTCGAAGTAAATTGTTCTCTTTTGTTCTCATGGCTTGAATAAGCACAGTGGCAAAGTTATCAGCATGTTCATCTTGGTATTTAAGCTGGAGGCTAAGAGCCATTGTCACTGGTATGTGTAAACTTAGATAAGTTATGTTTCTCTGTTTCTGGTTTCTTATTTGCAAAAATTGGAAAAGACTACCTGATCTTTTGAAGGAAACCACATGCCTTCTATTATTATTATTATTTCTATTTTTAAACTAACAACAAAAAGCAATGATAGGTTGTTCCTCAGGATAGCTTCTTGGCTTGCCGCTTTACCTTCTCTTGGTGCAGCTGCTCCACTCTCACCAGCTCTGCCTGTAACTCTGCCTCTATCTCAGAGAAATGATTTCGTTCCTCAAACAACATCTTCTGCATGTCAGCACAGCTGGCCTTGTTCTGTTTCAGACTGCTTTCAAGCTTGCTGACCTGTATTTTGGAGGAGACCAGCTGGAAGGGATAAAAGAAGACTGGTTTATTTGAAGAATAGCCACCTCGTCCCATTCATTAGGCAGGAACATGGCAGCTTTCTTGAAACGGACTGAGAAAAGTTTCTCCATGTCCAAGTTCATTCTTATTTTTTCATGTCATATGGCTTCTACCATTGAATGGTAACAACACTACCCAAGCCAAGAGCCCAGATATCTGTTGAGATAGATACCTTAGAGCTGGAAGCCACTGAGAAGGTCATTTAATATCTTGCTCTAACTCAAGGCAAGAATTAAATGCAAACAGTATCTAACAACTCCCAATTCTCTTATTCAAGAAGTTCTTCTTTAATTTTAAAGAGAAATCTATAGGACACACCCTTATGGCTAACTATATCCCATTTTAGAATGTCTGCATTCACATGTTGGAACTCGTAGACACATTAGCTGAGACTGCAGCTCTGGCTTTTCAGGCTAGATTGATATCCCATGCTGGCCTAGTTTTATATTCTCTACTATACCAGATGGTGAACATCATATATACCAGTGTTCACAAGTCTAATCAGGATTTCCTTAGTATGATAAATCTGCAAACCCAACACAAAATGTAGAAAGGATAGCATTACTCAGACTTGTAGAGTCAGAGTTTATATGCTTGCTTCAAGTGAAAATGCCTCAGTCACCAGAGGTGATCAATTTTAATTTCTCTTGTGACAGTGGAAGATGATATATTATTTTAAGGTCAGTGAAGATTTTCTGTTTCCTAGATTGTATACCCTAAACTTTTTGAATATAATACATCTCATAGGTATTTTAACAAGTAGTACAGTATAATGTCTTACGTTTGACCGGTGGTCTACTATGGCATCCTGATCTTTTCATAATAATAACAGTGAACATTTATTGAGCACCTGCTATATGCCAAGCATGAGTATCAATTTGCAAGTCATATATTTTTCTAAGTGACTGGCCTGTACTTGTTCACACAAACCTTTTCCCATAAAACTGTTTTTCTAATGTTGTGTCACTGTGGTATCTACCACAAACAGTGGCAATAACACAACAACAATATTCCAGGCTAGCATTTTATTTCAACCCACCAAGCCAGACCCCTAATCACTGACAGGAAGAGAGATGTTTACCTCTCCAATTAAATATTTCAAAGCACACTTGGCTTCCAGGATGGTAGCAATATTCTCCCAGCGGTGTTTTGGCCTATCTTCACTTTCTGCGTCCAGCAGCTTCTGCTGTAGGTCAGCAATCTGAGCACTCCTTTGGGGAAAGAAACAGTACAACTTACTGCTAGTAGCCTCAACATCAAGGAGAGGGGAAGAGCTCTGAGGAGAAACTTCAAATGTTTTGTGGACAGAGGTATCAGCTAAACATCGTTTAATAATGATTGAGTCATTTGGTTAGGATTCTATAGAGTATCTCAAATTCCGTTAAAAAGGCACTCTAAGACTATTCTAGTGGTTTTATTTTATTAAATATCGGTTAAAATAAGTGGGTCATAGAGTGGAAATTGGAAAAATTTGTTTCAGTAAGGTTTTTGTTGTAGTGCCTTGACTATAATGTGACTTCCTCTTTGAGGCCATAGAAGCCCTAACTGTGATATGGTGCCTCATCTAGGACAAGATTCAGGTCAGAGACATGGAGAAGGAAAAAAAGCTCAAAAGAACAAACAGACAGATGCTCTTCTGGAATCGAACACCAAACTGATACCTATGGCTGGTGTTGTGAGAGGTTATCTTAGAGTACCTGCCACAGGACCGAGACGTTTCTAAGAAGGCTAGATACCATGATCCTGGTTAAGCTTCCTGTTACTTGATGATCAAGTATGGCCTGAGACCAGGACCCACACAATATTTCAGTTTCCTTAATAGTCTCTTTCTCAAATTTGCTAGGTGCCCAATGAAAGGGAGCACACTGGCAGGTGTGTAACATGCAGTGTTATGTAAGGTACTATAAAGAAGATGGGTACTAAAATAATCTAAGATAGCAGTTCTTATATTTTGGGGTCTTGGGACACCTTTACACTCTTAAAAATTATTCAGGACTACTAAGAGATTCTGCTCATATATGTTGTACCTATAGATATTTATAGTATTAAGAAGTCAACGTGAGAAAAATATTTATTAATTCACTTAAAGTTAACATTAACATTAATACATTTCATGAGAAACAACATTTTTCTTTTCTTCCATTTTTTCTTTCTTTCTTTCTTTTTTTTTTTTTGCTTTTTAGGGCCACACCCACGGCACATGGAGGTTCCCAGGCTAGGGGTTCAATCAGAGATACAGCTGCCGGCCCATGCCACAGCCACAGCAATGCAGGATCCGAGGCGCATCTGCGACCTACGCCATAGCTCACGGCAATGCTGGATCATTAACACACTGAGCAAGTCCAGGGATCGAACCCGTAACCTCATGGCTCCTAGTCAGATTCATTAACCACTACGCCAAGACAGGAACTCCAAAAAACAACATTTTCCAAAACAAAAAATAATTCAGTGAGAAGAGTGGGCTTGCTTTACATTTTTACAAATCTCAGTAATTAATGATTGGCTTAGTAGAAGATAGCTGGATTCCCACATTTCCCTCTGCATTCAGTGTGTTGTGATGTGTTCTTATGATGTAAGTGAAGGTAATCCGGCCGCACATGGATATGCAGTTAGATAATGGTTATGTGTAATACGAATGGATCTTTTACTCATATATGATTCTGAAACATGTCATTTGGACAGCACTGCGTCATGTAGAGCTTTCAAATGTGCACACATTTCATTACACAATATAAAAAAGATCACAATTGTTAATATCACTACTGGTCCCATTAGAAAGGTTATGAAAAACTGTCAAGTTTACAGTGGCAGATACACATTTTCCAAAATTCTAATTTTCACTTGAAAGTTCAGATTTTATCTCTGGTGACAAATACTGTCAGTTGTTTTCCTTGAAGCGACAGGCTCACTCTGTTCATTTTTGAGAAAATGTCTGCCAAGTACCCAAGTCTGAATAACCACAGTTTGTCTGTCACTCGTCCTTTCAAGTAAAAATGATGTTCTATGTGAAAAGAGAGGCCTGTTGAGTTCACACCTCAAACATCACACAAGTGCTTTTCCTCGAGACGAACATCATCCTTTGGCAACAGCACAAGTGCTTTATGTGCTCTTCTTGTTCTGTCACACAGAATATTAAAAAGAACTGAACTCAAGAGTTGAGATTTAATAAGATTAACAAGTTTTACTGCTTTTTCAAAACCATTCTTAAGGAAGACTGATTTAAAAAAACAAAAACAAACAAACAACAACCTGAGAGTGTGTGGTACAGGATGGTGCCACTGCCTTGATTCACACTACTGTGCCAGCAGTTTTGTTCACTGTTGCTTTTGTACTATCATGGCAAATGTCGATGTAGTAAAAACAACAAATAATGTCTTAATACTGTTATAAAAATAGTTCGATCACTAGACTCCCTGAAAGGGTCTCAGAGACCCCCAGGAATTTGTAGACCACACTTTGAGAATCCTGGCCTAATATACAGTCCTTTGCTTCAACAACCTTATAATCTGTTCTAGATTGACAAGACTAATAAATGTAAAACAATTAATAAAAATAAAGGTAACATACATCATTTGTACTACACGACTGAGTACTTTTGAAGGCGTTTTGAAAGAGTTTAGAGAAGAGGAAAATTAGTGAGGGATGAAGAGTCAGGGATGGCTTCTTGGAAGAGGTGGATCAGAACAGTTCAGAGTTACTATCAAATGCCTTTTCTTGTCTTCTCTGACAATTCATGACCATTAGCTATTTCAAAATTTAGTTTAAGTCTCATCAACTTTAGGGAAATTCCCTTGATTAAACTCACCTCGAATTGCCCTCTACTTGGCACTTGCCCTACATTTAAATAATCATTTACTTATGTACAGTGGTGTGCAGGTAAATGTTTAACAAACAGCACCTAAAAATACTGGAACTGATTTGTAGCTCTTGCTAGTTTTTGTAGTGTAAATAAATACTCTTACCATAAGCTATCAATGGTTTACAACATTCCTGAATTTTAGCAAACAATTCCAACACACCACCGAGAGTCATATTGCTTCCTCTTGAGAGCAAGGATGATGCCATCTATTCTTTCTATATATCCCCACTGCATACAGTGCAGCACAAAACAGAAACTCAAATGTGGAGTGATTTAAAGACGTGTCCACAGATAAACAGCTAGTGTGTGTTGCTAAAAACAAATTAAATGATCTCCAAGGTCTTCCTGGCAATAGAATTCTATTATCCTAAGACACTATAAAATATCTAGCAAAGTTCTGTTCCTTCTAGATTTCAGAGATACTTAAAAGACAATAATAGTGATTAAAGAGCATCCACCAGAGTTCCCACTGTGGCGCAGCCGAACCGAATCCAATTAGGAACCATGAGGTTGTGGGTTCTATCTCTGGCCTCACTCAGTGGGTTAAGGATCCGGCGTTGCTGTGAGCTGTGGTGTAAGTCGAAGATGTGCCTCGGATCCTGTGTTGCTGTGGCCGTGGTGCAGGCTGGCAGCTGTAGGTCTGATTAGAACCCTAGGCTGGGAACATCCATATGCTGTGGGTGTGGCCCTAAAAAGCAACAAACAAACAAACAAAAACATTCACCAAGCCCTTTTTATTTTTTGGCCACACCTGCAGCATATGGAAGTTCCCGGGGCCCAGGGTATGAACCAGAGCCATAACAGAGACTAGAACTGCTGAGCCAGAGGAACTCCATTGAGCACTTCTAATATGCCAAGTACTGCTATGTACTTTACATACTAATCTCATTTAATGCTCATGAGTACCTTACTTATACATTATATCAATCTTGGTGATGATCTCCAAAGTTTTCCTCCTCCTAGGGTGTTGATCTTCTGGTATCATTTTTTGGGTTTCTTTCTTTTTTCTTTTCTTTTTTTTTTTTTGGTCTTTTGTCCTTTGTCCTTTTAGCTGTAGCTGCCGGCTTAAGCCACAGCCACAGCAATGCAGGATCTGAGCTGCGTCTGCAACCTACACCACAGCTCATGGCAACGCCAGATCCTTAACCCACTGAGCGATACCAGGGATAGAACCTGCAACCTCATGGTTCCTAGTCGGATTTGTTAACCACTGAGCTATGGCGGGAACTCCTTGGGTTTCTTTAAAGTTTTGTTTTAAGTCAGTTCTTGTGTTGTATCATAAAGAGCATAGGCTTTGGAATTAGATAAACTGGATTTCAAATTCCAGCTCTGTATATAATTTTTATTTTATTTTATTTTATTTTATTTTATTTTTAGGGCCACACAATGGCATATGGAAGTTCCCAGGCTAGGGGTCAAATCAGAGCTACAGCTGCCCACCTACACCACAGTCACAGCGACGTGGGATCCAGGCCACATCTGCGACCTGCACCACAGCTCATGGCAATGCCGGATCCTTAACCCACTGAGTGAACCCAGGAATCAAACCCACATCCTCTTGGATACTACTCGGGTTCATTACCACTGAGTCACAATGGAAACTCCAATTTTATTCTTTTAGGGCTGCACCTGTGGCATATGGAAGTTCTTGGGCTGAGGGTCAAACTAGAGCTACAGCTGTCTGCCTATATCACAGACACAGCAACCCTAAATCCGAGCCACATCTGTGACCTACACCTCAGCTTGTGGCAATGCCAGATCCTTAACCCACTAAGCAAGGCCAGGGATCAAACCTGCATCCTCATGGATACTATGCAGGGTTCTCAACCCTCTGAGCCACAATAGGAACTCCAAGATCTTTGAACTTTAGTTTCAATCTTTAAAGAGAGAAGAAGGATACCTCAGAAGGTACACCTTATAGGGAGAGACTGAATGAGAAAATATATTTAACATGTCTAGAGAAGTAAATAGTTCTAAAAAAATCATTACTTTCTTGTTTCTCTGACATTACAAAGCTTTTAAAAATCAAGCTTTTGAATCACTGATTGATAGGTTGTATTTTGATTCAGGGCATAAACTTTTATAATGCCTTAGCGACAGTCCCATTACCTGAGTTCCATTTCAGTTTCTAGGCTTTCAATCTGTTTTGTAATGGAATCTTCTGACTCAGTAACTTGACCACGCAGTTCAGCAAGTGAGAATGTACGTCTCTGTAAAGAATGGTGAGAATGAGGTTGAAGTACCAAAAGGAAAGTAATTCTCCAAAGTAGTGAGGGCTTCTGGGGAGTGCAGTCTGATCACTGGTAACATATTTCCATAGGGCCCTTACCCGGAGTTTAGGAGGTGGATTTTCCCCAGATTCCATTTTTTCTTTGAGTTGAGCCAGATCCTGAGCCAGGATCTTTCTGTCTTCAAGAAGGTCATTCAGATGGCGTTTGGCTTCCTCAGTACTGACCATAACTTCAATTTCATTTCCAAGCCAACTCTAGAAGATAAATCAGTGATGTTGGGTTAGGGATGAGGAATCTCTGGGCCCATGGGCTAGATTCAGCTCCAGATTTCATTTCACTTGGACCAGAGCCCAAGTAACTAGAAGTGAGTTTTCCACTTGTGCCTATCCTGGCCCCAAATCCCCATAGCTCTCTAAGAGTTTAACAGTAACATCCCAAAAAGGTCACAAGAAAGTGGCTTTCTGAGGAAATCTTTCCCCAGATATCCTAGCGTTTTTATGTACTCTGCCTTTACCTTCCTTCCCCATTTTCCCCTTAACCTTTGTCCTTAACAAGTCGTAATGTAAAACTGAAGTATATTTTGATTATCTGTTCTATTTAATAAATAGATAACCATTATTAATCTTTAAAATGAATAGTTTTTTTTTCAAAGCAAACAAATTCAACTAAAATCAGTTGTTTAAGAAGTAACCATCTCTGAGAAAACTTTCATTTAATTATAAAGATTTACTATGCTAAGAGTAACCAAAACAAATCTGGAGTGGATATATTAGTATCAAGTAATACAGAATTCACATCAAAGAATACTACTGAGAAGAACAAAGCTGGAGGTATCATGCTCCTTGATTTCAAACTATACTACAATGCTACAATGTTTAACCAAAACAGTATGATACTGGCACAAAAATAGACATATAGGTCAATGGAACAGAATAGAGAGCCCAGAAATAACCCACGTTTACTTGGGCAACTTAATCTACAACAAAGGAAACAAAAATATACCAATGGGGGAGTTCCTGTCATGGCTTGGTGGTTAATGAACCCGACTAGCATCCATGAGATGTGGGTTTGATCCCTGGTCTCACTCAGTGAGTTAAGGCTCTGGCGCTGCCGTGGGCTGTGGTGTAGGCCTGCAGCTTAAGCTCTGATTGGACCCCTAGCCTGGGAACCTCCATATGCCATGGGTTCGGCCCTAAAAAGACAAAAAAAAAAATTGCTAAAAGTATATATATACCAATGGGGGGAAATGACAGCCTTTTCAATAAATGATATTGGGAAAACTGGTCAGCTACATGCAAAAGAATCAAACTGGACTGCTCTCTCATATTATGCATAAAAATAAATTCAAAATGGATTAAAGACTTAAATGTAAGATCCAAAACCATAAACCTTATAGAAGAAAACAGAGGCAGTAAGCTATCTGTCATAAATCTTAGTAATATTTTGGGGACTATATCTCCTCAGGCAAGGGAAATAACAAAAACAAACACACGTGACTATATCAAACTAAAAGCTCTTACACGGTGCAGGGGGTTAATGATCAAGTGTAACTGCTGTGGTGCAGGTTCAGTGCCTGGCCCCAGGTTCAGTGCCTGGCCCCAGGTTCAGTGCCATGGGTGCAGCCAAAAAAGATTTTAAAAAAAGGAAGAAAGCAAGCTGGAGGGACTACATCATTGTCTGAAAAAGTAGATTTTAGAACAAGGAATATTGTTAGGGTCAAAAAAGACCATTTTATGATAATAATAAAGGGATCAATTAATCTTAAATGTTGATAACCCTAATAATAGAGCTTCAAAATATATGGAGCAAAACTAGAACTACAAGGAGAGAAAGACGAATCCATAATTCTAGTTGAAGATTTCAATACACATCTCTAAGTAACTGATAAAACAAGTAGGCAGAAAATCAGCAAGAATGCAGTAGAAATGAACAGCATAATCAATCAAACTGACATGACTGGCATTTATAGAACACTATCCAACAACAGCAGAATATACATTCTTCTAAAGTACACACACCGTGAACATTTGCCAAGACTGACCATATTCTAGGCCATAATAAGTCTCAATAAATTCAAAAGGATTCAAGTCATATAAAGTATGTTTTCTCCTTATAGACAAAGAAAACAAACTTATGGTTACCAAAGGGGAAAGGGGGTGGAGGGATAGATAAATTAGGAGGTTGGGATTAACATATACACACTACTATACATAAAATAGATAATCAACAAGGGCCTACTGCATAGCACAGGGAACTATACTCAACTTATAAGGGAAAAGAATCTGAAAAGAATCATATATATATAATGTATATATACATATATATATGTATCTTTTGTGTATATATATATATAAAAGAACACTGTGCTATTCACCTAAAACACAACATTATAAATCAACTATTATTCAATAAAACAAATTAAAGAAATAAAGGAAAAATATGTTCCCTAATTGTAATAGAATTAAATTAGAAATCATAACAGAAAGGTATTTGGAAAAATCTCCTAATATTTGGAAACTAACATCCTTTTATTTATTTTTTGTCTTTCTAGGGCCGCACTGGCAGCATACAGACGTTCCCAGTCGAGGGGTCAAATCAGAGCTGTAGCTGATGGCCTACACCACAGCCACTGCAATACCAGATCCGAGCTACGACTGCAACCTACACCACAGCTCACAGCAACGCTGGATCCTTAACCCCACTGAGTAATGCCAGGGATCGAACCTGCATCCTTATGGATGCTAGTCAGACTCATTTCCACTGAGCCATGATGGGGACTCCCTAACACCCTTTTAAGTAATTGCGAGTAAAAGAAGAAATCAACAGGGAAATTAGAATATATTTTTGAATTGAATAAAACATAATCATCAAAATTCTTGGTATATCATTAAAGGAGTACTGAAGGGGACTTTTATAGTACTAAATGTTTATATTACAAAAGAAGAAAGAAGCGTTCTCTCATGGCACAGTGGGTTAAGGATCTGGCATTGTTACTGCAGTGGTTTGGGTTGCTGCTGTGGCACAGGTTCAGTCCCTGGCTGAGGAACTTGGATACATCATGGATTCAGTCCAAAGAAAAAAAAAAAGGTAAGAAAAGAAAAAAAAGAACTCAAATCACTGACCTCAGGTTCTACCTTAAGAAACAAACAAACAGGAGTTCCCATTGTTATGGCTCAGCAGGTTAAGAACTGAACTAGTATCCATGAAGATGAGGGTTCAATTCCTTGCCTCACTCAGTGGGTTAAGGATCTGGCGTTGCCATGAGCTGTGGTGTAGTTTGCAGACGCAGCCTGGATCTAGCGTGGCTTGTGGCTGTTGTGTAGGCCAGCAGTTACAGCTCCCATTCAACTCCTAGCTGGGGAACTTCCATATGCCGCAGGTGAGGCCCTACAAGAAAAAAAGAAACAAAAAGCCAATTAAATCCAAAGCAGAAATAAGGAAATAATAAAGATCAGACTGGAAATTAATGAGCTGAGGTTTTGGAGATTTTTTTTTATTGTGGTAAAATATATGTAACATAAAATTTATGATTTTAACCATTTATAGGAATGAGTATGGCTTTTTTTTTTGTTTTCCTTTTCACAGCCATACCTGCGGCATATGGAAGTTCCTGGGATAGGGGTCAAATTGGAGTTGCAAATCAAAACTACCATGAGATACCACCTCACACCAGTCAGAATGGCCATCATTAACAAGTCCACAAACAACAATTGCTGGAGGGGGTGTGGAGAAAAGGGAACTCTCCTGCACTGTTGGTGGGAATGTAGGCTGGTGCAACCACTATAGAAAACAGTATGGAGGTACAATAGAAAACTACACTTAGAACTACCATATGACCCAGCAATCCCACTCTTGGGCATATATCCAGACAAAAAGTTCCTTGAGAAAGACACTTGCACACACGTGTTCACTGCAGCACTATTCACAATAGCCAGGACATGGAAACAACCCAAATGTCCATCGACAGATGACTGGATTAGGAAGATGTGGTATATATACATGATGGAATACTATTCAGCCATAAAAAAGGAGAAAATAATGTCATTCGCAGCAACATGGATGGAATTAGAGACCCTCATACTGAGTGAAGCAAGTCAGACGGAGAAAGACAGATGCCATATGAAATCTCTTATAACTGGAGTCTAAAACACTGCACAAATGAACCTCTCAACAAGGAAAGAAAATCATGAACATGGGGAACAGACTTGTGGTCGCCAAGGGGGTGGGGGAGGGGGTGGGAGGGAATGGGGATAACTAGTGCTTCCATGATGGAAAAACAAGGAGTTCCAGCTGTATAGCATAGGGAACTATGTCTAATCACATGTGACAAATCCATATATGCACATGTAACCGGGTCACCACGCAGTGCAGTTGGAAAATTTGATAGAAATCTGTAAACCACCTATAATGTAAAACAAAACAAAACAAAATATATATATATATATATATATATATATGAAAATGGAAAAAAAAATTGGAGTTGCAGCTGCAGGCCTATGCAACAGCAACAGTGACACTGGATCCAGGCCACATCTGCCACCTATGCTGTAGCATATGGCAATGCCAGACTGAAACCCACTGAGTGAGGCCAGGGACGGAACCCACGTCCTCAGAGACTACACTGGGTTTTTAACCTGCTGAGCCACAATGGGAACTCCTGGTTCCATGATAAACCTTAGCCAAACTGATTAAGAAAAAGGAAAAAAGACATAAGATATCAATAACAGGAATGAGATAGAGGACATTACTACAGCTTTTACAGATATTAGAAGGATAATTAGGGAATATCATGAATAACTTCATGCCAATAAATCTGACAATTTAGATGAAACACACAAACTACCGAAACTCACTCTAGAAAAAATATATAATCTGAACAACTCTATATCTATTTAAAAACACTGAATTTCAGTTAAACTGTCTCACTACCAAAAGCAACAAGTAACAAAAACATCCTTCAGGCCCAGATAGCTTGATGTGTGAATTGTACCAAACTTTTTTTTATGGCCACACCCAGAGCATATATAAGTTTCCGGGTCAAGGACTGAATCTGAGCCAAAGCTGCAACCTATGCCACAGCTGTGGCAACACCAGATCCTTCAACCCACTGTGATAGGCTGGGGATTGAACCTGAGCCTCTGCAGTGACCCAAACTGCTGCAGTTGGATTCTTAACCCACTGCACCACAGCAGGAACTCCTGCTCCAAACTTTTAAGGAGGGAACAATATTAGTTCTATACAAACTTCCGGACAATTGAAGAGGGCGCAATATTTTCCAACCTATTCTAAAGGCCAGCATTACCTTGTATCAAAACCAAAGATACTACAAGGAAACAACAGACCTATATCTCATGAACACAGACGCAAAAATTTTATACAAAATTTTTATTTTAGCAAAATTTTAATTTTATGTATTAATAAACTCAAAACATAAAAAGGATGACCTATCACAACAAATGGAGTTTATTTAAGGAATGCAAGGCTGGTTCCATATTTGAACATCAAAGTCATTCACCAAATCAACAAGCTAAAGACAAAAAGCATTTGACAAAATTTATATTCACTCAGGATAAAAACTTACAGTAAACTAAGAATAAATAAGAACTTCCTCAATCTGATAAAGGGACTCAATGAAAAACATACAGCTAACATCATACTTAATAGTAAAGACTGAATACTATTCCCCCGAGATCAGGAAAAGCAGAAGGGTTTCCCCTGTTACTACTCCTATTCAACATTATCCTGAATATCCTAGTCAATGCGATTGGGCAAATAAAAGAAATAAAAAGACATATAGATTGTAAAGGCAGAAATAAAACTGTATTGATAAGATGGCATGATTGGCTACGTAGAAAATCCTAAAGAATCTACAAAATACCTACTAAACTAATAAAGTAAAAAATTAATTATATTTCTATAGACCAGCACTAAAGAACCAGATAAACAATTTGGCGGGGTTTTTTTTTCCTGTCTTTTATACGGCCACACCTGCGGCATATGGAGGTTCCCAGGCTAGGGGTCTAATCAGAGCTGTAGCCGCTGGCCTATACCAGAGCCACAGCAATGCGAGATCTGAGCTGCATCTGCAACCTGCACCACAGCTCACAGCAACGCGAGATCTGAGCTGCATCTGCAACCTGCACCACAGCTCACAGCAACGCTGGATCGTTAAACCACTGAGCAATGCCAGGGATCAAACCTGCAACCTCATGGTTCCTAGTTGGATTCGTTTCTGCTGTGCCACATGGGAACTCCTGGCAGTTTCTTATAAAGTCAAACATACACTTACTATATGACCCAGCAATCTCACTCCTAGGTATTTACTCAAGTAAAATGACTACCTTTGTTTATACAGAACCCTGCATGTGAATGTTTTTATAGTAGCTTTATTCCTGATCACCAAAAACTAGAAAAACAAAAACAAACCCTGAGATAGTCTTTAACAGATTAATAGATACATAAACTGTAGAACATTCATACAATGGAATAATACAGGCTACATGGATGAATCTCAAATCCATTATGCTAAATGAAAGAAGCCATACCATATGTTTCTAGTTATATGACACTGATGAAATGCAAAGTGAAAACAGTAATGACAGAATACAGTTTGTGAAGGGCCAGGGGTATGTATATGGGAGAAGCTGACAACAAACGGTTATAGGGGAATTTGGGGGATAATAGAACTATTCTATATTTTGATTGTGGTATAGTTATACACCTATATATGATGTTAAAACTTGCAGAATTGTACATTAAACAGGGTAAATCATACTATATGTCAGTTATACCTTAGTAAAACAAATTAAAAAAAAATTAATGTCATTTCCCATACTAGGAGAGTAAAAACACACCATAAGATCACCTCAAGAGGATTTAGAAGAAACTTTTGAAAGAACCCAACATCCATTCATGATAAAAACTTTCAGCAAACTAGGAACAGACAAGAACGTCTTCAACACTGATAAGTACATATATAAAAAAGCAACAAATCGAAACTGCACCACAGCCATAAGTAACCAGAGCCACAGCAGTGACAACACCGGATGCTTAACACACTGAGCCATGAGGGAACTTCCAGCTAACTCATACTTAACGGTGAAAGACTGAATGCTTTTTCTCTAAGATTGGGAACAAAGCAAGCATTTCCTCTTTCACTATTCTATTCAATATTTTACTGGAGGGTCTAGTAAGTACAATAAGGCCAAAAAAAATAAGGATAAATAAAATTGTCCCTATGTGCAGATGACATGATTGTGTATGTAGAAAATCCAGTGACAGAAAGCAGATTAATGGCTGCCTGGAGATGGGGGAGAGGAGGGAAGAAGCATGAAGGTGTACAAAGTTTTCGTCCTAATGGACATTGATATTATCTTGACTGCAGTAATGATTTAATGGATGCATATCTGTGTCAAAATGTATTAAATTGTAAACTTTATTTATTTATCTATCAATTAATTAATTTATTGCTTTTTAGGGCCACACCTGTGGCATATAGAAGTTCCCAGGCTAGGGGTCGAATTGGAGCTGTAGCTGCTGGCTTATGCCACAACCACAGCAATGAGGGATCCGAGCCGCATATGTGACCTGTACCACAGCTCACAGCAACACCGGATCCTTAACCCACTGAGCGGGGCCAGGGATTGAACCTGCACTCTCTTGGACATTAGTTGGGTTTGTAACCCACTGAGCCACAATGGGAACTCCAAATTGTACACTTTAAATATGAATAATTTATTGTAGGTCAGGTATACTTCAATACAGCTGTTAAAAAATTAACAGAGGCAGGGATAGAAACAGTTGTTATTCCTAGTCTTTAGCAACTGTTCAAAGATATTCATAACTTTAGGAAATAAGGCTTTCAGGTAGAACTTCAGATTTTGCAGTGTTTACTGTTAAATGAAAAGAAAGTTACTTCCCATTTTTTCCTGTCCCCAATGTCCATAAGAGAAATGGCAGTTCAGGCTGTCCATACCTTCACTCGAGCTGCGGTGCCTTCCATTCCACGGCTCTGACTCTCTTTCCGCTTATCTGCAACCTCTCGTTGTTTCTGTAGAGCGTCCTTGAGGCGCTTGTTGGCAGCTGCTGCCTAAATAAAAATGGCTCATAGTAATGTTGAATTGAAGGGTAAAAAGAAGAACATTTTAATCTCTAGCATATTAGTAACAAAAAAATTATATGGATTTGAATTCTTATAGGAACCATCCTTATAAGTCTCCATGTACATAACACTGGTGAACAGCTACTGCTTTAGAGCCTAGAGGGAGTACACATTTCAAGGAAGCACTTGCAAAATGAAAGTGTTTGGAGATGTCACATATCAGTATCTTAATTTTTTTTTGAAAAGCAGCAAGCCAATTAGAAAAAAAGTGTCTTATTTAAATAGTGCTTAGGAATT
Source organism: Catagonus wagneri (assembly GCA_004024745.2). Lineage (NCBI taxonomy): Eukaryota > Metazoa > Chordata > Mammalia > Artiodactyla > Tayassuidae > Catagonus > Catagonus wagneri. The sequence continues at coordinate 8,235,486 of PVHT020000026.1, forward strand.
ACTTAGTCAAGTTTGGTAACCTTGGTTTCTCAGGACACTGGCTCATTTAAGGGATACTATTTTGTTAGCACCTAAGTCTGAAAGTCACAATACACTTGACCTAGCCAACTGGATTTTCTTACCTCCTCGGTTTTACGTCTGAGCACATTAGACTGTTTCTGGAAGTTTCTTTCAAGTTTGAGCAGTTCATATTGTCTCTTGCGGTCCTGAAAAGAAAAAGAGAGACTTTTAACTGCTATTCAGCTGGCTAAAATGAAACCTTATAAGGTAACAGAAGAGTTTTCAAATGGCAACTCATCATAGAAAACAGTATGGAAGTTCCTAAAAAATTAAAAAATAGAAAGATCATATGATCTAGGAACCTCACTACTGGCTATATACCCAAAGGAAATGAAATCAGTATCTAAAAGAGATACCTGCATTTCCATGTTCATTGCAGCATTATTCACAGTAATCAAGATATGGAAACAACCTAAGTTGTTGACAAATGAACTGATAAAGCAAATGTAGTATACATATACAGTTGATCACTGAACAATGCAAGGTTAAGGACGACAACCCCATGCAGTCAAAAATCTCTGTAAAACTTTACAGTTTGCCCTGCATATCTGTGTTTCTGCTTCCATGGATTCAAACTGCAGATCGTATAGTACTCTAGTATTTACTGTTGAAAAAAATATGCATATGAGTTGACCTTGCAGTTCAAACCCATGTTGTTCAAGGGTCAATTGTCTATACAATGGAATATTATTCAGCCACAAACAAGAAGGAGATTCTGACATTTGCAACAACATGGATGAACCTGGAAGTCATTTTGGTAAGTGAAATAAACCAAAGACAAATACCATATGATCTCACTTACATGTGGAATCCAAAATGTTGAACTCATATAAACAAAGAGCAGAACGGTAGCTTCTAGGGACTGGTGGGTGAGGAGAATGGGGAAGGGCTGGTCAAAGGGTACAAACTTTTAGTTATAAAATGAATGAGTTTTGGGGATCTATGTATAACATAGTAACTATAGTTAATACTATATTGTATACTTGAAATTTGCTAATAGAGTGTTTTTTTCTTTTTCTTTTTTTTGGGGGGTCTTTTCAGGGCCACACATGTGGCATATGGAGGTTCCCAGGCTGGGGGTCAAATCCAAGCCATAGCTGCCAGTCTATGTCACAGCCACAGCGTCGGATCTGAGCTGCATCTGCGACCTTTGCCACAGCTTGAGGCAACACCAGATCTTTAACCCACTAAGTGAGGCCAGGGATCGAACCTGCAGCCTCATGAATACTAGTAGCGTTCCTAACCTGCTGAGGTACAATGGGAATTCTGAGAGTAGATCTTAAGTGTTCTCCCCACACTGAAAATAAAGGGTAACTATGTGAAGCGATGGATATGTTTCAATCAGGAAATGTGACATCTCCAAAATCTTTATTCTTCTCTTTCAAGATTGTTGTGACTATTCTGGGTCACTTGTATTTCCATATGAATTTTAGGACCAGCGTCAATTTTTACAAATAAGTTAGACAAAATTTAGCTGGGACTGTGTTGAATCTATAGATCAGTCTGGGGGTATTCTTAAGAATATTGTCTTCCCACCCATGAGTATGGGTCATCTATTCATTTATTTAGAGCTTTAATTCAATGTTTTGTAGTTTTGAGTATATAAGTCTTCTAGTTGTTTTGTTAAACTTATTCCTAAGTATTTTGTTCTTATAAATGGAATTTTCTTAATTTCATTTTTAAATTGTTAGTTGATAGTGAATAGAAATACAACTGATGGAGTTCCTGGCATGGTGCAGCAGAAACGAATCCAACTAGGAACGACGAGGTTGCGGGTTTGATCCCTGGCCTCGCTTGATGGGTTAAGGATCCGGCGTTGCCGTGAGCTGTGGTATAGGTCGCAGACACGGGTCAGATCTGGCGTTGCTGTGGCTGTGGCGTAGGCTGGCAGCTGTAGTTCCGATTAGACTCCCAGCCTGGAAACCTCCATATGCTGTGGGTGTAGCCCTAAAAAAAGGCAAAAAAAAAAGAGAAATACAACTGAACTTATATCCTAAAATCTTGCTGAACTCACGCTCTAACAGTTTTTTAGTTGATTCTCTAGGATTTTCTACATACAAGGTCATGTCATCTCTAACAGTGGTAGTTTTGTTTTTCCCTTTCCAATCTGCATGCTTTAATATATTTTATTTGACGACGTATCTTGGCTAGAACCTCCAGGACAATGGTGAATAGAAGTGGCGAGAGCAGATATCCTTGTCTTTTCCTCATCTGATGAGAATTCAGCTGTTCCTTTTACTGGGATTTCTTTGTATGGGATAAGCCATTTTATATTGCTGCTTTTTTGTCTCTATCATTCAACATTTAGACATGATGTGTTTTGGGTGTGGATCTCTTCACGTTTATCCTACTTGTAGCTGATTGAGCTTCTTGGATGTGTAGACTAATGTTTTTCATCAAATTTTAAAATTTTTCGGTCATTAGAGCTTTGAATATTTTTACTACTGTTTCACTTATTGTTCTCTTGGAGCTACCAGTTTCCTTCATTGCTCACTACCAAAATTTCCATTGTTTCTGATAGCACCTTTTGGTTTTAACTCCTTCAAACTCTGTCCCCAAATAAATTCAGTCCCCTTAGGGAGAGCTGCATTCCTGTGGCATGCCTCTCCACTTCCCCTGGGCAGAACACTCTGCACCACTGCTCAGGACCTGGGGGTGGGGACATCAGCCCACTTCACTGAGCAACATCTCTGTTCTATGTGTAGGATACTGGGCAGGGGCAGCATGTCCTATTTTTCTTGGCTTGCCTCTCCTGATATGGAACCTACATCCTATGACTAGATGGGTTAGGGCAATCAGGCCCCAGTATTCCTGGCCTTCTGCAGCAGGGGTAGGGCTTCCAACCTACGCATGGGGACTAGGTGGAAGAAGGGCTTCCCAGACCTCTTGGCTGCTCTTGCCTGAAACCAAGCTTTAGCAACATGGAGCTGTGAGGGATGAGGGGAGGGAACTGGTCACGGCTCAAATGCCACAGTTCGTACTGAGATTTAATAGATTCCCTTGAATAATTATTTATTTGCTATATGCCCTCAGGACAATTTCCAGAGACTTTTAATGGTTGTTTTTATAAATTTCACCAGTCGTGCTTCTTTTGCTTGGAAGAGACTCTTCAAAACTTCTCACACCACCATTCCTCAAGTACTTCTCTCATTTCTTGATCCAATATATCACATTCTGGCCAATTCTAAAAATTACCCCAAATCAGTGTCCTTTCCATTGTGCTTTCCAAGAACCCTGTTACTATCCTGATTCAGGCCCTCACTATCTTTCTGGAGGATGCAATATCTTCTTCATTTGTGTTCTGGCCTCCAGTTTCCCAACACTTCAGTATGTTCTACACATTACTCTCCGATGTATCTTGGTAAAGTAGTGCTTTGCTGATATCACCTCATTTCTCAAAAACCTTAAAATCTTTACACCGCTAACAAAACAAAGTTCAAACTTCTTGGATCTTTAACAATCCAGCTTCAACTTGTCTTTCCAGTGGGATCTTCTACTACTATCCTTCATCCCACCTGGATCATTCACCATTCCTTGAATATTCCTACAAAGTTGTCATCTCTGTTCCTGTTCTTCCATTTATCTGGAATGCCTGTACTAATCTCTATCAAAATCCTACCTATTGTTCAAGGCCTGTTCATCATTTCTGTCCAACTGGAAGTGTGCTTCTCTTTCTTTATTACACTGGTATTTGAGACTATTTGTAAAGCACAAATCCATTTCTTGCATTGAAGAAAACCATGCTTATGTTTCACTTTCCCCTTTAGACAAGACATTCTTCAAGGACAGAACTCATAGACTACTTTTTTTTTTATTTCTCAATGAATTTATTACATTTATAGTTGTACAACAATCATCACAACCAAATTTTATAGCAATTCCATCCCAAACCCTCAGTGCATCCCCCCGCCCCCCAACTTGTCTCATTTGGAAACCATAAGTTTTTCAAAGTCTGTGAGTCAGTATCTGTTCTGCAAAGAAGTTCATTGTGTCCTTTTTTCAGATTCCACATGTAAGTGATAGCATTTGACATTGGTGTCTCATTGTCTGACTGACTTCACTTAGCATGATAATTTCTAGGTCCCTCCATGTTGCTGCAAATGCCATCAGAACTCATAGTCTACTAATTTTTCTACTGTCCATGGTATCTAGTGGATAGCACCTTACACATGGCAGACAAATTTAATAATTACTTCTTAAATTCATGAATGTGTCACATAGTTAGATACTAGTTGTTTAAAGAGAAGCTTTAATGTTAGTTATCTCAGAGAAGGTTCATTAAGTAAGAGCTTGAGAAGTTATAGTCACTTACTCGTTCTTTTAGCTGGATTACTTCCTTGTCTTTTTGTTGCTTCCACTGTCTAAACCTCTCAGCATCCTCTTTCATCTGACGCATTAACTGTACCCGCTGGTTTTTCATCACCTGTAAAAATGAAAACCAGTATGAGTATTACTCATCTGAACTTATTCTAGGCTGATGTGCATATGGATAGACTAACCATTAAGAAGAGAGAAAATCCAGAGCTGAGCTGAGAAAACTGCTGACAGATTTTCTGATTGCATTGCAGTACCTCTTGCAATGCTTGTGCAGGGTTACTACGTATAGACTATACATAGGAACACCCCGAAGAAATAATAGAAAAAATGTACCTACAAGCTAAATCCAGTCCTAAATTCATTGTATTGAAATGAAATTTCAAGAAAATATCTATGAAGCCTTAAGGACAAATCCAATTAGCAACCACTGTTTTTGAATGGTTTCAGTAGAGTGACCTGTAACTACCACTTTGTAGCTATCAGAAGTTGAACACTCAATGACTGAAAATTTTCTCTCCATGTCTGTTATTTTGCAAACACTTCATGAAATTATTCCACATGATCATAGGAAGTGGTCAGAATATCACCACTAAATATTAAGGTATCTGCCCCTTGGTTTCAGAGAATCTGACATTAAACTCTGAATGTCAAAGCAGGGTTTTGTTATTCAGATTCTAGATGACTACTAGCATGATGCCCTATAAAAAGAACATTTGTAGAGATATATACACTTGAAATGAGGGGCCCCGCTACTTTCTCGCCTGAAAACACTTCTGTAGTGTAGTTCTAAATATAACATCTATGTTTTTAAGTTTCTATAGAGTAAATGCAAGGATAAGAGTTTATTACCCGTATCTCTTGGTTCAGTTTGGAGACAGTATGCTCGGTGGATTCTTTGAGCTTCAGAAGTTTGGACTGTTCATTCAGTTTCTTCTTTAAATCAGCTATTTGGCCCTCTAGTTCCTGGAGACGTTTCCGGCGGCGCTCACTCAACCTAAACATAAATGTTGTAGGAATGAGGACTAGCAGCAGCAAAGTCTGACTTCAAAAGACATAATATTAGACTCCCGGATTCACAACCTTGATATATATAAAATAGGTGACTAGTTCCATAGCCACCTTTATTTTTTTTTTTTTTTTGCCTTTTGTCATT
>PVHT020000026.1:8241115-8289447 GCA_004024745.2 Catagonus wagneri
TTTTAGGGCCGCACCTGCGGCATGTGGAGGTTCCCAGGCTAGGGGTCTAATCGGCGCTGTAGCCGCCGGCCTACGCCAGAGCCACAGCAACGCAGGATCCGAGCCGCATCTGTGACCTACACCACAGCTCACGGCAACGCCGGATCGTTAACCCACTGAGCAAGGCCAGGGATCGAACCCGCAACCTCATGGTTCCTAGTCGGATTCGTTAACCGCTGCGCCACGACGGGAACTCCCCATAGCCACCTTTAAATAATGAATACCACCCAAACAACCAAAGCTATCTCAACAATGAGAGCTTAGTACAAAGAGTAAAAGACATTTTTTGAGTATGTAACAATGTAGTTGCCTCAATACACCACTCCGCCACCACTTTGTGTTAAATAAGATGGTCCTTTGAAGGCATTTCACTTCATTTTAGCTATAAGGAATAATTCTGATGATTACTACATAATTCTGAGATAGAAAGTAAACATTCAGCATAACTTTTAAGAATATGAATTTTAGATACTATAGAGAGATATAACAGAATCACTGAGTAAAAAGAAGGTAGTAGAATAGCTAATAAGGCAAAGGGCTAAGGGAGAGTAGGATATTCTGATTATTTGTCTTGGTTTTATTTTTAACTGACTAAGGGATGGCTAGATTGATTTTTCATTTATTAGCCTGGACATTAATTCTATTCACAAGCTCATTTACTATCAGACAGGGACAAAGAAACTGTTGCTGTCTGTTGCTGTATTTTAAGATCCAGCTCAAATGCTAACTTCTTATAAAGGTTTCCTTGATCATACCAGCCTGCACTGATATCTCCTACTTCTGAACTCTTAAAGCAATTACTGCTTGAGAAATTCATTTGGCTACTAATCATATGCCATGTTATGGCATTCTTTTACTATCAACATGAGATGTTATTTAAAATCTCAATTCCTTAACTTCTGTTTTAGGTTTCCTCTCCACAACTAGCTTTAAATCCCATAGGGGCAGGAAATGGATCTTTTACTTCTCTATTTCTTCTACAGCTCTTCACACAGTTAGGGACTTGAAATAATATTTGACTTTTTCCTTACTTGGCTTGGTTGACATCCTTCTTTGTTGTTTGAAGTTCAAGAACCAATTCCTCCTTTTCCTTTTGCAGACTGATGACTTCCAATTCTAGATTTTTTATGTTATCCTAGAAATGTTACAGGTCGAGAGAAGAAAGCATTACAAGGCAAAGGAAGAAAATCACTTCAACATTTCAGGTCTTAAGGAAGGAACGATGCAGTCAGTTTTACTGCTTCAATTGCATACTAAAAGCATTTGTACTTGATTTGATGGAGATTTAAGCTATATAATGGGAGATGTATGAACTTGGAATCCAAAGCCCTGGGTTTGAACTTTGGATCCAACGTGTACTATCTAAATATCTTAAAGTAATTTTCTCTCTTTTAGCCTTAGTTTCTGTGCAGAAAAGAGTTAATGTAGCAGGCCTGAGACTGATATCCTAAAAATGACCAGCTTACAGGAATTCCTGCTGTGGTGCAGTGAGTTAAGGGTCTGGTGTTGTTTCTGTCACGGGTTCGATCCCCAGTTTGGCACAGTGGGTTAAGGATCTGGTGTTGCTGCAGCTGTAGCGTAGTTCATGGCTGTGGCTCAGATTCGATCCCCGGCCTGGGAACTTCCATATGCTGCAGGTGTGGCCGAAAACAAAACGGGAAAAAATTACCAGCTTACAATCTGGCGCATGGCTCTTATTTGGGAACTTGGATTTTGGTAGGATTCCCACCATTTCCTAACAGTTAAGACTGGCCCATTATGCCTAAACTATGCAAACAATATAATTTATCCTGAACAAGTGCTTTCCTTCTGGGAGTCTAGAGTTTCCATATGTGCTAGGCAGAGAATGCCTATATGAATTACTCCTGCTAAAAATCCTGGACTCCTAGGCTCAGAGGGGCTTCCCTAGTAGACAATATTCCATATATGTCATAATACATTGCTGGAGGAATTAAATACACACTATGTGATTCCATTGGAAGAAGACTCTTGGAAGCTTATACCTGGTTTCTTACAGACTTTGCCCCATGTGCCTTTTTCCTTTGCTGATTTTGCTTTGTATACCTTCACTGTAATAAATCTTAGCTGTATGACTACATGTTGAGTCCTATGAATCCTCTTGGTGAATCGTTGAACCTGGGAGTGTCTTGAGGATGCCTGACAGTTTTCCTATCTACGTAAATAATTAACGACACTACCTACCTCACAGAATTGTTGGGAAGATCAAATAAGACCAAAAAGTAATGATATTCTGTAAACTATAAAGAGCTGCACATTCTTACATTCAGAACTTTCAAACTTATATATTTAATAGCAACTGCAGTTCTACATGTATTTAGGAAATAAATTCTATAAGCTGAAGTTTCGTAGTTTCCAAGACTGAGAAAACTCAATGAACAGATTCTATCCTGTTCTCATAACCAAAAAAGATTAATGGAAACTGGCTAAATGAGTGGTTGATAGCCAAGAAGATTATATGAAGGTCTTAGACCAGTACTGAAATGACACAAAAAAGCAGAGGCAGGTTAGGTGGTGCTGTATCAGAGAGGCTTCCTAAATAGGCAAGAGCTGTTTTCCATGAAATATGCTTTTAGCCATTTCAAAATAAGCAATAAAAATAAATTTTATTGCTTTATAGTTAGGGTAACTATAAAGGACACTGGAAATCACATGTGTGTGTATACATATAGAAGTAATACATGGAAATGTATTTGTAAAAAGTAATCCAGATAATACATATAAAGGGCAAGTCCCCTTGACTGCCCTACCCGTGTCCAAATTTCAGTCCTCTTTCCAGAAGTAAACATTGTCATCAGCTTGGATCAGATCTTCCACAGATTTTTCTTTATACATGTACCATCTATATATCTGGACATTTACATATTCTAGACATTTATATAGAAATGTAAATGCCTAGAATATATATAATAAATATATTATAGCAAATGTCCAGAATATATCTAAATAAGTATACAAAAATATATTATATACACATGTGCATATATGTACGTGTATACCTATTAAAATATGTTACAGATAAATAGTTACATTGTATGTAGACATTACTCTGTAATTTGCCTTTTTAAAAAAAGCTTGCTCTGGGAGATTTATTTATATCCATGCATATAGATCTCTATCATTCTTTTTTTGCCATAATGAAATATTCTTGCACATGTTTTCTGTGCACATGTGCAAGGTTTTTCTAGGGTAGAGACAAGTGGAATGGCAAGTGGAATTACAGGGTCATGTGGGAACACATTTTCAGTTTTAACAGATACTGCCAAATTGTCTGCCAAAGTTGCTATTCCAATTTACACTCTTGCTAGTTATGTGTGAGAGTACTTGTTTCCTGCACTCTTGTCAACATTTGATATTGCTACACTTCAAGATTTTTACCAACTGGATGGATAAAAAATAGTATCTCTTCATTACATATGCCACATTTAGGCAATAGTTGTCTTATTGCCTCCACAAGGGAAATTTCTCAAATATTTGAGTGTTGAGCTATTATAACTCATGGTAATTCTCATTAACCAGAACCTATACCTCCTCAAATTTTTTTTGTCTTTTTAGGGACACACCTACAGCATATGGAGGTTCCCAGGCTAGGGGTTGAATCAGAGCTGTAGCTGCCAGCCTACATCACAGCCATAGCAACACGGGATCTGAGCTGTGTCTGAAACCTACACCACAGCTCATGGCAACACCAGATCCTTAAGCCACTGAGCAAGGCCAGGGATTGAACCTGCATCCTTATGGATGTTAGATTTGTTTCTGTTGAGCCACAATAGGAACCCCCATCAAATTTTCAATAGCAATCCCTTATGGTGGTAGGAAAAATACTATTTAGAATAAAAATTACCTTTATTTCTTAGAAAAAGAGAGACAGTGATTTACATGTAATTAAAAGGTATAATTTACATTAAGAATTTATTTACTTTTGACACAACCATTCAAAATCTATGGGATGCCGCAAAAGCAGTACTCAGAGGGAAGTTCACAGCAATAGAGGCCTTCCTCAAAAAAGAAGAAAAATCTCAAATTGACAACTTAACCCAACACCTAAATGATTTAGAAAAAAAGAACAAACAAAACCTAAAGTCAGCAGAAGGAAGGAAATCATAAAGGTCAGAGAGAAAATCAATAAAATAGGGATTCAAAAAACAATAGAAAAAAATCAATAAAACAAAGAGCTGGTTCTTTGAAAAGGTAAACAAAATTGACAAAGCTCTGGCCAGACTCACCAAGAAGAAGAGACAAAAAACTCAAATAAACAAAACAAGAAATGAGAGAAATTACAATGGATACTGCAGAAATACAAAAAACCATAAGAGAATACTACAAACAGTTATATGCCAACAAATTTGACAACCTAGAAGAAATGGGCAATTTTCTAGATAGAGACTTACATCCTGCCAAAACTGAATCAAGAAGAAATAGATCAGCTGAACAGACCAACCACTAGAAATGAAATTGAATATGTCATAAAACCACTCCCTACAAACAAAATTCCAGGACCAGATGGCTTCACAGGTGAATTCTACCAAACATACAAAGAGGAACTTATACCCATCCTCCTTAAACTTTTTCAAAAGGTTGAAGAAGAAGGAACACTCCCAAAGTCATTCTATGACGCCACCATCACCGTAATTCCAAAACCAGACAAAGATACACCAAAAAAGAAAATTATAGACCAATACCTTTGATGAATATAGATGCAAAAATTCTCAACAAAATTTTAGACAACCAAACCCAACAACATATAATAAAGATCATACACCACGATCAAGTGGGATTCATCCCAGGTTCATGAGGATGGTTCAACATATGCAAATCAATCAATGTCATACACCACACTACCAAAAGAAAAGTCAAAAACCACGTGATCATCTCAATAGAGCAGAAAAAGCATTTGACATAGTCCAACATCCATTCATGATAAAAACTCTTACCAAAGTGGGTATACAGGGAACACACCTTAACATAATAAAAGCCATTTATGACAAACACACAGAAAATATCATACTCAATGGAGAAAAGCTGAAAGCCTTCCCATTAAAATCTGAAACAAGATAAGGATGCCCACTCTCACTCACGACTTTTATTCAACAGAGTAATGGAAGTCCTAGCCATAGCAATCAGACAATCAAAAGAAATAAAAGGTATCCAAATTGGAAGAGAAGAGATAAAACTGTCACTGTATGCAGATGACATGATACTATTAGAAAACCCTAAGGACTCCACACGAAAACTACTCCAACTGATCAGTGAATTCAGCAAGATAGCAGGATACAAGATTAACATTTAGAAATCTGTTGTACTTCTGTATACTAACAATGAAACACTAGAAAAGGGATACAAAAATAAAATACCTTTTAAAATCGCAAAAAAAAAAGAGTTCTTGTCATGGCTCAGCAGAAACGAATCTGACTAGGAACCATGAGGGTGCGTGTTCGAATCCTGGCCTCGTTCAGTGGGTTAAGGATCTGGCGTTGTCGTGAGCTGTGGTGTAGACTGCAGACGCAGCTTGGATCCCATGTTGCTGTGGCTGTGGTGTAGGCCGGCAGCTGTAGGTCCGGTTAGACCCCTAGCCTGGGAACATCCACGTGCTGTGGGTGCAGCCCTAAAAATGCCAAAAAAATTAAAATAAAATAAAATCACAGCCCCAAAAAATTAAATATCTGGGAATAAACCTGATGAAGGAGGTGAAAGACTTGAATGCTGAGAACTATAAAACATTAACCAGGGAAATTAAAGAGGATTCAAAGAAATGGAAAGATATTCCACGGTCCTGGGTTGGAAAAATTAATATTGTAAAAATGGCCATATTACCCAAAGCAATCTACAGATTCAATGCAATCTCTATTAAATTAACCATGCCATTTTTCACAGAACTAGAACAAATATCTGAATATTTATATGGAACCATAAAAGACCCATAATTGCCAAAGCAATCCTGAGGAAAAAAAAACAAGCAGGAGGCATAATTCTCTCAAACTTCAGGCAATATTACGGAGACACAGTAATCAAGACAGTGTGGTACTGGTACCAAAAGAGACATACAGAACAATGGAACAGAATAGAGAACGCAGAAATAACCCAGACACCTATAGTCAATTAAATCTTCGACAAAGGAGGCAAGAATATAAAATGGGAAAAAGAGTTTTTTCAACAAGTGGTGCTGGGAAAACTGGACAGAAGCAAGTAAATCAATGAAACTGGAACACACCCTCACACCATGCACAAAAATAAACTCAAAATGCCCTAAAGACTTAAACGTAAGACAAGACACCATCAAACTCCGAGAAGAGAACATAAGCAAAACATTCTCCGACCTCAACCTTATAAATGTTTCCTTAGGTCAGTCTCCCAAGGCAACAGAAATTAAAGCAAAAATAAACCAATGGGGCCTAATCAAACTGACAAGCTTTTGCACAGCAAAGGAAACCATAAAAAAAAACCAAAAAGACAACCTACGGAATGGGAGAAAATAGTTTCAAATGATTCAACTGACAAGGGCTTAATCTCTAAGATATACAAACAACTTATACAACTTAACAGCAAAAAAGCCAACAACCCAGTTGAAAAATGAGCAAAAGACCTGAACAGACATTTCTCCAAAGAAGATATACAGATGGCCAACAAGCACATTAAAAAATGCTTGGAGTTCCCGTCGTGGCGCAGTGGTTAACGAATCCAACTAGGAACCATAAGGTTGTGAGTTTGACCCCTGCCCTTGCTCAGTGGGTTAACGATCCGGCGTTGCCGTGTGCTGTGGTGTAGGTTACAGACGCGGCTCAGATCCTGCGTTGCTGTGGCTGTGGTGTAGGCCAGCAGCTGTAGCTCTGATTAGACCCCTAGGCTGGGAACCTCCACATGCCACGAGTGTGGCCCTAAAATGACAAAAAAAAGGCAAAAAAAAAGCTCAACATCACTGATTATTAGAGAAATACAAATCAAAACTACTATGAGATATTACTTCACACCAGTCTGAATGGCCATCATTAAATAACAAATTCTGGTGAGAGTGTGGAGAAAAGGGAACCCTCCTACACTGTTGGTGGGAATGTAAATTGGTACCACCACTATGGAAAACAGCATGGAGGTACCTCAGAAAACTACATATAGAACTAACTTATGACCCAGCAATACCACTCGTGGGCAAATATCCAGGCAAAACTTTCCTTGAAAAAGACACAGGTACCTGTATGTTCATTGCAGCACTATTCACAACAGCCAAGACATGGAAACAACCCAAATGTCCATTGACAGATGACTGGATTAGGAAGATGTGGTATATATACACAATGGAATACTACTCAGCCACAAAAAAGAACAAAATAATGCCATTTGCAGCAATATGGATGGAACTAGAGACTTTCATACCGAGTGAAGTAAGTCAGAAAGACAGACACCATGTGATATCACTCATATCTGGAATATAATATACAGTACAAATAAACCTTTCCACACAAAAGAAACTCATTGACTTGGAGAATAGTTCTGTGGTTGCCAAGGTGGAGGAGGAGGGAGTGGGAATGGACTGGGAATTTGGGGTTAATAGATGCAAACTATTGCATTTGGAATGGATAAGCAATGAGATCCTGCTGTATAGCACTGGGAACTATACCTCGTCAATTATGATAGAGCAGGATGGAGGATAATGTGAGAAAAAGAATGTGTATATGTATGTGTGACTGGGTCACTTTGAAAACTGAACACTGTAAACCAACTATAATGGAAAAAATAAAAATCACTGAAAATATATATGTATATGTACATGTATATATATGCATAAATGAACATATTAAACATATAAAAATGAACAAAAAGGAATTTATTTACTTTTAACTTCAAGGTTTGGAAGCTCAAGCATATTTGATTCCAAGGGGAAAAAGGACAAGTTATCTTACTACAGCTGTAGCTATAGGTCATTACTGGCACCCAGTCACAGGATTATAGAAGTAAACTAGAGGAACACATGTCTCCATGTTTCTAGGTAAGAGTACAAGAGATAAATAAGTTCTCAGCTTTATCATTAATCCACTGTTTATCTTGGAAAGGCCAAAATACTTTCAACCTAAAAGACTACATTTTATATATCCTGTTAATACAGAGGATTGAGCTATATATTTAACTTGCCCTCTCCTAAAATACCACTAAAATGATCCCCCACAAAGGGCATTAAAAAACAAGGATGAAGAGAGCAGTCAAGAGATATAAACAAAATTTGGAAGAGGAAAATAGTTGGATAAGTGGTAACTGACTTTGCAGAGTAGAAAAAGCTAAACTATGACTCTGGTAGGACAGATGTCAGTGAGAAACAAGCCAATTTTTAGCATATTACCACAAAGAAGAGCAGAAGTTTACTCCCTGGGGAGGTTGAACCTGATAGGCTGAACTCACAGGCAGCAGACACAGCGAAAGGCAGGGATACAGTAACATACTGTATTGATAGGGGATTAAATAAATGTCTGTATATGACTGGTGAGACTTTGACTCCTTTGTTTTCTCTGAGTTACCAGAAATAGGGCATACTACTATTTCCTCCACACAACTTCGAGGACGAAACCGAAAGACCAAAACAAACACACTACAGAAAGGAATTTGAAGGAAACAGGCAAGGTAGGAAGAAAATCTCAACAAAATTTAATCTCGACAAAATTCCCAGAAATAGGCAAATTAAAAAAAAAGTTCACCAGAAGGAATGGAAGGAAATCACCCAGAAGGCAGAATAAAAGACAGAGAAATAGAAAATAGGAGGGAAGAGATAAGAAAAGCAAACACTAAATAAGAGATCCAATATCTGACTAAAAAGAGTGTAAGAAAAAACAGAAAATAGAGAGATGGGCATTATTATAATATATACATATTTTCTTTTATGACTGCACTAACGGCAAATGGAAGTTCCTGGGCCAGGAACCGAATCCGAGCTGCAGCTATGATCTACACCGCAACTGTGGCAATGCCAGATCTTTTAACCCACTGTGCAGGGCAGGGGATTGAACCTGCGATTCCACAGTGACTGGAGCCTCTGCAGTCGGATTCTTAATCAACTGTTCCACATCAGGAACTCCCAAGATGGGTATTATTAAAGAAATAATATAAGAAAACTTCCCACTAAAGAATACAGATTTCTAGGACCTCCCACTGTGGGGCAACAGGATCGGCAGCATCTTGGGAGAGCTGGGACGTGTGTTCAGTCCCCGGCCCAACACAGTGGGTTAAGGATCTGGCATTGCTGCAGTTGCAGCTTAGGTTGTGACTGTGGCTTGGATCTGATAACTGGCCTGGGAGCTCCATATGCCATGGGGTGGCCAAAAATGAATTAAAAAAGAAAAGAAAAGAATACATATTTCCAGACTGAAAGGGCCCACCAAGTACCAAGCACAGTAAGTGAGAAACAATCCACGCCAAGGCACATCACTGTGAAATTCAAAAATATTTTGGGACAAAGATCTTGAAAATTTCCAGAGTGGGGGAAGATACAGGTCAAATAAAAAGAATGAGTAATTATAAAGGACTTCTCAACAGCAACACTGGAAATAGAAAACAATGGACTAAAGTTTTGAAAATTCTGAAGAAAACCAATTGCTACTGTAGAATTCTAAACACAGCCAGACTAACAGGTATAAGAACCACACCACCACCATCATAACAAAAAGCTATTTTCAGGCATGCAATCATTTAAAACATTTTCCTTTCATGCACATTTTCTCAGAAAGCTATTTGGGTTATATTCCACCAACACAAAGAAGTAGCCAAGAATGAGGAAGACATGGAATCTGTTTCAACAACAGAGATGAGAAGTGGAGTAGGTTCCCAGGATGATGGTCCCAGGTTGATGGCTGGGTAGTAGGGCTAGAGAAAGCAAACCAGGACAGAAGATTCCAGGATGGTTGTCTTCAAGAAAGAAATTAATTGATAAATTGCAGATTGTTTGACTCTTTTGAAAGGAGATTTATAATTCTGTTAAGAAGTTTGGAGATAAATTTTTGATAAGTACATTGAAGACTAAGTAAATGAAAAAGTGAGATTATTGGAGTTCCTGCTGTGGCACAGCAAAAACGAATCTGACTTGTATCCATGAGGATGTGGGTTCAATCCCTGGCCTCGCTCAGTGGGTTGGGGATCAAGCATTGCTGTGAGCTGTGGTGTAGGTTGCAGACATGGCTCGGATCTTGTGTTGCTGTGGTTGTGGTGTAGGCCGGCAGCTGTGGCTCTGATTTTACCCTTAGCCTGGGAAGTTCCATATGCTGTGGGTGTGGCCCTAAAAATTAAAAAAAAAAAAAAAAGGTTGCAGCTCAGCTGTAAAACATACTTAATATAGAGACTGGATTAAGATGGCGGAATAGAAGGACTGGAGCTCAACTTCTCTCCCGAAAAACAGCAAAACTACAACCAAATGCCGAGCAGCCTTCAACCAACTGGACTGTAAACTTCCAAAAAAGATATTCTACTCCAGAAGACAAAGAGGAGACCACATCAAGAGGTAGGAGGGGCGATTACACGATAGAAGCAACCCCATACCTCCTGGGTGGGAAGCCCCACAGACTGGAAACTAACTGTAGCACAGAGACTTAGCTACAGGACTGAGAGTTCTGAGCCCCACTTCAAAACCCCACGCCTGGGGATTGGGCACAGGGAGAAAGAGCCCCCGGAGCATCTGGCATTGAAGGCCAGCGGGGCTTGTGTGCAGGAGCTCCACAGGACTGGGGGAACAGAGACCCCATCCTTGAAAGGCACACACAGACTTTCACGTGCACTGGGTCCCAGGGCAAAGCAGTCTCCATAGGAATCCGGGTGGAACCTGACTGCAATTCTTTTTGCGTTTTGTCTTTTTTTAGGGCCGCACCTGGAGGTTCCCAGGCTAGGGGTCTAATTAGACCTACAGCTGCCAGCCACAGCCACAGCCACAGCAATGTGAGATCCGAGCCACGTCTGTAACCTACACCACAGCTCACGGCAACGCCAGATCCCCAACCCACTGAGCGAGGCCAGGGATCGAACCCGCAACCTCATGGTTACTAGTCGGATTCATTTCCTCTGAGCCACGATGGGAACTCCTGGAAGCAACTTCTACTCTGGAAAAAAATGGTGAAAATTATTTAGAAGAAACACTTTTCTTGCCTTTACTCTGAAAATTTAGGGGAGCTGGTGGTAGAAATATATGAATTATATAGGGATTTCTTGAGAAGACCATATAGGGCTTTGAGGGTGGTAGGATACAGCTGAATGGGAAAATAATCCACCCTTCCCCCTACCAATTCTGCTAACATCCCTTTGTGGATGGGAAACCCTGGGCTACAAGGGAAAATAAGATCTGGAGCAAGGGTCAACCTAAAAGCCAAAAACTTGTCTTTAAGTAAAGACCTGATTAATAATTAGCAAGGGCCACTTAAAAGCAGTTTAGCCATTTGCCAGGTCATGTGACATCCACTACACGTCTCTTCATAATTTTCACTGTAATCCAGACTATCTCCTAAGAGATATACCTTTTTTAGAATTCCAGAATAATTATTAGAACAAAATTTCTCTACCAGTAGGGACCTTATTTATTTATTTATTTATTTATTTTTGCTTTTTAGGGCCCCACTTGTGGCATATGGAAGTTGCCTGTCTAGGGTTCAAATTGGAGCTACAATTGCTGGCCTGCGCCACAGCCACTGGCCTACGCCACAGCCACAGGAACGCAGGATCCGAGCCACTTCTGTGACCTACACCACAGCTCACAGCAATGCTGGATCTTCGATTCACTGAGTGAGGCCAGGAATTGAACCCACATCCTCTTGGATACTAGTTGGGCTCATTACTGCTGAGCCAAATCGGGAACTTCCAGGACCACATTTATTATAACATTACCTATTAAATACCTGTTGCACAAGTAAGGTATTAGATTAAATGAAAGAAAATTACAGTTTCTTTATCCTGAATGTATCCATTTTTTTAGCCAACAGTACAACTCCAGTTGTACTACACCCATTATATTGCCTTGTCATCATCAAAAACGGTATGCCTATTTTCTTCCCATACAACTAAAAGAGACGGCAGACATGAACAAATGCATGCCCTAGTAAATATTTCACCTGGCACTGGAACTGGATGGGCTGCAGTTGGCTGTCATTCTGAGTCATTTTCTTGGCTAGGGCCTCTTTCAGTGCAAGAGCTTTATTCAACTCAACCAGCTCCTTAGACATCTGAGCTTGACGTAGAGCATGCTGAGTGGTGAAAGCATCAGAAGACCTGCTGCTCTCTGGACTGATTTCCACTTGCTGGAAAAGATCGGGATAAGAATTTGTAAGAGAAACAAACAATTGGAGCTCCATAGGCACCGTTTCATCAAGCCCCACAGCCTCTTCTCCATTATTTGTACCTCTGTTCTTTTTAAAACTGTGGCTTCTCAAACATTTGCTTTAAACATCTGAATTAAATTGAGCTAGCCTATTTCTCTGCTCTCACGAGCACCTTATTTCTTAAATCCTTTAACTGACTTTTTTTTTTTCTTTTTAGAGTGAATCAAGTTTCTTTCTCTCTCCTTTATGGGTCTGGCCAATACTTCTTACTTTCACTTCATTGTAAGGGGTCCTTAGCGGACAGAGGGCTCTGGAAATGGCACTTTAGGGATGGTGGAAATGGTAAAAGGCTTCATTTGTTCTCAGAGAGCTGACCTATGGCACCTGATTTGTCTCTTATCTTTCTTCTTTCACAAAAAAATACCAATATCAATATTGGTTTTTGGGGGAATAGCTCTCGCAAGCAAACCATTGTCCAGCCTTTCATTTTGACTTTGCTCTATAACTTTTAGCCAATACCTAATACATTTTATCTATTCTTGGAACTTGAATGCTCAAAATATTTTCCTTGGTTCTTTTAACCCCTAACCATCTAATCTACAGAAAAATACGCTGAGAAAAAATTCTCTTCCATTTCTTCTCTAATGCTTTTGTGATTCTGCCATAATTTCCTAATTTGTTTTCATCCTCCTTTTAACATGCTAGACAGTTGTAGAATACTAACATCTAACAAGAAATCAGTAAGTCAGACTGCAAATATGGAAAGTGGCATCCTTAAGAAGCCCTGCCACCCACTACCAGTTATACTATTTGAGAGAGCACCTATCCCAGTTGGGTATTTCATAGTTAGCTAAGGTTTACACTCAAGATTTCTGGATTTCCCAGGCATTCTGTGGAGGATGGTAGAAATCAGTGATTCTCTTCTTCAGCTGAGTGATAAATTATAAGAAATGGCACAGCTAAAACTCCTGGTTCTACACAAAGGGGCCAATTACTTACAGCTTCTGGTTCCATTGCGGTATCGATGGCTGCAGCCATGCAAGCAACAGTTTCATCCTGCAATGACAAATGATGTCTCAGTTTAGGAGCTTACTAGTGGATTTTACGTGGGTTATTCTGTTTTTTTTTTTTTTTTAAGTTTATACAGAGACAATTTAAGGTCCTGGACCAATTCTGTAGTCACATATACCCCCCAAGAGTTGCAACGTTGCCACTTCCCACCTCTCAAGAGTCTGTCTTCTTTGTAAAGGTTGATTGTGTAGTCTTTGTTAAAAAAAAAAAAAAAAGGGTCATGTGGCAAATGAAAGATTTACTGCACCTCTCCTGCTCTGCCAGGTATCACTGGGCCAGAGTGAAACACAGCCATTCCAACGGGCCAAAGTTTAATCTACTTTATAGACTCTACACTTTCTTTTTGTTTTTACCACTAAGTCCATTTCTATACTATAGAGGTCTAGCCGGTTCTCATGGGCATACTATCCTAAGACCAAATGTAGTAAATAAAGGTAATGCATCAGAAAAGTGAATAGGATTAGGGAGTATTTTTGATTTTTATTTTATAGATGGTCAAGGTAGCAAGAGCCTACGCTATAAGGAAATAAATACCACAGGTGAATGCCCCAGAAAAATGTGCTCATGAAGTCAGACAAATATACTGTTCCTCATATATATAGAAACAAACCATATGCAGCTCTTCCAGGCAGTGGATTCCCTCCCAGAGAAGGGCAAATTCTTTTTTGGGGCATTAGAACAACAACCACCTAAAAGGAAAACCTAAAACCACTTATTAGAGCTAATTTGTTTACAGGTTATCATATGAGCGAGCTCTCTGTTCTCCCCACTGGAATTTAGGCTTTATTTGGCATTGCAGCATAAGGATTACCACTTCTGTTTAAGTGATTCTGCCAAGCCCTGGGAAGAAAGGATTATTTCCAGGAAGTCATATGATTAAGGTCATAGGTGAAAGAGCTATTGGCTCAATAGCAGGGAAAGAATTTAGGGTTAGCCCAGGGCGTCTCCGCACCACCCCAGTGAAACACTACAGTTGTTGAAACTTGAATCCTCAGTACCTGTAAGGCAAGGAGTGAAGAGCCTCTTAGTAAATGCTGTTTGTATGTAAAGCATTTCCCTTATTCTGTCCAGAAATTCTCAGTGAGACTCAAAGAGAATTCAAAGGAAGCCCCAGTGTTCCTATATCCTTTCTCATGATTACAGTACTGGTAATTCTCCAAGGGCAGGGCCTACTAAATCCTTCTTAAAAAACAGAGCATTTCAAGTATATCAGAATGTTTGAAGCATTCACAATGGGTTGAATACAAAGGAATAAAGGCAAGAAATGGAAAGATAAATACTGAGATGGAAGCAAACAAGGAGTGTATTGGGAATACAGACAAGGAACCCCCAGAACAGCTGAAGGGAGAGCTTCCTAGTAGGAGAAAAATCTGACTCATGTTCAGAATCATAAAGGGGGTGAGGGTAGTGATGGAGCAAAGAAGAAGAAAATTCAGGGAGGGGGCTTTCAAGTCCAAAAGCATGGAGGCAACCGAGACCATGGCATATTTGGACAGCAGTAGGTGTCAGAGTATATTTGGGGCATAATCTGGGAAGGGATGGGCAATAGAAAGCAAAGGCTTCATTTCAGTATGTTAGGTAATGGCAGCTCTTAATTCATCATTAGTTTCAAATTCAGTAAGAAACATCAAAGAAAAGAAGTAGCTGGTGGGGGGAACCCCATACAGAGCACTTGAATATGTTATAATATACTACAAAAGGTTATCCTTTTCTTCCTCCTAGCAAGTCTCAGTAAAAGGCCTAGTTATTGGCCTATCCTAGATTAGTAGGGCCTATGATACTGGCTTTTGGAGACTTTTTCTAGGACCTTCCAGGGGATCAGGATCAAAGTAGATCAATTTAACATATTCTGAAGAAGACACGTTGTTGCTGTAGGTTTACCTTTTGGCCCAAGAAAATTTCACAATGCTGTGGTTTAAGCTTTGGCGACATGCTTTACATGGACATGGCAGGATTCTGCCCCTGTAATCCTAAATGTAAATATAAAACAATTGCTTTATTTCAATCTACCAGCCCCTTTATCCCTCATTCTAAGGCTACAACTATGAACCTCTTGTATTAAAAGACATGATTTTCTGGAGGTGATGGTCAGGGGAACAAGGCTATGGTACACTGAGCTACATTAACCAGCAATATGTTCCAAAATGAAGTTTGTGCTCGTAGGCTGTAGGCAATTGCATTGCTGGGCATGCAAAATGCTTTTTATGGAACTGGTATTGGAAGAGGTGGGTAAAAACAAAACAAAAATAATTTTGATTTTGTGGGAATTGAAAGGACTGCATGAATTTCCTCACAGGTAACTGCAACAAGGAGGTCTGCTTGAATTACATTTTAAAGGAAGAAATGGTACAGTTTAGAGCCTAAAGCCCCAGGAGAAAGGTCCAGGAACAATGGTGGCCTTCATAACTGAAAAGGGGGTGTTCACTCGTCACTTAAAATAAAAACAGTTTTAATCCAGAATGAAGGGCACAGGCACTTACATTTGAAACATTTTGCTTTCACTGTAGTGAGTCTTAATAAAAGCCACAGGAAACATTGCTGTGTATTTCCAAAAAAATATGTAGCTGGGAGGGTCTCCAAACAATAGGCACAGAGAACTCTGATTCAAGAGTCCAGCAGGAGTCCTGGGTAAAAGGGTTTACTCTACCTAACTGTGACAGAGGATGGAAGCCAGGGACTTTATCAGCTTGTGGCAATCTTTAGCACCCTACTGCTGCGTGTGCCAAGTGAATTTTAGTGGCAGACACAGCGATTCTACAGAGTTCCTCTGAGCCAGCCACCACTAGCAACTTCCTTCATAGGCACACCAGGCACCAGTAATACTGACCGATCCTCAGGAGGATGTGCCTTCTCTTATTTCGTTAACTTAGTTCCATGGGTTTCCTTCTTCATCTTCCCCATGTGGCTCAAAACCCCAGAAATGAGGTGGTGTGGAATCCTTTAAGATTGGTGTGGGGGCCATGAACAATGGTGCCCTGTATCACTCTTTTCTGATATTATAAGCTTTGGCTCTAGTAGGTTCTGCAGCTTAGATTATCTGGATTCTGAGGCAATTCACACAAAGTTTTCATACATAAGCTGCTTCACCTATATTTAAGTGGAATTACATATGGTAAAATTTAACCTTAAGATAGTCATTCTCTAGCATGCACTCTATACCTCAGCCACAATGAAGTTCTTACCGTGTTCAAATTTATTTTTTGTTTTGTTTTGCTTTTTAGGGCTGCACCCATAGCATATGGATGTTCCCAGAATAGGGGTAGAATCAGAGCTTCAGCTGCCAGCTTAAACCACAGCCACAACAACGCAGAATCCGAGCCACATCTGTGACCTACACCGCAGCTTGTGGCAATGCTGGATCCTTAACCCACTGAATGAAGTCAGGGATCGAACCTGCGTCCTCTTAACCTGCTGAGCCACAACAGGAACTCCCTGTGACACCCTTTTGACAGCTCTAGGAAATAACGAACAAGATCTGAGATAAAGAATCACTGTTCTAGTAAAATTAAAAGCTCTGTTTTAGAGCTAGGAATAACTATCAGGCATTTACATATACATTACTGCTTCAGAATAATAAACAATAGGGTATAGATGGAACAAAACAAACCATAACCCTTTTACCAACTTTGACCCTTTAACATAATATGATTTCAAGTTTTATTTATTTTATTTTGGCCATGGCGTGTGCAGCTTGATGTGTGATCCCAGTTCCCAGACCAGGAATTGAACTTGAGCTGCAGCAGTGAAAGCACCAAGTCCTAACCACTAGACCACCAGGAAAATCCCCATGATTCAATTTTTTTAAAATGAAGAAGGATCTATGCCTAACGACTAAGAGAGAGAAGGAACATCAAAAATAAAAATATGTAGAGTTCCCTGGTAGCCTAGTGGTTAAGGATCTGGTGTTGTCACTGCTGTGGTCTAGTCTCTGCCATGGCATAGGCTGGTTCCCTGAGAACTTCTGTATGCCACTGGCATGGCCAATAAATAATAAATAAGTTAATTAAGATATATTTTTAGGGTGGGAGTATTGTACATTTTTTTTCTTCTGGGAAAAACAACAAACCACCACCCTCCCAACAAAACTGACCCACAACTACTCTAATAGTTCTAAAAATAAATAAAAATGGGAACTTATAGCAGAATGATGATTCAAACTAATTTATTACTGGTTATAAAAGAGAGCTATGACGTTCCTTGGTGGCTCTAAGCTATCTGTCAGAACTCAGCTTATTTAAAATCGGGGTATGGTATAAAGCTTCTTATTAAGTTAGCCTGCACTGAAAAGACAGCAAATCAATGACTGCTGCTCATGCTACCCAGGCAATTTTGCACTGCTGTGTTGCTGCTTCCAGTGTTTGATTAGAATACTGAAATATTAACGTGGCATTTCATACATACTCTGAGTGTTTTAACTATTCAATATTCAGATCATACACAATGATCTTTGTCCTCAAACAGCTCACAATCTAGTTGTTTCAACAAAAGGTACAGAGTTAGACAGGTTTCTCTGCATCAAGAGAAACAAAAGAAAATAATATGCCTATTTACACGTCCCTACTCCGCTTACCGATAGCTGGGTAATCACTTGCTGCAGGTTACGAATTATCTCTACATTTTCTTTTAATTCCTGGTCTTCCAGAGTCTCCACTAGCTTTTGAAGATCCACTCTGCAGCTGAAAATTCAAGAAAAAGGAGCCCAAGGGTTAATGACACTACAAAAGGTCAGTGGGTCCCTGATTAGGTACTAAGGTGGTACAGGTCACTAACAAACATCTGGTAGGAAACTTACGCTGCATGCTGCCTGAGCTCTTCTAGCTTGGCGTTCATTTTTTCATTCGCTTGTTCTGTCTGCAACAAAGACCCAGATCATTAGTGGCAGTGTCTGGCAGCCTCACCTAATTATGCCCTCTCTCCTATTCCTACAGATTAAAACCTAGGTAGAGAAAGTTTGCCTCCTTTGCTGTAACAGAGGATTTAGTGGGCTTTGGTTATTTAGTGAGAAATGTGTTTTTTAACAGAGTCATGGAAATTAGCCCTTCAGTCAACATGAGCTACTAAAAATAGCATCTAAGCAGCTGGGTCTTATGCTTGCCATGAGTCTCAGACTATGGGGTGGAGTGTGAAGCTTTAATTCCATAGAGAACTTTGCAACTGGGGGGAAAAGCAATACTTCCTGGTATGCTACTCCCTGCTGTTTGAAAAAAAAAAAAAAAACCCACTTGCTTTAAACTGCCTCCTACACTACACTGTTCCTTAGCCCCAGCAATAAGGACATTTAAAACATAAAAGTGTCTCACACTGAATATGAGCTGAGGGTTTTTTCAAGTTATACTATCTGATATGGCAGGCCAGTTTTAGCAAAAGAAAGCAAGAAAAAGGATGAGGCATAAGAATGATGGCAGAGAAGAAGAAATGGCCGAGGCAGCTACATTTTGGGAAGAGTGATTGATATTTTCCATTTTATTTCAATCACAGTATCTGTAACATGCCAGATGCTGCAACAGATTTGGGAAGGGCAGTTTATATAGGACAAAAATGTTATGAAGTTATGACAGGACATCAAACAATAAACCTATTGGGCAGCCATTGTAACAACCTTATAAAGGTCAGACGGGTATGTGGCTAGAATAACAAGTAATGTCTGTTATGTCAGCCACACTCACATGTGAAACACAGCTTATATCTTCAAAGACATAAAAATGCAGCACTCAATACAGATAGAAAACTGTATATAAAAATCCCCTAGATCCCATTTTCACCCTTCTGCTAGTAATGGACATTTCAATGGACCTAGGATTTGGCCCCCTTTAAAGAAATCTTTAAGCAGCTTACCCTTCCTTGACTACAGTACAGTGATGCGTGAAAGTGTAAAAATTACAGATGTTCAATTACATTTTGGTGGAAACTCATTTTCACTTCCGGTAACAACTGTGCTAGCAAAGACTGAGTTGTATTTAGACTGGTAGAAAAATGTTAGTGACAGAGCCAGTGTGAACTGATCCAGGAGGCTACTATCACACAGGGAGTAGGGTACAGAACTGGTATAATCAGTTATACAGTGATCCACAATTTGGAAATTAAGCATATATGAAAGGATTTAAAATTAATTTCCCAGGAGTTCCCGTCGTGGTGCAGTGGTTAACGAATCCAACTAGGAACCATGAGGTTGCGGGTTCGATCCCTGGCCTTGCTCAGTGGGTTAAGGATCCAGCGTTGCCGTGAGCTGTGGCGTAGGTCACAGACGCGGCTCGGATCTCGCGGTGCTGTAGCTGTGGTGTAGGCCGGCAGCTGTAGCTCCGATTAAACCCCTATCCTGGGAACCTCCATATGCCACGGGTGCAGCCCTAAAAAGCAAAAAAAAAAAAAAAAATTTCCCAGATGTTTTATCTCACCATGACATTTGTTAGGATGGGATATGAAATGGAATAACATTAAGGGAAGGGAGCTAGAGAGGAACTGAAATCTGAAATCTTGGTGAGAGGACAGTTACTTGAAATTATGGATGATTAAGAGGAACTTAAGGTGACAGGGGGACCTGGTTCTTTCTTTTTTTGGTATTTTAGAACAAATTCATTTAAAAAAGGGATTCATATAGATTCTTTGTGGTAGCTGTGTTTGTGGTATAATTCTTTGAATTTCTCTGTATGTTTGCTTATAAGCTTTAGGATTTTCCCTGGAGGGGCTCCATGAGAGGGTATAGCAATACAAATCTATTTCTCTCCATGTAACTTTGTCTCTCATAATGAGAAGCATGTTAAATATTTTAGAAACTGGAGTTCCCATCGTGGCACAGCGGAAGTGGATCTGACTGGGAACCATGAGGTTGTGGGTTTGATCCCTGGCCTCGATCAGTGGGTTAAGGATCTGGTGTTGCCGTGAACTGTGGTGTAGGTCGCAGACACGGCTCGGATCTGGCATTGCTATGACTGTGGTGTAGGCCGGCAGCTGTAGCTCCGATTCGACCCCTAGCCTGGGAACCTCCATATGTTGCAGGTGCGGCCCTAAAAAGACAAAAGAAAAAGAAAACAAAATTTTAGAAATTAAAGCTAGTAAATGTCCAGACTGCTAGTAGTTTAGTCTTGGAGCCTCACCAAAATGATCCTCTCCAACATCTGGGCTGTCTGACCAGCAGCTTCACTTAGACCACGACTTAACTTTTCATTCTCCTCTACCAGGGACTGATTCTTCTCCATTAAGGACTGTAGATTCTCTGATGGTTCCACACTAAAAGAAAGTAACATATTAGAAAAATATTTGATTGATAACATCTATATCAAAGGTGGATTAAAAAATATATATCCCATAGACCTTTGGGGAGAATTGGTTTAAAATTATCTCCTAAAAGTCTAGAAAAAAGTGTGTTCATTCCAATTTATTCTCCCAGTCAGATAGAATTCTGGATAAATAAAAATGTATGCCTGAACTACTTTAAATTAACAGTTCAGAGGAAGGTATAATTCAGAGACAGATACGGTTGCAACAGGAATGACTAACCTCTACCCTCGGCTCTTGGTTTAGGATCTTTCTATTTGTGCCATGTAGGTAAGAAGGAAAGGCTTAACTGTAGCTAAGATAAATGTTCTCTTCCTCTTCTCACTCTTAATCCCTCACTAAAGATTAAGGAAGTAGGAGTTCCAGTTAGCGAACCTGACTAGCATCCATGAGGACGCGGGTTTGATCCCTGGCCTTGCTCAGTGGGTTAAGGATCCGACGTTGCCGTGAGCTGTGGTGTAGGTCACAGATGCGGCTCAGATCCCACTTGCTGTGGCTGTGGCATAGGCTGGCAGCCACGGCTCCGATTGGACCCCTAGCCTGGGAACCTCCATATGCTGTGGGTGCGGCCCTAAAAAAGACAAAAAGACCAAAAAAAAAAAAAAAGATTAAGGAAGTAGAGAAGGGAAGAGGTATGGAGGAGCTAGATGTTAACACTGCTCAGGGTTAAAATTTAACCTCATCAACATAAGTCAGTTACCTATTTGCTCTAAAGTTTAGGGAAATAGCATATAAAAAGTCCAAAAGTTGAAATGATGACATACGGTCATTAAGAACACATTTCACAATTCTCCACTTCTAAATGCTTGCCTTGTTTAAACTGATGACCCCCAGCCTCTTGTTCCTCATCTGTCTACCAATTTTTAATGGCTTAGAGTGGGTGGTGGCAATAATGGTGTCCATTTCAAATAGGAGTGGAAGGGAGGAACAGAAATAGCTTGAAAGATAAGAACCTTTGGAATTTATGCAGTTTACTTCCTATCAGTTCCAAACTAATGAAGCAGCTCAATAAGAAGTACAGTTTTGATTTGTTGTTGTTGTTCTTTGGTAATCCATTGGGATTAATTGTTCAAAAGACTGGAAAATAGGACGGGTGAAAAAAGATCAGAAGAAACATGAAGATTTGTTTCATGAAGATTTGTCATGAATATAATAAAGAGAAAAAAAGGACAGGGAACAGCTGCTCTCAATCTCAAGAAAGGATAAAAAAGGATTTCAGGAATACATGCTCTCTCACCCAGCTGAAGACCTCCATGAATTCTTATAGAAGATTTTAGCATATTCTTTATCAAAAAGTTAATAGCAAGGCTACACCATAGGGCTTCATATTACACTCTTGAGAATTTACTAGAACTCTTATGAAGGAATGTTCAATTAAAATGTCAATTATAAAAATAAACTGTGGGTAACTTTAGTGTTATTTTAGATTGCTCTTCTTTTCTTTTTAAACATTCTTTATTTATTTTTAATTTTTTATTTTTTTGCTTTTATAGGGCTGCACCTGCAGCATATGGAAATTCCCAGGCTAGCGGTCAAATCAGTGCTACAGCTCCCAACCTAATATTTTTCATTAGTCTTATGTTCATTAGTCTTGTCATATGTAAAACAGGTCTATGCTAAATTGAAAGGAAGAAAGGTCAACTGCTTCTAAGCTGGGTATACTAGAATAGGTCTTTAGGAGACCTTTAAGGAGATCCAAGCTTTCCTCAGTTCCTTTATTTCTTTTTTTTTTTTTTTTTTTTTTTTTTTGCTTTTTAGGGCCACACCTGCGGTGTATAGAAGTTCCAAGGCCAGATCTGAGCCATGTCTGCGAACTACACCACAGCTCATGGCAATGCCAGATCCTTAAACCACTGAGCAAGGCTGGGGATCGAACCTGCGTCCTCATGGATACTAGTTGGGTTACCGCTGAGCCACAGTGAGAACTCCATTCCTCAGTTTCTTTATCCAGTATTCTCAAAATATTACCAGGAAACCAAGATGAAATGACCCAAAGAGGGAGAATTACAAAGAGAAGGACAGTCATTTCTGCGTGATAGAATTATGGCAATTTTAAGATTTATTCTTTACACGTTTTTAAATGTCCTATAAGAAGCGATGCATCACTTTTATAACCAGAAAAAAATGACTGAGTTATTGAAAATAAGGATATTAAAAGAAAATAGGTTCACACCAAGCAAGTATAAACTCCAAATGGAAAAATAAAATGTAAAAGATAAAACCAACATAAGTACTAGAAGAAAACATGGGTGAATTCCTCTTTAATCTTGGTGCAGGGAAAGGCTAACTATGAATCAAAATCCAGAAACATGAGGAGAATATATACAATGTACCACCTTGGAAAATAATTTGGCAGTTTCTTTAAAAGTTAAACATATCGGAATACCTATTGTGGCTCAGCGGAAACGAATCTGACTAGTATCCACGAGGACACAGGTTTGATCCCTGGTCTTGCTCAGTGGGTTAAGGATCCGGCGTTGTTGTGAGCTGTGGTCTAGGTCATAGACGTGGCTCAGATCTGGAGTTGCTGTGGCTCTGACGTAGGCTGGCAGTTGTAGCTCCAATTGGATCCCTAGCCTGGGAACCTCCATATGCCACAGGTGTGGCCCTAAAAAGACAGAAAAAAAAAATAATGAATACTGATA
This sequence comes from Catagonus wagneri, assembly GCA_004024745.2. Lineage (NCBI taxonomy): Eukaryota > Metazoa > Chordata > Mammalia > Artiodactyla > Tayassuidae > Catagonus > Catagonus wagneri. The sequence continues at coordinate 8,264,439 of PVHT020000026.1, forward strand.
CATGCTATAATATGGATGAATCTCAGAAACATTATAGTTGAAAAAAAGCCACACAAAAAGATTCTACATACATGAAATGTCCACAATAGGCAAATCTATTTTTTTTTTTTTTTTAGTCCTTTTAGGGTAGTACCCACGGCATACGGAGGTTCCCAGGCTAGGGGTTGAATTGGAGCTGTAGCCACTGGCCTATACAACAACATAGCAATGCAGGATCTGAGCCACATCTGCAACCTACACTACAGCTCATGGCAAAGCCAGATCCTTAACCCACAAAGCAAGGCCAGGTATCAAACCTGCGTCTTCTTGGATGCTAGCCAGATTCCCTTCTGCTGAGCCACGATGGGAACTCCCACAATAGGCAAATCTTGTAGAAATAACAAGCAGATTAATGGTTTCCTGGAGCTGGGAGTGGGAAAAAGAGTGACTACAGACGGGCACAAGGGATCATTTTGGGGTGATGGAAATGTACTAAAATTGGATTGTGGTGATAGTTGCAGGGAACAAATTAGGATAAAATATTTGTAACACCCATTAGACAAAAGGTTAATATCACTGATATAAAAAGAACTATTGAAAATAAGGGCCAGAAATTCCTATTGTGGCTCAGGGGGTTAAGGACCCAATGTTGTCTCTGTGAGGATGTGGGTTTGATCCCTGACCTCACTCAGTGAGTTAAGGAAACAGCGTTGTTGCAAGCTGTAGGATGGGTCACAGATGCATCTTGGATCCAGTGTTACTGTGGCAGTTCCAATTCAACCCCTAGCCTGGGAACTTCCACATGCTGCAAGTGCTGCCGTAAAAAAGGGGAAAAAAAGGAGGGTGCCAAAATTAGGGTGGCTATTATAAATAAAAACAAAGAAAATGAGTGTTGGCAAGTATGTGAGAAATCAGAACACTTGTGCACTTCTGGGAGGAATGCAAAATGGTGTTACCATTTAATTAAAAAATTAAAAAATAGAATAACTATGTGATCCAGCTATTCTACTTCTGGGTATAATACCCAAGGCACTGAAAGTAGAGTCTTAAAGACATATTTGCATACCCGTGTTCACAGCAGCATTATTCACAATAGCCAAAAAATAGAAGCAACCCATGTCCATTGACAGATGCGTTGATATACAACGTGATATATACATATAATGGAATATTGTTCAGCCTTTAAAAGGAAGGAAATTATGACACATGCCATAACATAGATGAAACTTGAAGACATTCTTCTTACTGCAACAAAAAGTCATAAAAGGATAACTATTTTATTATTTCACTCGTATGAGTTACTTAGAGTAATCAAATGAAAGTAGACTGGTGAAGGCCAGGGGCTGAGGAGAGGGGGAAATGGGAAGTTATTGTTCAATGCGTACAGAGTTTCGGTTTTGAAAGATGAAAAAAGTTTTGGGGAGGATGCACTTCACGCTACTGAATTGTATCTTAAAAATGATTAAAATGGGGAGTTCCCGTCGTGGCGCAGCGGAACCGAATCTGACTAGTAACCATGAGGTTGCGGGTTCGATTCCTGGCATTGCTCAGTGGGTTAATGATCTGGCGTTGCCGTGAGCTGTGGTGTAGTTTGCAGATGCGGCTCAGATCTGGTGTTGCTGTGGCTCTGGCGTAGGCCAGCAACAGCTCCAATTAGACCCCTAGCCTGGGAACCTCCATATGCCGTAGGTGCGGCCCTAAAAAAAAAAAAAAAAAAAAAAAAAAAAGACAAAAAAAAAGAAAAAGACAAAATAAAGAAAGAAGATTAAAATGGTAAATTTTTGCTATGTAGAGTTTAACCACAATTTTTTAAAAAAAGGGCCAAAAGGTCGAAAAATCCAAAAGCAAAATGGGACAGATGAACAAATGCCAGAAAAAGTGATAAAAGTGGCTCTGAAACATATAAAAAAAAAAACCCAGCTCAAACCCACTCACAATTAAATAAATGCAAATTAAAACAATACTGAGATAGAATTTCTTCCCTATCAGATTGGCAAAAATTGAAAAAGTATGATAATACATTTCATTGGCGAGGGTGTGGGAAAATAAGCACTCTCATATACCACTGCTGGGAAGGCAAATTGGTTTAATTCTTCTGGAGGGGAAAATGGCAATATCAAATAAAACCGCACATGCACTTATACCTTTTGTCTCAGCAATTTCTAGAAATCTACTCCAAAGAAAAATAACGAACAATATGAAATTTTATACACACAAGGCTCTTCAATGCAGCACTTCGTAACTGCAAAGTATTAGAAACAACCTAAATGCCCATACGGAGGAGAGAAGTTGAACTACTATGTATGGCATATGTACACATAAGAGTACCATGCAGCTGTAAAAAAGAATGAGGAAGACTTCTATGAATTGATAATAATTTCTAGGAAATACTGAAAAAAACAAAGCCACAGGGTGTATCTACAGTATACTACCATTCACATGAGAAAAAAGTGGATATGAAAAAAATATATTGCTATCTGCTCAGGAAATACAGGAAAAAACTAAAGAGATTGGTTAAATATAGGGGGAAGGAGAATAGTGGTGATAAAGGGGTGGAATGGAGACAGAGTAGCACGGACAAAGGGAATGACACTTCTCTAAGTGTGCTTTTTTTTTCCCTTTTTAAAAAATATGGTGGGACTTCCTGCTGTGGCGCAGTGGGTTAAGAATCTGACTGCAGCAGCTCGGGTCGCTGTAGAGGTGCAGGTTCAATCCCTGGTCCAGTGTAGTGGGTTAAAGGATCTGGTGCTGCTGCATCTGTGGCAGGGGTTTCAGCTGCAGCTCAGATTCAGTTCCTGGCCTGGGAACTTCCATATGCCACAGGTGCAGCCATAAACATATATATATAGTGGTAAAAAGCATAATATAAAATTTACCATCTTAATAATTTCTATAAATTTGAGTATTTTATAACTAATTAATTAATTAATTTTGCTTTTAGGGCCATGCCTGTGGCATATGGAGGTTCTCAGGCTAGGGGTCGAATTGGAACTACAGCTGCTGGCCCACGACAGAGCAACACAGGACCCAAGCTGCATCTGTGACCTACATCACATCTCAGTGGCAACACCAGATCCTTAACCCACTGAGCAAGGCCAGGGATTGAACCTGCATCCTCATGGATCCTAGTCGGGTTTGTTAACTGCTGAACCATGAGGGAACTCTTGAATTTGAGTATTTTACATTCTTCATATAAGTAGAATCATACAGTATTTGTCTTTTTCAAATTATTTCACTTATTTTACTTAACATATTGTCCTCAAGTTTCATTCATGTTGTAATAGAATTTCCTTCCCATTTAAGTCTGAATTATATTCCACTGTAGCTATGTATAGTATTTATATACCACATTTTATTTATCCATTCATCTACTGATGGACATTTCTGTAGCTTCCACTTCCTTAACTATTATGAATAGTGCTGCTATGAACACAGGTATGCAAATATCTCTTTGAGACCTTGCTTTCAATTCTTTTGGATATATACCCAAAGGTAGAACTGCTGGAATATGGTAGCTCTATTTTTAATTATTTTTTGAGGAAACTCCATACTGTTCCCCACAGCAGTTACACCATTTTACAATCCCTCTAACAGTGCACACAGGTTCTAACTTCTCCATGTCTTCCTCACACCCTTACCAACATCTGTTATTTTATTTTTTTGATAAGAGCCATCCTGATGGGTGTATGGTGATATCTCATTGTGGTTTTGATTTTTATTTCTCTGTTCTGAATATATCTTTTTGTATAGCTCTGACTCTTAGACTACCACAATATTTCATATACCCTTCACATACCCAGATATAAACAAACAATTAAAACCAACCAAGCAAAATGTAGGGAGCATTCACAGTGGATGGAATACAAACAGTAACTTGGGCAAATAGTATCTTGCCTGGATACTCTAAGCCTAAAGACAAAAAGAACTGTACATATATGCTGAAATCTAGTCTTTTTCCTTTGTTTTCTTTTTTGCCACCCTGGTGGCATATGGAAGGTCCCAGGACAGGGATCAAATCTGAGCCTGAGCTGCAACCTACACCACAGCTGCAGGAATGCTGGATCCTTAACCCACTGTGCCATAATGGGAACTCCAAAGTTTCTAGAAGTGTTCCTCATAGGCGTATGGGCTAGCAATTCTGAAAATTATTTTATGTGTATGCTAGAACTGAACAAGTAAGTAAATAAAATGTAGATAATGAGAGCTGTTTTTTCACTGTTGGAAAAGGTTATAAATAAGGAGAGTGGGAAGATGAAAATAAACCCTATAATGCTGGACTGGAATCAGAAGTATCAGTCTAAAATCATGGCTTTTAATATATATACAGATAGATATAAAAATACTGATATGAGTATATGTGTGAGTTACTATACATACAGATATTTCCTAGCTCTACTCATTGAGAAGGCCTAAAGTAGTAACATCCCAATAACAATGAGTACACTTAATGCACAGATCTGGTTTCTAAACACCATTTTCCAAGTTAAAAACCAAAAAGCAAAAACCAGGGCTCCTTGAACATATGATTGATTCCAGAACTGGGACAAGGAAAAATATAAGATGAATGTGGAACATCTGGTGGAAGTGCTTAAAAACTTGATGCATGTTAAAGAACATGAAGGAGCTCCTAGTGGACAAAGCGGAAACGGTTTGGGTAATAAAACAAATAATGATAGCTCTGGATATTAATGCATAAAATAAAAGAAATACCCATGAGTCTATATGAATATAAATACATAATCAAATAAATAAATAGTGGGGGAAGAGAGAGACAGTTTTTCCTCATAGTAGAATTCCAATTAATGAACTTCTAAGGCCAGAACTCACGCTCTTTCTATTATGTCAGGCTGCCTCAAAGCTAACTAGCTAAGTCTTAAATAGATAGCATGTTTGTTAAGATCCCTACCTTGATAGCAAGTGCTACCTGAAACTTCAGGATATCAGGGGGAAAACGATCATAAGGAGAAATAGGCTCTGCTAGAATATACATTTAAAATTAGTCTATGACTCTTACTTTATAGATCCAGGCAGGGTACCTCCATGGGCTTGTAGCAACAAGACCTGTAGCTGTTGTACCTGAGAAAGGCAAAGAAAAATAGTCAGCTATTTACTAACCAAAAACTACTGATCCCAAATTGGGGGGATGGGACTGGCCTTTACACACTACTGTATATTAAATAGATAACTGGCAAGGACCTGCTGTGTAGCACAGGGAAATATACTCAATATTCTGTAATAACCTATATGGGAATAAAGAATATATATATATGTGTGCATATATATATATATATTATATATATATGATTCACTTTGCTGTATACCTGAAACTAATAACAACACTGTAAATCAACTATACTCCAATAAAAATTTTTTAAAAAGGTAAGATGTCCTTTTTGGTAATGTATAACTAGTCTTATAAATTTTTATGGACATATAAAAATGTATGATATTTATCCAAAGAAAATAAAGTTAATTAAAACAAAATCTACTAAGACTTAAAAAAATTACTTATCCCTCATCAGCAAAATTACCATAATTAGCAGTAGCGTAATTTTACTTTGATACCTATGAAATCTAAGGCATATCTTAGGTATTGCAGTAAGCAATAGGGTTGATGACTCAGTGATAAAAGGATAATCAGCATTACATGAATAACTAGTTCTTAGAAGACGAGTCATCCCATTTATCTAAGCATCTTCGTGAGTTTTTATTGAGTATCTATTTTTTTTTCCAATCAGACTTAGCACTGGGCTAAGCAGTGTGGGGGAATACAAGAATAAACTCTTGTGGTTTATGCTCAAGTTTACAATCTAGTTGATGAAGACAAGACTAAGGCTTGGAAAAGTAGGAAATAATACAAGACAGAAGATACTAGGTCATCAGATACAGTTAAGTCCTTTAAGGTTCTGAGAAAAAGCAAATTTGATGAAATCCCAAAACAGTCCAAAGGAGGCTCAACGTGGATAGATCTTAAACCAGAGTACACGTGCAATCATCCTCTCCATTCCTTCCTATGACAAAAGAGGAGCTATTCTGCTTGTGCTTTGGCTCTCAACTCTTCTTGCCTACTGACAAATCTTACTCTATTTGCTATCCCTTCTCTCTTCTATATCTTCAACTTCTTCCTTCTTACAAGATCCTTGCTATGAAGATTAAAGCATGCTCAAGTCTCTTCTATCTTGAATTAGAGACCCTCATACTGAGTGAAGCAAGTCAGACGGAGAAAGACAGATGCCATATGAAATCTCTTATAACTGGAGTCTAAAACACTGCACAAATGAACCTCTCAACAGAAAAGAAAATCACAAACATGGGGAACAGACTTGTGGTTGCCAAGGGGGTGCGGGAGGGGGTGGGAGGGAATGGGGTTAACTAGTGCTTCCATGATGGAAAAACAAGGCGATCCAGCCGTATAGTATAGGGAACTATGTCTAATCACATGTGACAAATCCATATATGTACATGTAACCGGGTCACCATGTGGTGCAGTTGGAAAATTTGATAGAAATCTGTAAACCAGCTATAACGCAAAAAAAAAAAAAGGTCTCTTCCATCTTAAAACAAAAGTACCTTTCCCAATGCCATTTCCTATCTCTTTTGTCCAATTTCTCTCCTTCACACAGTTTGAGAGAAGAATCTACCCCCACTGCCTTCATTTCCTTTTGCTCTTCTCTCACTTGCTCCTTAACCTATTCCAATGATTTGTGCCCACAACATTCCACTGAAATAACCCTTGCTAAGGTCACCAGTGACCTGCAGGTCACTACATCAAATGGGAACTTTTCAGTCTTCATTTTATTTGACTGTTTGGTAGCATCTGGCTTACCAGACACCACAATTTCCTGCCTTTCCTTTATTCTTCAAGCTGATCTTCCAATTCTCTTTCTTAGTTCGTCTTTGCTCCAATTGTCCTTTAAATGATAAAGATCCTCAAAGCTAAGTATCAGTCTTCTCACTTTGTAGTCTCTCCTTAAAGTCTCATCTCTGCCTATGGTTTCAATTACCATCTATAAATTGGCAACTCCCAAATTTATCTCAAATACAGATCTTTCTGAATTTAGAAACTTTTTTAAATGCAATCACACTAGTATTTTACATTTATTATCACATCATTATTTCTAAAGCATGACTACACATGTGATTTCATTTGACGCACATAGATTTCCAAATCATTTACAGGAAACAAGGCTGTCTGATAGGGAGAAACTGATATTTTATCTCCATTTTATGACTAAGAGGGCTTCAGGCAGAAAGTTTAGGGGGGATTTTCTGGCCACCAGTGAAGAAACTGTTGGTAAGGGGGTGCTGTTCCCTCTAATCCAGCTCTCTCTCCCTTGTAACCTGCAAGTAGGCTTATCAGAGTTAGTATCCCACTGCATGGAGAAGAGCTTTCACTGTCCCTTAGCAAGCCACTACTGCTCCATCTTGGAGAGATAGTGGGTAAAGTCAAGGGCAGGATATCAGGAGACCTGGTTCTTCCATCAGCCTGCCCTGAACCACCCATATTCATTTCTTAGACCCCAGTGTCTTAAAATGGGAATAAAGATATTTGCTCTATGCACTGGCTTATTATGATGATAAAATTAAACTATGACTATAAAAGTATTTTTTGAACCATAATCACTACATAAATGTCAATGTGAGACAGGAAATCTGAAAGGAAGGGAGCTTCTCTGAGGCCTGAGTCTAGCTCCTGGAATCAGACACCATGCAAGATGGTTTAGATATAATATTTCATTTAATCCTCAAATCAGCCCAGGGAGCTAAGTATTACCATTATTAGGCCCCTTAGTTTTTTTGAATTTGGAATCTTTATATTTCTATCTACTTCATATTTCCACTTAATTGTCTGCTATCCCAAACCTGGTCCTTCTCCAGTGCATTCTAGATCAGTGAATAAAAAGTTTCACATGCCAGAAAGCTTTGTGTCATATTCTCACCCCCTTATCTAATTCACTGGTCACTTCTTTCTATCACCACTGCCATTGACCTAAACCTCAGCCATCATTTCTCTCTCTCTTGGATCACTGCAGTAACTTCTTAAGTGGTCTTCATGAATCTACCCTCGTTCTACTATAATCCAATTCCACATAGCAGCTGTACCATTTTTTTAAAGTATAAATTTTCAGTGTTGCCACCTTGCTTTTGACATCTCTTCTTGAAACTTTCTTCCCTTCCTTGACACCACTGATTTTCTTCCTACCTGTGTGCTTCTTCTTCGTCTCTCATTATCTTCCATCCTTTCCCCATTCCTAAATGCTGCTATTACCCCTGAGTCCTGTCTAGCCCTCTTCTCTCTTCTTGGCTATTTGCTCATTCAGCAAATATTAAGTAATGCCTTTAATGCATCAGGCACCCTGATCTCAACAACTCCATAATTTCAGATGCCATCTAAATGCTGATGACTCTCAAATTTGTATCCTCTGCATTAAACTCAGCCATGTCTGAATAACTCTAATTTGATGTCCCCCAAACCTTTCAAGTTCAAAATGTCCAAAACTGAATTTCATCATTTCCAATCCCTACCTGATCCTGTTTTTCCTTCTGCATTCCCTGACCCAGTGATTGTTACCACCATTTATTCAGTTGTCTAAGCAAGAAACATGGGAAGCAACTTTGATTCTCCCCACCTACCCTTCCACATCAAATGTGTTACCACATTTGCAAGCCCTATATATTCTACCTCTTTGTTTTTGGCTTTATTGTATTTTATTTTATTTTGCTTTTTAGGGCTGTACCTGTGGCATATGGAAATTAGCAGGTTAAGGGTCAAATAGGAGCTGCAGGTGCCAGCCTATGCCACAGCCACAACAGTGCAGGATCCGAGCCATGCCTGTAATCTACACTGCAGCTCACGACAATGCCAGATCCTTAACCCACTGAGAGAGGCCAGGGTTCGAACCTACATCCTCATGGACACTAGTTGGGTTGGTTACTGCTGAGCCACAATATGAATTCCGTCTTTTGCTTCTAATTTGTCCCCTTCCCTTCATTTCTATCTCCACTGTCTTTAGTTCAGGTCATAGTATTCACCTGGGTTATTATAATGGCCTAATTTATTTTTCTACTTCTAGTTATGCCCAACTCTAATCCATTTCCTCTATACTAGCTAGAGTAATCTCCCTAAAACATACAACATCACCTTCTTACTTAAAAAATCTTTCAATAATAAAATTTAAAAAAAGATTATAAAAAATCTTTCAATGGCTCCCTATAGCTTTCAGGTTGAATTCCAAATTGTTTTAACGAGTCATATAAGGACCTTCAAGATCTGACTCCTGCCTACCTCTCCTGCCTCACCTCTCACTGTTCACTTCTTTATCAGTGAAACCTCCAATACCACCCTTCAATCTTAAATATGACCCAAAAACATGTTAAAAGGAGTTACTTTAAGATTTCTCCAAACTAACATAATTCTTAATCAACGTCTCTAAACTTATGATAGAGGAGAAGCTGAGAAGTAGAAGTGCTATCATTCCACATTCCATTCACATACTTGAAATTCTTCCCATCAAAAATTAAGCCCCTTCTACCTGTTGCTTCAGATGATTAAGTTCCGCTGTCTGAGGATCAATATTAATAACAGGTTTGTTCTTGATTTTTCTCGCTCTGTCAGCATAGCGAAGAGTATTTAATGTTTCCTCTAGATTGGAGTCAGCAGGACTCACACAGGCTATCATAAGAGTGTGGCTATTACCTCCTAGAGAATCTGAAAAAGAATTATGGAAGGAAATGAAATCAAACATGTAGGATACAAGCAAAGTTAACCATTTGGGTTGGTGACTTCAGTCTCAGAGCTGGAAGAAAAAAATTCTGAAGTATCTATAAATTTCCTATTGTTTCAATATAAGAACACTAAGATCTTTGTTCTGTAAAATGATAGAATTTAGAATCCTATTGCATGTGTCCTTGTTCTTAATAGAGACTGTGACTGCTGCAGGCAACTGGGTTAAAACAACTAGGGCCTTGCCCAAGTAAGATAGGAGGCACTATTAGGATTAAACATTCTTTGGATGCCCCCTCTAGGTTGATTTTAACTCTTTAGGGAATTCTGCTTTATCAGCACTAATAAAGACAGTAACCAAGTTCATTTTCAGGTACAAAGTACTAAGAACAGTTGGCATTCTACAGATTTCTTGGCTCTCAAAGCCATATATGAAGACATTTTTCCATTACTTTAGAACCCTGCCTGCCAACAGGCCTCTCTCTCCAGTTTATCAATTAGACAGCTCTGTATGTGATAGTCCAAAAATCTGACTTTTTACTTATTCCATCTTTGCTTTCTCAGCACTATCATTCTGAATTACTCTCTTATTTTTTAGAGGCGCTTTGGGATTTTACCTTGAAGCAGTCGAGTCAACTTGGAATCTCTGTAGGGCACAAAGCCACCCTTTTTGTCATCTCCAAGAGCACTGATTACATTTCCCAAGCATAGGAGGCCTCGGTTAATATTAATACCTAATAGCAGGAAACAAAATTTAAATCATTTGGTAAAGCATCTAACATATACCTACACCTTTCCTGAGAAAAACAAAAGAAATAAAGACTCCCACAGAAATGTTAAGTCAGCAAATCTCAACAAAACTTCTTAATCTTAATCCTGTCCACTTTTCTGAGAGTGCCTTTTTAAGTTCAAAGGACAAAGGTGAGTACACAATTGAATCTATTGGCACTTCTTGCTGTTTCCCATGGAAACAAAGCAGACAGACAGATAACCATCGCCATGACAAGATACCTGTATAGTTACTTACTTTTTATAACATTATCACAATACTTAATGCTGTGAAATTAGATTAACAGCTATTCTTTACTATTATCATCATTATTTTTACTATCATTTTCAGCTTACTGATGAGGAAACTAGCTCAAAATTTAAATGATTTGTCAGGGGTCAAACAGGTGGCAAGTGGTAGGCCTCAGGTTCCATCTCAGGATTGCAGTCAAATCCTATGCTCTTTCTATTATACCACATTGCAATACCCTTCCTCTTATTGCTTTATATGAAGATCCTTTTCCACTTCTTAAATTCTAAGGTTTACTCTTTAAATACTGTAATAATCTCCGAGGTCCCTTAAAAGCCTCTGACCCTCTTATAGTTACGTTTATCATGGAAAGTGTATATGGTATAATGGTTAAGTGCATGGGCATTGGTATCAGACAGACCTAAATTCTAATCCCGGCTCTATCATTGACTAGCTGTATAAGTTGCACTAAGTTCCACTATGAAATAAGGCAAAACTACCTACTTCATTAGGTTGTGGTAGGGAAATAAGATGCTTTATACAAAATAAAGTTAAATGACACATAAATGGCATCATTATTGTTAGCACTACTCTACCTTTAACTTATTTAGCCATACTTTACCTGAAACAACTGTATCTACAAGATCCTGAACTACAAAATTCCTTCCATTTACTATCCTTCCATTTCTTTTTTTTTTTTGTCTTTTTGTCATTTTAGGGCCGCACCTGCGGCATGTGGAGGTTCCCAGGCTAGGGGTCTAACAGGAACTGTAGCCACCGGCCTACGCCAGAGCCACAGCAACGTGGAATCTGAGCTGCGTCTGCAACCTACACCACAGCTCATGGCAATGCTGGATCTTTAACCCACCGAGCGAGGCCAGGGATCGAACCCACAACCTCATGGTTCCCAGTTGGATTTGTTTCCGCTGAGCCACGACGGGAACTCCATATCCTTCCATTTCTTTCATGGATCCTGTTCTTCACCCTTACTGTGGCTACAAATTTACTGACACTTTCAAAATACTCCCACTAGATAATTTTTCCTGTGCTTTATCTATGCTGGATCCTATGGTCAGTCATTTCCATTATACTTTCCCAAACACTCATCACAAAACAGCACTTGATTTCCTGTTGCATGAGATTAAAATGATAAATTCTTGACATGGATGGAGTATATATCTCATAAAGACTGGAAGAACGTGTTTGCAGAGACCTAAAATTTCTGACTGAGGAAAGCTATGGAGAAAACTGTCCAGATAAAATTGTAAGACCAGAACTTCTTCTCTCTAAAAGACTGAGAACAGATCAAGTGAGGAGAGGATTGAGAATACTAATCAACAGCTTTGGGTATTTGTTCACGAGGGCAACAACCAAATAACAAAGTAGAGTTTTTAACTTAAAAAGGGAAATATAACTTCACACGTATATGGAGGTACATTATGAGTTTCACAACTAGAATAAAAGGGTATATTGGTAATGGGAGAAAAACGAGCTAGGAGAGAAATGAAGCAGCTCTCAAATAGGGACAATTTTGCGTCTTACAGGACATTTGGCAATACTGAGAGGAGACAGAGTGAAAACAAACTTAATTAAGAGACAGAACTTTAGTTCAAACTGCCTCTGCCACTTACCAATGTGTATGACCTTGGACAAGTCACTAAAACTTTCCTTTATCCATAAAACAGACATAATACATATCTTACCTTATGAGGCTATGATAAAAAAAATCAAATGTGATCTTTAAAGATTACTTAAATGTAAGTTATTATTAATAGGGAGAGAAACTTATATAATTTGGATATTTGCTAAGTTACATGATACTGAAAGAAAAGCACCTGATAAATTACTTATCTCCTCTGATGACAATTTCTTCACTCAAAAGATACTGCAAGTAAAGAAGGAAACGACTGCTTTGGCCTTCAAGTTGACACACATGGAAGAACTGATTGTATAAGTAAAATGATGAGAATCTGGTTATAGGGGACCAAGCCACATGGTCAGACATCAACACACTGGATGTTAAGAAAACAGATTTCCAAAATTCAGGAAAAAAAAAGATAAGTTTCTGGGTATAGAAAGTCTAAAGAGGAAAAAGTAGGACTTCCTGTCAGGGCTCAGCAGAAATGAATCTAACATCCATGAGGAGGCAGGTTTGATCCCTGGCCTCGGTCAGTGGGTTCAGGATCTGGCATTGCTGTGGCTGTGGCGTAGGTCAGCAGCTACAGCTCTGATTCGACCCCTAGCCTGCGGACCTCCATATGCCACAGAGGTAGCCCTAAAAAAGACAGAAAAAGCGGGGGTAAGTATGAAAGATTTTCAAAAAAATAAAACTGTAATTATCTAGTCATATTATTCCAATAAAAAATTGATGTGGCTTCAAAGGAATCAATATTAACAAATAACCTCATATACAAAAAGAACACAGAGAGGAAGTTCTGTTCAAACATAGGAGACTGACCACCACATTTCTTTCCCTCCTAAGATAGCACTAAAAGGAATTTTAAAGTACTAACCCACAAGATCTTAGAGCATAGGAGAGGAAATACCAGTAGGCAAGAGGTTTTCAGCGTACAGGTAGAGAAGCAATAACTGACTCAGCAAGATGGAGGAGACTCAAACTAAAGTGCCTGCAGAGGGACAATGATGCTGAAAGTGAGTGATAATAATAGCTAAGTTTATATGGTATTTACCAGATACTGTTCTAGGAACTTTATACATATTATTTAATCCTCACAAAAGTTCTATAAAGTTTACATAAAGTATGATTATCCCTGTATTGACGACATCGGAGCTGAGGCACAAAGAGGTTAGGTAACTTGCCTTACCTAATAAGTGGCAGAGTCAGGATTCAAATGGAGGCAGTCTTGCTCCAAAGTCCATGATCTTAACCTCTAGGCTCTATGGAAACGAGCTAATTTGCTCACTTAGAGGCACCAGATACCTTGGAAAGAGGATAAACTTGAGGCCGAAGAGACAAGATTGGTAGAAAATGTATCTAAAGAAATCTTGAACTCTTTTTTTTTTTTTTCCTTTTTAGAGCTGTACCCATGGCATATGGAGGTTCCCAGGCTAGGGGTCCAATCGGAGCTTCAGCTGTCAGTCTATGCTTCAGCCACAGCAACACCAGATCTGAGCCACATCTGCGACCTACACCACAGTTCACAGCAACACCAGATCCTTAACCCACTGAGCGAGGCCAGGGATCAAACCCGCAACCTCATGGTTCCTAATCGGATTAGTTTCCATTGAGCTATAATGGGAACTCTGAAATCTTGAACTCTTAAGTCTCTCCTCCAGAGCCATGTGACTACCCACGTGTCCCCCATTCTCCCCCCCCCCACACACACACTATATTTACTCTCCTTGGGTTATCTCATCTTTGACTAGAATTTCAATAAATACTTATGTTAATGACTCCCTTAATCTGCATCTCCAAACCAGACCTCTTCCCGTTGTCCAAAACCCTATTTCAGCTGCCCACTGAATAACCTCGAGTGGGCTGTGCCCACATGGCATTGCATAACCCAGAAGTGAATAACAGAATTCACCTTTCTGTGCACATCTATTTTACTTCCAGCACTGTTCCTTTTCTTTGTCTCACCATCTAACCAGTCACCCAACAAACAGCAAATCTGAGACATCCTGGACTCTTCCTCTTTTCTTATCCCACACATCTGAGTCCTTTTCATCATTTAGTAAATATGTAGAATATTCTAGGCACTGTGCTAGGTATTATAGACACAAAGATGAATAATTTCGAGGGGTTCATAATCTAAAGGGGGATAGATAGATAGATACACCAACAAACAAATGATTGCAAATATAATGTTAAAGGGAGAGGTAAGTATAGTAAAAATGGGTTCTCACAGGAGGGAGTGGGAATTGAAAATTTGAGTTGAACTGCAAAGGATGACCAGGAAGGACAATGCTGATGGAGGAGAGAAGAGTAGAAAAGAAGAATGTAAGGGCACTCCAGGTAGAGAAGTAACATATTTCAATGCATGTTTGTGAAAGAGCATTATACATGTAGGTAGCGGAATTATAGGTAGCTCAATATGAATACAATGCAAGTTATGAGATAGAGAGTGACAAATAATAAGGCCAGAAGACAGTTAGGGACAAGATCATAAAGAGTATGACACGTCTTGCTCAGGTATTTGTATTTATGCTGTAGGACAGTAGTTTTCAAGCTGTTCCTCAGAACCTTAGGGATACTTTAGGGAACCACAGAAATACTTTAGAGTTTCTGCAACTGTAATTTGGATTTTGTTTTAAAAATTATTTTTATTGTGGTAGAATATATATATACCACAAAATGTACCATTTCAACCATTTTTAAGTGTATAGTATGTATAGTTCAGTAGCATTAAGTACATTCACATTCTTGTACAACCATCACCACTATTTAAAGTTATTTTAGGAGTTTCCTTATGGCAAATTAAGGTTACCACTACAGTGGCTCTGGTTACTGCAGTGGTGCAGGTTCAATCCCTGGTCTGGGAATTTCCGCATGCCATGGGTAGAGCCAAATAAATAAATAAGTAAATAATTATTTTAACTATTTTAAAAACTGCATTTAAATGGCTCATTCCAAAGTGCTATAAAGCAAATCTGAACATACTAGAGTCTACTGATACATTATCTTGTGCAGCACAGTTAATTAATTTTTCTGCAGTCTTTGAAAATACTCTATTATTTGTACATATGTTTAGTTTTTTTTGCAAACGTGTAATCTAATGTTGTGGCTTTGCACTAGATTTTTTCCCCCAGCTCACATGCACATTCATGGAAAACCGTACAAAAAATTATACCACTGTGGCATATGAGCTTGTACTGAAACACCAGACAGAGACAGTTACTCAATTCATGTGCTTATCATTGCATCACAGTCATTATGCGGTACCAAATGAATATGCAACTCAACATGTTAAGATGATATGCTATTAAAGATGGCTTTACAATCTAAAGGTCCACTGATGGATGGATGGATGAATGAAGAAAATGTGGTAAACACACACACAGGAATATTATTCCATAAAAAGAAGAAAATCCTGCCTTTTGTAACATGGATGGACCCTGAGGGCATCATGCTGAGTGAAATAAATCAGATGGAGAAAGACAGATGCTGTATGTTCTCACCTTATATGTGGAATCTAAAAAAGTTGAACTCATACAAAGAGAGCAGAAGGGTCACTGCCAGAGGCTGAGGGGTAGGGGAAATGGGAAAATGTTGGTCAAAGGATACAGCCTTCAAGCTATTAGATGAATAAGTTCTGGGGATTCTCATGTACAACATGGTGACTATCATCAACAGTACTGTATTATGTACTTGATGATTAAGAGAGTAAGTCTTTTTTTAATTAATAAAACTTTTTATTGAGATAACACTGGTTTATAACATTATATGTTTCATGTATACAACATTATATTTCTACTTCTATATTGTACAATTTTCTCTCCACCAAAATTTTAGTTTCCATCCATCACCATACAGTTGATCCCTTTTACCCATTTCACCCTTCCCCTCCTCCTTCCCCTCTGGTAACCACTACTCTGTTCTAAGAAAGTAAATCTTATATGTTATCACCATACAGACACAAATGGTAACCATGTGAAGGGGTAGAGGTGTTAACTAACCTTATTGCAGTAATCATTTCACAATATATACAGCTACCAAATCATCACGTTATACACTTTTAACTTAACATATGCTCTATTATCTCAATAAAGCTGGAAAAAGATTAAATCGATAGTGCTTATGAAGCACTTAGCCAATGGCCCTCGAAAAAAAAGAGATGGTTTCAGCGCTTCTTGTAAGCTTTGTGTCTCATTAGACATTTATAGCTATTATATAACATAAATTAGGAAAGATAGTAATCCAACTTTGAACTTAAACATCCTATCGCTTCTCATTGAAGCTCCTAAGTCAGTTTAACAGGTGAAGAGAATTCTGAGATTGTAAAGTGAGCTGTTAAAATTTTTTATAAGTCACAATTATATACAGTATGAATGAGGATTATCCTGATAATGTATGACCAGAATAAATTGTAGAAAAAAATTTGATACAAAACCTTAAATAAGATTGTAGCTGTCATCCAGAATCCCCAACACATCATATATTAAGAATTAAAAATGTTTACTGGAGCCTAGTATGTAATAGCAAAAGTCTGGAATCAACCTAAATGTACATCAATAGGAGAATGGTATAATAAATGCAATGGTATATCTATACACTACATGGACACAAAAGAGAATACAGTAGAGATGTATATGCTGATACTGAACAATCTCTAACATAAATCATTTAGAGGGGAGTTCCCACTGTGGCTCAGCTGGTTAAGAACCCGACTAGTATCCATGAAGATGCAGGTTCAATCCCTGGCCTCCCTCAGTGGGTTAAGGATCCAGTGTTGCCACAATCTGTGGCATAGGTTGCAGACGTGTCTCGGTGGCATTGCTATGGCTGTGGCGTAGGCCAGCAGCTGCAGCTCTGATTTAACCCCAGCCTAGGAACTTCCATGTGCCATGGGTGCGGCACTAAAAAGACTAAATAAATAAATAAGCAATTTAGTGGAAAAAACAAAGGGCAGATTAGAACAGAGTACATACTATGCTTTTACTTGTATAGAAAGAGATAATGTCCAAAAACATAGACTAGGGATTTGGGGAAAGAGAAAAAATTACTTTTCATTATACTGCATTAAAAAATCCTTTTTCTTTCAAAAGTAGTTATAAAGTCATAGGAAGCTGCAAAAAAAAATGTACAGGAAGATCTTGTGCACCATTCACCCAGCCTCCTCCAATGGTAACATCTCCCATAACCACAGTACAATATCAAAACCAGGAAATTAAACTTGATCTTACTCAGATTTCACCAGTTTTTACATGTACATGGTGTGTATGCATGTAATTCTGTGCAATTTTTATCCTATGTATAACTTTATGTAATGATCGCCAAAATCAAGACAGAGAACTATGCCACCCTTTATAAGCACATCTATCTCTCCATCTTCTAACCCCCAAGCCCTGGCAATCATTAATCTTTCTCCTCTATAATTCTGTTATTTCAAAAATGTATAAATGGTATATACAGTGTGTAACCTTTTGAAACTGGCCTTTTCTTTTCTGCTTAGCATAATAATAATCCATCCAAGTTGTTGAATAGTTCATTCCATTTTACTGCTGAGTAGCAGTACACAGCATGGATGAATCACAGCTTGTTTAACCATTCATTCACCTGTTGGTGGACATCTGAGTGTTTCCAGTTTTGGGTTATTACAAATAGAGCAGCTATGAACATTCATGTTTAGGTTTTTGGGTGAACATACACTTTCTCTGGAATAAATGTCCGATAGTGCAATGTATGAGAAATTCGATTTCACCACATTCTTGTCATCATTTGGTATTGTCACTATTTTTTTCTTTTAGCTATTCTGAGAGGTATGCAGAGGTATCCTCGTGGTTTTCATCTGTTTTTCATTAATGACTAAGGATGCTGAACATCTTTTCATGTGCTTATTGTCATATGTATATCCTTTCAGTGAAATATTTGTTCATGTCTTTTGCTCATCTTCTAGTTGCATTATTTTTTGCTATTGAGTTTTGGGAGTTTTTCATATATTCTAGATACAAGCCCTTTGTTGGATGTATTTTTACCACAAAAAATTTTGATATTGCAAGTTAATATAAAGAAATCATGATCATAAAAATAGCTATAATACTATTGTTTGAAGACTGACCTACTCAGTGTTATAAATTTGAACTTACAAAAGTGAATTTAAAATCTGTTTTTTAATTTATTTCAAGTGCTAGAATTTATTTAAACAGTTCATTTTAAAAAGAGTTCCTCTGCTTTAAAAGGAAGGCAGATTAAAAACATCTGTTGTAGATGATGGACACAAATGAAAAGTTTTAAAGAGGGAGTAAACACGATCAGTTTGGATTTTAGAAATATTACTTTGGTAGTCATTTGGAAGGTAGATTTGGGAGTAAAAAAACTGGTGTTTAAGAAACCATTTGGGAGGATATTTTAACAGTTCAACTGAGAGCTCTCTAAGGACTGGCACAATGGGAGAGGAATGAAGGAGATAGAAGTCAAAGGTTTTGTTTTTTGTGTTTGTAGGGCCGCACCCACGGCATATGGAGGTTCCCAGGCTAGGGGTCTAATCGGAGCTACAGCTGCTGCTACACCACAGACACAGCAACACAGGATCTGAGCCACATCTGTGCTTACAGCACAGCTCACAGGAACGCAGGAACCCTAACCCGCTGAGCGAGAACAGGGATCAAACAAACCTGCGTCCTCATGGACAGTAGTCAGATTCCTTTCCACTGAGCCACAACGGGAACTCCCCTCAAAGGTGTTTAAGCCATAAAAATGACATGACTAAGAGACCTTTTGGATGTGGGAGATGAAAAAGGAAATGGATACAACATGTGCTCATATTCCAGGAATAAGGCAAACATTAATTTATCAAGCCAGCCAACAGTTATAGAACACCTATTGTGTGCCAGGCATAGGATTTGGCACAGGTGGCAAGAAAATACAAACTGTTCTTTGCCCTCAACAAACTCAAAGTTTAATGAGAAAAAAAGACAAGTAATTGCAATGAAAAGGGAGAATACTGTGAGACTTGGTAGGGTAACAATTGACTGGGAAGGGAGGTAATCTATATCATGATAAGGCTTTGGCTTACAGGCTTTCAGGTAAATGCATTTGTCAAAATTCAGCTAAAATACACTTAAAACTTGTGCTTTTCATTGTAAAGCTTACATTAAAAAAATCTATACAAATATTAAACTCCAGTTAATAATACATAAGCTAAAGAATTTGGGAGGAAGTACACTAATGTGTGCAATTTACTTAAAAAATAAGAATGTGGATTGATGAGTAGATAAATGGACAGATATGTAACACAGCAAATCTAGTAAAATGTTAATGGTAGAATCCAGATACTAGCTATAGGGATGTTCCTGTAAAACCTTCCAACTTTATTGTTATCTCTGAAAATTTCCATAATAAAATGTTAGGAAAAAACACCATAGGAACACCAACTAATAGACTTTGACCCAACGTATAGGTTTCACAGGTAGGTGATAGCTGAACTGTGAATTGAAATATTAGTAGGAATTACCAGTCAGAACAAAAGGGACCAACTCAGGCATTCAGTGAGGGCCTATGATGACACACATGTCAGGCACTATGCCAGGTCCTAAGGGTTCAAAGACCAATAAGACATAGTTCCCACTTTTGAGTGACTTGCTGTCTCCTGGGACCAGCCAGGCAAGGAGATGACTGTAGTGCAGAGTTGGGGTACTGTTAGTGTAGGAAAGAGGTAAGCACTAGGTACGGGAGGTGGGAGTCGGAGGAACTGGAGGGAGTCAAAAAACGGGAGGTGGTTCAAGGGAATGAAACTGGAGCTGAGTCTTGAAGAGCAAAATAGAATTAGCCATGTGAAGACAGAGGGAAGGCACTTCTGGCAGAGGGAACAGGATGTACAAAGACATACAGATGAGAGAGAACTTGGCACACTTAAGTATGGCCGAGATTGCGGTGAAAGGCTGGGGAGAGGGGAAGCTAGCCAGGCAGGCAGGGTGAGAGCACAAAGCCCATACTAAGCAGTGTGGTACAAAGTGAGGAGCTCTGGGCAGAGCTCTAAGCAGGAATATCCAGTTTAGAAAGAACATCCTGGCTGCTGGTTGGTAGATAACTGGAAAGGCTTTCTGACTGAAGGTAGGGAACCCAGCTGGAAAGCTATACGCTAATGATGAAGGCCTGAACTAAGGTACTGTTAGTAGGGTTAGAGGAAATAAAGGCACTTGTGAGAGATGAGAAAGTAAGAGTGACAGGACTTGGTGACTGATAGGACTGGGAGAAGGAGCCAGAGTGAAGGAAGAGTATGGGATGATGCCTTGGTTTCTGGCTTGGGTGACTGGGGGATATTGGCATTGTTGAATATAGGTAATGGAGGGGCAGCTTTAACAGGTAAGGATGGGGAGTTCACTTTTAGATATGTGGAATGGGAGGTACCTGTGGAACATTGACGAGATGCCCACAGGCAACTATCTATTTACAGGCTGAAATGTAGATGTGAGATATGGGCTGGAGATAGAGGTTTGGGATCAGCAGCATATGGGTAGGAGCTATAAGCATCTAAGTGAGCGAGATCACTCACAGTGGTAAAGAGGTGTCAAGGTGATAGGCTTGAACAGTGAGAAGACAAAGAAAAAAATCCCAGGACAGAACCTGGGCTATGTTTTAAGTATGGGTGAGTGGAAGAAGAGGAACCTGAGAAAGAACCCTCAGAAAAGTAAGGGGAAAGCCACAAGAGGGTAGTGTCACAGATCCAAGGGAGGAATGAGACAGTACAGAAGAAGGGGAAGAGTGTCAGACACAGTGGAGCCACCAAGTAAGAGGAAGACTGAAAAGAGCCTAATGGATTTAGTTATTCAGGTCATTGGGTGATCTTGGCAGGGACAGTTTCAAAGGGATGAGGACAGAGGGCTGCCAAAAATGCAGAGTGAAAGGAAAAGGGAAAAGAGCAGTAATATGAGGATGATGAAGAATTTGTTCATTTTAAAATTGGAGAAACCATTTGTATGCTTCTACACTGAGGGGAGAAAGCCAGTAGAGAGGGAAAGATTAAAAATACAGGAGGAATAGGGGAGCTTATGGAACTAGGTTTCTGAGGTGGTGGGGAAAGAAAAAACCCAGCAGAGAATATATAAGTACAATGGTGCAGAGATCTGAAACAACAGTACAGTTTGGAAAACAATAAGTAGAATGCTGTGGCTGGATCCCTGTAGTTTGTAGGGAAGTGGTAGGAGATGAAGCTGGAAATATAGAGGGGCCAGAAAATGACAAGATAGCCCCCTGGTACTACAGAATTTTGGAGAAGAAAAGGTACTTTAGAAGATAAAATGGTTACAAAATCTGACATACACATAATACAACAGAACACTACTCAGCCATAAAAAGGACAAAATAACGTCATTTGCAGCAGCATGGATGCAACTAGAGATTCTTATACTAAGTTAAGTAAGTCAGAGAGAAAGACAAATACCATAGATATCACTTATATGTGGAATCTAAAATATGACACAAATGATCCTATCTATAAAACAGAAGCAGATCACGGACATGGAGAGCAGGCTTGTGGTTGCCAATGGGGAGAGGGGAGTGAGTGGGATTGATGGGGCATTTGGGGTTAGTAGATGCAAACTGTTACATTTGGAATGGGTAAGCAATGGGGTCCTGCTATATATATAGCACAGGGAACTATGCCCGATCCCTTGAGATAGAACATGATGGAAGAGATTATGGAAAAAAAAAAAGAATGTACGTATATGTATGATTGGGCCACTCTGCTGTACAACAGAAGTTGAAGAAAACGGTAAATCACCTATAATAAAAATTTGCTAAAAAATGCAAAGTCTTCACACTACATGACATTCTAGAAAAGACAGTAAAAAGATCAGTGGTTTCCAAGGGATGGAGGAATGGGGTAGGAAGGCATGAAAGAGGCAAAGCACAGGGGATTTCTAAGGCAGTAGAAATACTCTGTATGATACTATAATGGTGGGTGCATATTGTTATACATTTGTCCAAACCCACAGACTGTACAACACCAAGACTGTACTAGAATAGAAATTGTAGACATTGAGTTATAACAATTGTATCACCCTGTAAGGAATGTTGATAATGCAGGAGGCTATATATGGGGGTTGGGGTAGGGCAGAGAATATATGGAAAATTTCTTTATCATCATCTTGATTTTGCTGTGTATCAAAAACTTCTCTAAAAGATAGTCTTCAAAAAAGGAGGGAAAGGAGTTCCCCTCCTGGGACAGTGGAAACAAATCCGACTAGGAACAATGACGATGCGGGTTCAATCCCTGGCCTCGCTCAGTAGGTTAAAGACCCGGCATTGCCGTGAGCTGTGGTGTAGGTCACAGATGCGGCTCGGATCCCGCATTGCTGTGGCTGTGGCATAGGCCGGCAGCTGTAGCTCCGATTAGACCCCTAGCCTGGGAACCTCCATATGCCGGGGGTGCAGCCCTAAAAAGCAAAATAAATAAATAAATAAAATTTTAAATTTTAAAAAAAGGAGGGAAAAAAAACCAAAAGAAAACCTCAAGACTTTTTTTTGTCTTTTTTTGTCATTTTAGGGCCGCGCCCGTGGCATGTGGAGGTTCCCAGGCTAAGGGTCTAATCAGAGCTGTAACGGCCAGCCTATGCCAGAGTCACAGCAACCCCAGACCTGAGATGCATCTGTGACCTACACTACAGCTCACGGCAATGCCGGATCGTTAACCCACTGAGTGATGCCAGGGATCAAACCTGCAACCTCATGGTTCCTTGTCGGATTCATTAACTGCTGTGCCACGACGGGAACTCTGAAAACCTCAAGACTTAAGCTGGACTTGGAAAGATGGCTATGTTGTAGACAGTTTGATGGAGGATGGGGAGAACGGGTGCGTTTTGGGAGAAAAGAGAAGACAGCTGTTGATGAAAGTACACAGAAGCCAGAATTAGCAGGGCATGTTGTGGAGGTCATGTAGCTGAAATGGACAGTGTGGGCAGGGAAGCTGTGAAGGACAGCTGAGGAGGTAGGGTGGGACCTGGTACAAGGGATCTGGAAGACCTAGCTATGGCTTTTAGACTTCATCCTAAAAGTAGTTATGTGCCACCAGTTTCTAATCAGGGGAGATGCCATGTACAAGTGCTATTTTAAAGAGATTACCATAGCTATGGTATTTAGAAGGAATGCCTTCTAGAAGCCAAAGTGTTAGGAGGCTCCTGACCAGGTGTGCAGGGTAAAGGCACAGACTTTGCAGAGGCAACTGGAACAGACCGGAAGTGGGTGAGTCTCCACAATACTGTTATGGAAGAACTAACAGCAGGTGATGGGTACTCATTCCTAGTTAAGGAAATCATGCTGAGTCCAATAATTAGCACATTATTAGGAACAGGAAGAAGAAAAAGCAAAAAAGACTGAAAAGGAATAGTTTGATTAGGAAAAGAACTAGGAGGGGAGATTGGATTAAGATGGCGGAATAGAAGGACTGGAGCTCAACTTCTCTCCCGAAAAACAGCAAAACTACAACCAAATGCCAAGCAGCCTTCAACCAAATGGACTGTAAACTTCCAAAAAAGATATTCTACTCCAGAAGACAAAGAGGAGACCACATCAAGAGGTAGGAGGGGCGATTACACGATAGAAGCAACCCCATACCCCCCCACCCCCGGGTGGGAAGCCCCACAGATTGGAAAGTAACTGCATCACAGAGACTTAGCTACAGGACTGAGAGTTCTGAGCCCCACGTCAATACCCCATTCCTGGGGATCGGGCACAGGGAGAAAGAGCCCCAGGAGCATCTGGCATTGAAGGCCAGCGGGGCTTGTGTGCAGGAGCTCCACAGGACTGGGGGAAACAGAGACCCCATCCTTGAAAGGCACACACAGACTTTCAAGTGCACTGGGTCCCAGGGCAAAGCAGTCTCCATAGGAATCCGGGTGGAACCTGACTGCAATTCTTGGAGGACCTCCTGGGAAAATAGGGGTGACTGTGGCTTGTTGTGGGGGAAGGACATTGGAGGCAAAGCTCTCAGGAACATTCATTAGCCTGCATTTCTCTGGAGGGGGCCATTTCTGGGAAAATCTGGTCCCTCCCATCAGCGCTGAGAAGCCCCAGGCCAAACAACAATCCAGGTGGGATCACAGCCCCACCCATCACTAATCAGGCTGCCTAAAGACCCCTCAGGCACACAGCCAGCCTCTAATCTCATCCAGAGACAAAACCCCACCCATCAGCCGGCTAGGAATCAACCCCACCTACCAGTGGGCAGGCATCACTCCCTCCCATCAGGAAGCCTACAGCAAGCCCCGTCCATACCAGCTTTAGTCACAGGGGAGGCAAACGCCAGAACTAAGAGAGGCTACCACTCTATTGTTGGCAAAAAGGTCACCACACCAAAAACCTATAAAAATGAAAAGACAGAAAACTCTAACCCAGATAAGGGAGAAAGAGAAAAGCCCAGAAAAACAGCTCAGTGATGAGGAGATTACCAGCCTCCCAGAAAGAGACTTCAGACTGTTGATGCTGAAGATGATGCAAGGCATTGGAAATAGACTGGAGGCAAAGATTGATCATTTACAGGAAACACTGAGCAGAGAAATACAAGCTGTAAAAATTAAACAAGAAGAGATGCAAAATACAATCACTGAAATAAAAAATTCATTAGAAGCAGCCAACAATAGAATACAGGAGGCAGAAGAACGAATCAGCG